>OY735232.1:5980627-5983127 GCA_963457665.1 Thysanoteuthis rhombus | reverse complement strand
CTATTTGCTCGTGAATACCAAACATTAGACAACCGTAGCCATCAAAGATGGCAAAAACTTATATCCTTTTTATATTCGTTTGAGTTCTAGCGCTCCTGGCCAAACCGTTTTGTCCAGAGATTTGAAAATTGTTTCGGTATTCTACAAGACCCTAATAATGTTCATTTGTGTTTTTGTTTTTTGAAAAAAAAAAGCTTTTTTTTAAAAATCTTTTGGAGCTTAATTTTCATGGATTAATCTGTGTAATCTAGATTCTCCAGAAAAAAAAAGAAAGTTTTTTTTTTTTACCCTTTGAGACCTAATTTTCACGGATTAATCGGTATCATCTGGATTCTCTAGAATCCAGACGTTTCTAGATGGTTTTCTTCACTCTATTTTACACGTGGTCCCGTGGAAAGCGTCGGTGATATCATACATGAAATTTATTCTGACCATATTCTTAGATGGAATTTATTTTTACTTGACTTCAAATTTTGACGCTACGGTCGTTCAATTATTGACTGTAAAAGTTAGTACCTTATCATTTTGAAGAAAAGAGAAATCCAAGTGAAATCCATATTTATTATTTGTTCTGCATTAGTCATGTCTGTTTTGCCCTTGAAGTAATTTCTTATTTTGATTAGAGCCCGTCTTGGGATAGTGTGGCAAAAGTACTGCTCTACGAATTAATGTAACTGTATAATCTGGAAAAAAATCACATAAAATTCAATGTGGCGAAATAGAAAAAAAAAAGCTTTGCGATAAATCGAAAAGGTATCTGAAAATACCAAAACCTACTTTAAAAAATACTGTTAGCCTCTTCATCTACATTTTGAAAAATATGCTGAGATTTGCTCGAAATGGCTAGGATGCCGCTAAACTCTCGTTAAATATTGCTGAATGGTAAATTTTCATGCAAAAAACAATAAATGCGCTAAACTTTGCACGAAAAGCGCTGAATTTGAAACACTGATTAAATCGTAAAAATGACTTGAACAGTGCGGTATTGAACCGTGTGAAAGGTTCAGGAACGGATGAACCGCACTGATCAAGGTATACCAGAAGTTATGAAAAATAGCATCTCGCATGATGTGAATCTTTTTTCTTCATTGCTCTTCGGTATTCTTCCTACACCTTTTATTCAATTATCATTTTTGTCAATTTTCGCCCGCAAAGTTGATTTCTCAAAGACCTAGATTGAAATGTTGTTTTTTCACGTTAAAATGTAATATATCGAACATTACACCTTCCTTTTCGCACCTCCGCTGAACTTATAGGCAATGTATGAGACAAATTTTCAACACCTCCTGGGAAAAACAGCATCCAAATACAATCCTAACTATACGACAATGTAACACGAACCTTTTGGGAGGAAATTAATTTTCCCCCTTCATCCTCCAAAACCATCATCATCATCATCATCATCATCATCATCATCATTAGCGTTGGACAAAGACCTTCCTCATCTCTTTCTACGACGACCGACAAACCTTTCTATTTCATCCCTCTATTTTTTGTTTGGTCTTTTCTTACTGTGTTCACTGTCCAATGTGCACCGATCGCTTAGCCTTTTGCTCCATATGATGTTATCTCATCTTCCCAAGTGTCCAGTCAATCTCCGTTTTAATTATTTGTACAATATCCTTTACTGTAGTTCTCTCCCTGATCCATGTTTCTATCTCACCGGATTGTGAATAACATAGCTCTTTCCATGACTCTCTGTGCGATTCTAAGTTGGTTTTTATTTTGATTTTCTTAATTTCCATGTTTTGCATCTGTAAGTCATACCTGGTATTATGCTTTCATTGTAAACTCTTTGCTCTGACTGCATAAGCAAATTGCTCTTCAATAAGTCTCCATTCATAGCAGATGACTTCCAGACGATCGTTATGCGTCGTTTTAATCCCCCGTCATGGTCTGTCTCTAACTTTAATTTCCTGTCCTTGGTAAATGTATTCATCAACCTCTATTAGAGCATAGCTTTCCATTCTGGGGGGGGGGGAGAAGGGGTATCGTTGAACATTACTTTTATCTTTGTTCTGTTCATCTTTTACCCTACTTTCTTTTTTTTTGCTTCCTCTATTTTAAGATCAGTCAACATTTTCTTTTTACTTTTTTGTTGCTTCTGATGTCTTGGGAACGTCATCAGCGAATCTCAGTTCGTTGAAATATTCTCCAGAAGATGGTCAAACTGCCGAAATCGTTTAGGAACTACACATAAGAATGAAATAAAATGATTTTTTTTTACCTTCACTTCTGTCTGTGTGTCTTCCCTATGTTCATTTACACACACACTCAAACACACACACACACACACACACACACACACACACATATATATATATATATATATATATACATATATATTTTGCTTTGTCTAAGCATGTGCAAAAAAATCCATGCGTCTATTCTGCAAATACTACTAGGCTTATCGACCTAATATCCTGCATGTAAACTTAGGGCAACCTAAAACACGGGCTATATGACGCTGACTTCTGAAGCCATTCAAGATCATCAGAGG
>OY735232.1:5940627-5975627 GCA_963457665.1 Thysanoteuthis rhombus | reverse complement strand
TCAGTTTTATTTACGTTTGCATTCTCTAGAACTTAGCGTTTATAGAAGTTTTTTTTCCTTCTTTTTCTATAGTTTTCCGATGGTAAACGTCAGTGATGTCTGACTGTATCTATTTTTCGATGGAATTTATCTTACATGACTTCAAATTTTGACGCTACGGCTGTTCAAATATTGACTGTGATGGTGAGTTATTATTAATAGTAATTAATCCTGATGAAAAATTTACGGCTGTGTATGGATTTCAATTGAATTACTTTTCTTTTGAAAAGAAACAACTGAATTGATTTCAGTTAAAGAGTCCATTCTTTCAAATGCATTGTTTTAAAAATTGTTACTTTTTAGTGGAAAAGTTCATTGTCATGGGCAGTAGAACAAAAAAATCACATTGTTCGTTAAATAAGTAGATTGTTGTTGTTGTTATGGGTTTTTTGTGTTATCGATGATGCTTTTCACAAAATGTTGATAATTATTCTTGGCTCTCCATTGATTTATTTCATGATAAACTCGGGGTAAAATTACAATCATCTTATCATCGTAGTTTCGAAACTTTGGACCCTTCCGATGGAAGAAAAAGTCTGGTAGACCCCTAGTCTTAGCATTCATAAAACTAATTGATAAAATACGATAGATGTCGACTTTTTAAAATCATATTTATTCAAAATGGATTACATTAATTCAAATTCTAAAATATAGTACATGTTTGTGTACGATAATTATGTTTTGTTAGCTGTGCAAGGGATAATGTTGTTTCTCAACAGAGGGAACACTGCTGCGGAACCCTGAGCATTATTAGACAGACCCCCAGGGGTACACGGCCCCCAGTTTCGTAACCACTGCATTGTTCCGATTCCGTTCTTTATCCTAACTGTGTGTTCTTTCAATATCATTCAGCGTGTTAAACAAAAACAGAGGATGTTCTTTTGTTTCTCTCTAGTATTTTCTGTATGTTTGTGTGTCTGTGAGTGAGTGTGCATTCTCGTCCTTGTGGGTGTGAGAAAGAGGAAGGGTGTGTTAATGTATTCATTTGTCTGCATGTGCACACGCGCGTGCATGTGTACGAGTGCAAGAACATGCAAAAAGAAAAGATTCCAGACAGAAAAGCGGAGACAAAACTTTCGTCATCAGATTGGTTTCATGATTTTTTTTTTCCTTCCTCAAATTCCAGTCCAAACCTGAAGTTGATTCTGTTTTTCTACCGTTACAAAGACAAGAATAATAAGAACAATCCTTACCAAATTTCGGAGAGTAAAATAACATACATGTATACTGAAAATATGCATTTCTGTAAAAGAATTTTGTTATATATGAAATACAAAAGCGGCAGTAATCATCTTCCGTTAGGGTGAAGTTATACCCTGCAGAAGCTAGGCCTGAAATCATAAGTGTCAACTTGTATCTTGAAAATAAGGAAGAAGAGGACCTATTTGTAAGGCAAGTAAAATTTCAGACCCCCCACAAGAACAGCGGACTCTCTTCTCTAGAATAAGTCGGTGAAAAAAAGGGGTCGTATGAAAAAAAAAACAACCCTTTTGTTTAGTCCGAAAATCTGCAATTTCTGCCAATTTCAGCCTCACTTCCAACAAATATTCTTATCTCATTCAGCCATCTCATATCAGTGTTTTTCTACAGCTTTTACTGTCCCATGTGCACCAATCAGTTAGCCTCTTGCCCCGACTGTTACCATCTCTTGTTGGTAAGTGTCCAACCCATCTCCATTTTTGTTGCTTTATTATTTGTATAATATTCTTCTCTTCGCTAATACTTTCATCTTAATTTTAGTTGTGTTCCATCAAACCTACTAAGATCGCGGTCTATGGCCAATGGTAGACAGCGTTGATCAGAAATGAAGAAAAGACTCTGCAAGACTCAAACTCACATCCCTTTTACCCGGGAAACCTGGTTATCCGTACCAGCTTCTCTGTCAGTTGAGCTACAAGAGATTTGGGATGACAGAAGATGAAATTTGACCAATAGACTTACCCTTCATTTTCACCCGATCGCTCAGAGCCGAACTTGTTGTTGTTATCTTTATGTACACTGATAGTTTTATTTGTTGTATTATCATCTTGATTTGCTTATTTATTTATTTATTTTTACTTTCCATTAGATGAGGCCCCATCAACCATTATTGGATTTCATCTTCTACCATCTATGTAGCTCTTGCACGGGAGCAGCTGGTGCAGGGAACACACACATATAATCCACACACACACACACACACACACACACACACATATATATATATATATATATATATATATATATATATATTGTAGACATAGTTATACCTACATGAAATTCTATGTTCTTATATGTGTAATTGTACATATGCAAATATATATATGATTTTCTAGAGCTATATATATATACATATATATATATATGTATGTGTATATGTGTGTGTGTGTGTGTGTGTGTGTGTGTGTGTGTGTGAGTTCGTTTGTGTGAATACAGATACCTATTGAAGAGACTATATGCTATCAGGCTAAGAGGCCCAGCAGGATATCGGATCAAATAAAAAAGAAGAATAAAACTCCATTATTCTCTCATAAAGTACAATGTAGATAGCGAATACCAAATCTTAATAGCTTTACCTGAAGATGTCACACTGAAAACCACTAATCAAAAACATATTTTTGCCCTAAGCCTATTTACCTTGTGACATAAGACACAATTACTTACTTGGCGGGATATAAAGCCGCTGGGTGACTTTGTTGCACACTTTTCGCGTCTTATAGCTTTGGTTTTTGCCGCAGGGAATATAGAATTTTCTTCATTTTTTCATTATCTTCCCAAAAGAGATATAAAAGCAAGCAAAAATGATTTGATGTATACTATCATAAATTAACATAGATAGATTCAAAGGGAGAGAATCGAGGACATATAAACACACACACACACACATACACACACACACACATATATATATATATATATATATATATATATATATATATATATATATATATATATATATATATATATATATATATATATATATATATATATATATATATATATATATATATATATATATATTCTTGGTTTCCATTTTGCTTCCAGAGCAAAACATCTGATGCTAAATATGTTTTCTACGGAAACCTTTTTACCACTTAGAGGTACACACATGCTACTGAAGATGGGAACCTCTCCTGAAACACATATTACATATTAATTATTAATTTATGCATTAATTAATCAGCAAATAAAGTTCCAGTTGAAAACGACAGTGGCGTTTTAAAAGAATCTATTCTAACAATATGTATTCTTGAATTGAATGTTTTTCATGACTTGAAATTTTGACGCTACGGTTTGTTTATTATTGACTGTGATGGCAAGATTGACAACTTGTCGAGAAAAAGCTGTTTTCTTTACCCTAGCATTCATAATATATAATATTTCCCAAAGTCACTATAAAAAGATATTTCTTCGGTAACAAATATGAAATAATATAAAGAGACTAAGGTAACTGCCAGGCATAACCCGGATTTTTATCAAAATGAAAACTATAAAAAAAGGTCTGGTGGGTGACTCAAGGGAAATTGTCAAGTTTACCGATGTCTTTTGGCAGCATGACATATTGGGGATGATCAATTGAAATTGGAAAAGGAGGTGATGAATAGCTTACTTTTCTCGCCTCCTGTTGGGCTAGGTTCGTTAGAAAATCTGAATTTCCTCAAACAAGTGTGAATGATGCTGCGCTCAAACTAAGGGACCAATTTAGCGTAAAATTGCATTACAATTCGAACACCCCTGCTAAAAAAAATATAGTTCATGGGGTAAACGGTTTTTTTTTGGACATGATAATGAATAAATATTTAAATTTGTCGCCTTCTAATTTCATTGGTGCAGTCCGTATGCATGGTAGATTGCCAGTCAGCCAAACCAACTTGGATACTGAAGAAACCTATGTTGGCAGTTTTGGTTGATGGTTTTTAATATGTCAAATATACTAGCATTTGAAGATGGAGTTCTTACGATACAGATGTTCGAAAGAAATTTCTAATAAAAATCGCATGTTTGCCCTAAGCCTATTTACCTTGCAAAATGAGACACAATCATTTACTCGGCGAGATATAAAGCCTCTGGGTGGCTTTGTTGCACACTTTTCGAGTCTTACAGCTTCGATTTGTTCCACGGGGTATATAAGGTTTTTTTTTTTACTCCATTTTCCATCTACTTTTAGAAAGTTGAACGTTCCTATCAAAAAACTTCTATAAGTCGAAAGTTTCTAATACTTATAGATACTTATAAAAGATCAACTAAAATCTGATTAGTGTTATTCAAGTTTTAAAAGCCCACTGATTTTCCGGCAACCGACGGTCCAGTACCTCTTTTAATCCATTGACATGAATTTCTCTCAGTTTTCACATGAGTTCACAGGTAGCATGATGTGGAGTCATTGTTTAATCTTTTTATCAAATGTGTCCAAACATCTCAATCAGACGCTTTCTAGTCGGCCCAGTAACGTTAAACAACAGAAATAGGAAGAAGGGAAGATGTGTACTGTGATAAAGAAAACCAACAGTTATGTTGTCATAATAGAATGTACAAGTTCAGTATAGTATTCAAGAAAAGATAAAAATGACCATTTACAATTTTTGTAGAAGGTAATGCTCTCAGAATATTTATCTACTGCAATATTTTACAAGTATGAGAGACAAAGGAATCAAAGGAACTCTACTTGCTCTTCTTCTCAATCCTCCCCCTTCTGTCACAGATGGCAAATGCAGAAGTTATCGTTTTTTTTTAATTCTATACTTCGGTCGTTGTTAAGGCGCCATTGTAAAATTCCAAGATTGATTTGCTCAAATATACCCTTAGTAATGTCTTTTGAGCTGCTAATTGCATGTGCTAAACATGCTGTTTGGTGCATATGCAAATCCTTATCGGTGCAATAAATGGTAGAATTGTTGAGAAAAACACAAGGGTAGTTTTCCAGCACAGAACCTGAATGAAACCTATGCTACTCGTTAATTATTTGTATTTGTGTAATTAATATAACTCAGTCCGTTTCGTCTATAGCTATTAACAGTATAATTTATATCAATTTATTACATTTAGGGATTTAATTGAACAACAGTAGCCATCAAATATGGCAATCGGTTCTATCCTTTCCAAAGCACCTAGCCATACCGTTTTGTCTACAGACTAGGAAATTGGCCCCAGTACACCACTACATCCCTTTAAAAGAATTTTTTTCTTTCTGAATTCTAGACACTTTTAATCTTTTAGGGGCTTTATTCTGATAGGTTTATCAATATCATCCAAGTTCTCCAGATTGTCAAGGTTTCTGGATTTAAAAAAAAAACTCTAATCGAAAAAGCCATTAGTTTTGTAAATATGATTTATTCTGGCCATGTATATTCTTCGAGGGAATTTTAAAAAATGACACCAAATGTTGACGCTACGGTTGCTCAATTATCGACTGTGATGGCGAATTCATATTTGATATTCATTCAATTCAAGTTCATGATAACAATTTAACAATATGAGATGTGCATAATTAGTGAGTCAGAGATGGATTATTGAATTATACGTGACATCCATTGGTCTGACAACATGGATAATGCGAGACGATTTTAGAACCAAGGGTAATGAGAAATCGATGATATATATATATATGTATGTATGTATGTATATATATGTGTGTGTGTGCGTGCGTGCGTGCGTGTGTGTATGTGTGTGCATGTGAGAGATAGAGATGATAAATTGCATCATATTACAGAGAAAATCTTATTTGGAATGATCTCCCGTCATTATATGGTTAATGTATCACTTGGCCAAGACAACATAAATATAATAAACAATTGGAGAAATTGGGACTGCAGCAGGAATGTGTAGTATTTACTTGCAGTAGTGCATTCTTTGGTAGCTCTACATTGGTGCAATGGCTTATAGAGGTTCGGTATTGCTTGGCGTATGAAGCCAATGATTCGTCCTGTAGCCTCAAAAATAACTCTGCTCAGTCTCGGGGGAACAATAAGCCCCGGGGCTGCACATTCCCATTGCACTAAAAAGAAAGTGTTAGGCTTGTCCTGACGCCTTTTGCGACACCAGTTATTGGGACTGGAGCAATTTAAAAAAAAAAAAATCCCCTGTATAGAACCCTACACTAAACCAAAGTGTAGTATCTGTTCTCCTGTCGACAGCGAATCAGCATTCACTTTTTAAGCCGGTTTCAAGTTCGAACGCAATTATGATAGCATTTTTATTTCTTATGAATTTATATGTCTTTCTTGAATTTCAGAAAACAAGTAATAATTTACATACCAAACACAATGATTTCACTCACAAAGTACAGAACAGAGTTTTAGAGAAATCGAATGAATTTGGGATTTTTTACAGGGGTCGAATTATAAGATTGAAAACGGGAATGTTATACCACTTTATTCAGTGAGGGTGATAAATGAATTTCATAGCTTTTGTTTTTTTGACAGTTGGAAATAAATCATATTGAATGAAGAAAACAATTACAATACAAGCAAAATAACGTTTAGAACTGAAAACGGTAATTTATGGCCACGTTTTATTGCCGTGAAAAAAAGGTGGTACATTTTGAACTGAAGGCCACGACTGATGGATATACAAAGGTATTTATGAATTTATAAAATTATAAAAGATTATTGTAAAATTTTTAAATTTATAAATTGTTTATTTATAAATTTATAAATTTCTCATAAATTCATAAAATTATAAAAGGTTATTATAAAATGTATAAATTTATAAATCATTTACTTATAAATTTATAAATTATTCATGAATTTTTAAAATTATGAAATGTTATTATGAAATTTATGAATTAATTAGATATCTATCAATTTTTCAATTATACATGAATGTAGAAGTTATAAGAGATTATTATAAAATTTATAAATTTATGAATTATTCATTTATAAATTTATAAGTTATTCATTAATTTATAAAATCATAAAAAGTTACTATAAGATTTATAATCTAATTATAAAAGGTTATTATAGAATTTATAAATTTATAAATTATTCATTTATAAATTAATAAATTGTTCATTTATAAATTAATAAATTATTCATTTATAAATTAATAAATTATTAATGAATTTATAGAATTATGAAAGGTTATTATAAAATTTATAAATTTATGAATTATTCATTCATATCTTTATAAATTATTGATAAATTTATAAAATCATAAAAGGTCTTTCAGAAATTCATAATTCAATAAAAAAAGGTTCTTATAAAAATATGAAATTATAAAAGATTATGTATGAATTTATAAACGAAAAGTGCCTTATCTCATATAGGTCTACTAATTCTCTTTCTGGTTACATATTAGGGCCAACGATGCCAAGTCAGCACAGACCCCCCACTTACACACACACACACACACACACACACACACACACACACACACACACACACACACACACACACTTTTTTTAAGAACTGACATTCTTTATGTAAAAACTTTATATATGACTTGCTGTTCGTCTCTATAATCCTATCTGTAGATAAGAGAAAGAAAACAAAAAAGGTGTGTTTTAAAAACATTATTTCTAATTTTTTTCCTGATTAATCAATAATTCTGCCTGATTTCAATAATCATATTGATTAACATGCGTGCAGACTAATCTGTATTTTTGCACTTTTTGAAAATCAGAAACGGATAGACTTATTAAAAATAACGCAATGTATTCTTTCTGATATCGATTTCTTCAAATATCTGGGAATATTTAAACAATGAAAAGGAATTGATAACTTCCTTATGAATGAATATGGGTGGTTTTTATGAGACAAGGGTTGGGGTTTCAAGGAAATACATCTCTGGAAGCCTGCAACTTCATCCAGATCATGAATTGTATGCAAAAAATAGATAAAGATTCATGGAACGTTTATCAAGCAGTCGAAGAAAAAATACTCTCCTTCGGATTAGTAAAACAAATTGTTGACAATCATAGCAAAACAAGTTGAAAATCAACAGCAAAAAACAAAACGAAAACAGTTGTTGGAGATAAGATAAAATAATTTCTTTTCATTTGAGTGTGATAGATACACTGAAAACTCAAATTAAGAACAACTTTCCTTTTGTATTCGCTTAGTTGCCCAGTCCTCTTGTGTTCAAGAAGACTTTCTTGCTTTTTACAAACTGACAAATACAGTGACACAATAGTTTCTGCAATAAAAAAAAAAAATGCTAAATCCAATGCAGTTATCTTTGTCCAAGTACAAACGGCAATTGTGTGATGCTTCAAATAACATTCTGAGAAAAAAATCTTGGATTGCTTCTTTTATTTCGACTATCCAGCCAAGACCCTTGGTTGATTCTTGTCATAGGTATTTCTTAAATTCATCAGTGAAGGGCATTACACCTGAGTGTAAAATCCTCGGTGATGGAGTAGGAACTGAAGGTGAAATAGGCGTTCTTGTTAAGATCTCCCTCAAACGAGAAAAATTTAAGGTTCTATTCAAAGAAAATATTGAAGGAGGTGTTCATGCTGTGGGATGTGTGCAAAACACGGCGTGCTCGCTTGAAAAGCTTTGCATAACACAGTGGACTGTTTTTGCATCGTGTTTTCAGAAATTACTAATTAATTATAATCAACTATTGGATTCATGGGAGATTACTCTTTGTGAGAAATTGATTGCAGGGGTTTGAGCAAAAGTTGTGGAGTGCAATGCGAAATTTTTCATATCATTTTGGTCTTTCACAAATGTCATACTAATTAACAGACAACTCGTCCCGAACTTTACAGAGTGCGAAGATTGCTGCTTCAAAAGAACAACAGCTTCCTAATCCAAATGTTATAACATTTGGAGGGGTGTGGATAGGGCGGACTGAGAAGTAACTCTACTGGGGGACGTGGGATGTTTTTATAAGAAGCATGACGTTAGGTGTTTATGACTTTCAATACAAGTACTTTAAAAGGATTTGTTGCCAATTTTTTTCTTTCTGGCCAAGTATTTTTAATACGTTGTCCAAGATGGCCGTCACATACTTATTATGACCATTACTCGTCCATTATTCACTCTCCACAAGTGTTTTCAACAGTTTTCGTTGTATCAGACATGCTTGATAACATCAATATTCTCCCACAGTCTGAACATTGGAGACGAATAATTCTCAAAATGATGTCCAAACTGAGTGACAAATAATTTAGCTTTATGGGGAAAAAGCCATCCCAGCCACAATGGAAATCTAAACAAAAGGCTTCTCAATTGTTTTTTGTACTATCACGAGGACAGATACATTTGATGAATCAAACTTTCAAATCTGATCACTGCAGTCAGAAATTGGAAGGTATTACGAACATTATGCAATTCATAAAGTTCGAAATGCTTCCAATTTCTGATACAAGTAAATATACATTAAATGCATTTCTGGGCAACCTAGAGGAGTCAATTCTTGGAATTTTCACTGCAACGCCTCCGACGATTGATAACCTTGTGTCCCTCCACTTTTAAAGCCCGTCATGGGACCAGTACATATATATATATATATATATATATATATATATATATATATATATATGTGTGTGTGTGTGTGTGTGTGTGTGTGTGTATTATACTGATGTGTAATGTCTGAGTCAAATTATATATAGAGAGATATATACTAAAAAAAACTGTTTCTTGTAAGAATCGTCAATCAAAGCGGTGAACTTGGAGAGATTTTCAGATAATTTAATAAAGCCATCATTAGACACCCTAATCCCTTTTTAAGCGTATCAGCTCGACCATAATGAAGTAATAACGAAAAATAAAGAATATTCAAATATAAAAATAGAATAAATGAAAGTATTCTAAAATAAATCTATTTGTATTAATGTTAGGGGAATTAGGCAACCAAAAGATCCAGTCTTAGTCAGTGTGAAAGATCATTGTATTGGCTGGAACCAGGGAAAGGGGAAAACATTTGGCTCTGGTCGATTTGTCTGGCTAATAGTTAGGTAGGTGGGATGGGAGATAGAACATGGACTGCCGAATAACAAATTGTCAAATGGAATAGCCCATTAAGGCTAGATTGCGGTTTAGTTTGGTATTAACTATGTATGTAAGGATGATTTATTTGATAATTCAAAGGAAAAAACATCTTGATGAAAGCAAGATGGTATATGACGTGGTAACATCAACTTCGAGATTATTGGGAAAAAATTGTTGAACATGTTGGTTGAGAATCAACTCAAGTGGCCTTTCTGTGTAATTAGTATTCTTAAAGGTGATATCATAAATGCAGTCTGAGATTGAATCTAACAGAGCAGATTTAACATTCACATGGGTTAACACTCAATAGAAGTGATACGAACAGCAGGTCACGTCTGTTGCTATACTTATTGATCCCTCATTGCTAATTACGTTTTGCAGGGGTAACTTACGTAAGTAAGCCCTGTTTCAAAACATTAAATGATGTGTAGTATAAAATGACATCCATGTGCAATACATTATGATAATGCCCAATATAAAATAACAAAAGGCTAAACAGAAAGAAGAAAATTACATAAATCACATTAACAGATCTTAGGAAATGAGTGCTAAAGTGACGAACAAATAATTTTTGGTAAAGTTTCTTGACGTTTAGTGTTTAAACAGCGTAAATAGAAATAAGCAATTAAATAAACCGTTGAGTTGCATTATTTCTTTATAATATAATTGTTGAAGCGGCAACCTTATTGGTCACAGGTTTGATTCCTACAGCAGCCACATTTTCCTACGATAGTTTATTTCCATGTATGCTGTCTAGGCCGAGTGACTTATTCTCCGTGTAACGATGGGGGTCATGCAAATTGAGTTTCAAATGATATAACACATTCATAAATATTCTGTCGGATTATATATCCATTTCTCAATAACATGCATATATTGAGCTAAACAGCTGCTGGAAATGCAAAGGCCCAAAAAACTGTTTCGACTCCTAATTCTCATTTTGTTTATTCACGGTCTACATCTGCTTTAATTGTTTCTTTCAACGCTGACAATTTAATTGTTTATTGTATTCCAAAAGATACATTCACTGTGAAACAACAGGAGATCCTTTCAAATAAAGTCTGAATGTAATATTTCGTAATTTATAATCATTCTGTTTGCTCATATATCCATTTCTGAATAACATATTAGTCTGCGTTGAGAGAGAGAGAGAGAGAGAGAGAGAGAGACAGACAGACAGACAGACAGACAGACAGAGACAGAGAGAGAGAGAGAGAGAGAGAGAGAGAAACAGACAGACAGACTCCAAATTAACAAAATGACAATTCGGAGTTGAAACAGTTACTTGGGCCTTTTCGTTACTGGTGGCAGTTTAGCTCAACGGTAAGAGCAATGCTACGTCGAAGTGGCTAACATACACACACACACACACACACACACACACATATATATATATATATATATATATATATATATATATATATATATATATATATGTGTGTGTGTGTGTGTGTGTTTGTGTTTGTGTGTGTGTATGTGAGACCGAGAGAGAAAGAGACACCGAGACAGACAGAGAGACAGGGGCAAACAGAGAGAAGAATAGAAAGAGTGCTTGTCTATGCTAATTACATGCTTACTGAAATATATTCCAAAGCTCTTTATCGAAATATACATCTCTGTGCGCGTACGAACCGTATTCACATATATGAGTGAAAATTTAATCAATCATGAAAAACGCTAATGTTTTATCTGATAAAAGTAATTGATTAGTATGCAGAAATATATCAAATGCCTAGACTATTGGCATAACAAAGAAGGTTAAAATAATTTATAAAAGAACCTTTATCAAGATTAAAATGCCCGGCTGTTGGGTGCTTTCTTCTTATAACCAATGTAACGTCGGGTGATGAATAATCACCGTTTCTCCTTAACTTTGAAACTGAACTTTGAACCCAAACGTCATGATCGACACCGTATCTCTTCTGTCACGAAATAAGGATTGATAGATGGATTTAGTTCTCTTTAACATGGGTTATCTTTTTTTCTTTAATCTTGCTTTAAATTACTTATCTATGCATATATATGTATATATATATATATATATATATGTCGTACTTGTGATTATAGCTCAATGGTAATTTGTGATTAAAAGAGTTGGAAGAGCATTGCTTATAAAACTGATAATGAACGAGTTACCTTACTTGAAGAGTGCTCAACCCTGAATAAGAGTGCATTATGAATATACATAAAGCAAATGCATGCATACATACACACACGCATATATATATATATATATATATATATATATATATATATATATATATATATATATAGTACCTGTGGTTATAGCTCAATGTTAATTTGCGATTAAAAGGACTCACAATTCGATGTTTTTATATTCTCTTGATCAATGGTTCCCAACCATTTCTAAGCGACTCCTCACGTTTTTCAATAAGGTTACTAGTTCCACCTCTTCCTATTCAAGTAAATTACAACAAATAATAATTCGAAATTTTCGTTTTATTTTGCATATAATTCGATAGTTTCATAACCCTACTAAGTAAACAAAAATAATTCGGAATCATTTAGCACACTTTTATTTTTGCGTAATCACCTAATTCTCCTTCATCAGTCTTTTATCGTTCACTGATGGACTAAGATCCTCCCTAAGATTCACCGGACTCCTCTATCATTTCTGAACGTGTCTAATATGTCCCTCCATCCTGTATTCTGCCGGCCTCAGTTTCATACGTGATCTCTATGGATTCCTGTTGTGTGTCGTGATGTCCATCGGTTGTCTGCCATTCTTGCAACATGACTTTCACATTTTCATTTAAGTTTTCTGATGGATTCTATGATGTTTCCAATTCCTGTGTTTCCCCCAATACATTGTGCTCTTTTTTATCTTTCCATGTGAAGTTCTGCATGATCCTTTCATATGCACGTTCGATCCCTGAAGACTACCTAAATCCCCCCCCCCGGTAGGAATCCTCCCATCCTCCGATAGGAAAGCAATGCTAGTCTTTAGATTTCTGAAATTGCTAAAATATATAATGTTTGACCCAGTGGGAGTGAGGAATCAAATAAACAGTAAATCAAGAAGCAAAATTTGTTTACCTGCCAACAAAATTAGAATATATATATATATATATATATATATATATATATATATATATAACAGACAAACACAGACTTTACCACAAACAGAAGACAGTCTCAATTCATCACGATGACCCTAAAGAAATCCTCTTCCTTGATTTCCATTCTTGCTTCCAAAGCAAAACTTCTAATGTTAAATTTATTTTTGATGGAAACTGTTGAACCAATGAAAGTTACACATATGCTAATGAAGATTGGAAACTTTCACGACAAATGTATAGCATACTAATTGATTCATTTATACATTGATTAATTGATAAAGACAATCTCCATGTACTTTTACTCCTGAGTCTGTCTCATTCCCTATTTCACTTTTGAAATTATAAAATGAAAAGTTTACACGACTATATATATATATATATATATATATATATATAGTTAAAATTTGAGTTATATAGAGACTGCAGTTTCGTGGTATTGCAACTCTTCAGAGTATCTATAGACTATCCAATATCTTATCCAGTACCACGAGGTAGGATCAAAACCTTCACTTCAGACCCAGAGGCTGGCATTTTACCCTTAACCTATGCAGATCTGGACGATCAGTACGACCCAATTTAAGCAATATATATCTATTTATGCACTATTCCCCATCCACCAGAGTGCTCCATTCCAGTGTTGAAAGAGCATTGCTACATAACTTATAATGAACGAGTTGCCCTACTTAAAGAACGGAGTTTTGATATACGTACACGCACACACACACAAATATATATATATATATATATATATATATATATATATATATATATATATATATGACCAAATTAAGTAATACCTGAGTTTGTACATGTATCTGTATGTATGTACGTATGTATCAGCAACAGTAGCCAACTGCTGAACAAATACCTTTTCCATCTCATCTCCAGACGATCATAAGTGCGACAAGCCTGTATTATGTTTTACTGAAACACTTGTTGAGTTTCTATCCCAAAGGCTCCAATTGGTCAATCTTTTGCCCTAACTGTAGTCGTTTCTCATTTTAAGTGTCCAGACTATCTCTCTTTTTGACGCTCAATTATTAGTATATCATCAATCCTGGTCCGATCTCGGCTCCACGTTGATATTTTCCTTCCCCTTACAGTTATCCCTAGCATTGCTCTTTCCATAGCTCTCCCTCTGTGCGTTGGTTTCCGTTTTGTTGTATTCCATCTATCGTATTTGTACGTCATGACTGGTATTATGCAAATCCAAGTTTAAATTCAAATTTGAATTATTTATTCTTTTAATTCCCCCGTGTACAACGCAACATATAATTTATTTACAATGTAAAATACAATATTAATGACAACGATAAATAGAAATAACAAAAGATATATTTCAAAAATACGAAAAACCCATATGGTCATATGAGGGGGAATTATGGGGGGGGGACTATTCAAGTTGGTAAACTAACGAGAAAAGAGACCCCCACAGTCCTAAAATTATATAATCTGAGTTTGAAATGGAGATAAATAATGTACTGATACTTGAGTAAATAAAATTAATTGGATTCTCAATTGCAGAGAAAATATACATTCTTGTGAGTGTTTTTAAGATTCTTTTCAAGTAAATATCTAGAGGGAGAATTTTTTTTTATTGAAACAGGTAAATGATTCCATAGTCTGGCACTGAGATAACGTACTGAATTTAATCCATATTGTAGACTGTTCTTACAAGACAAAACAAATCAACACGAGTAGATAGCCTAGTTGAGTATTGATTAACAGATGAGTTGAGAGAGAAAAAAAACTGTGAAAACAAGGAGAGACTTTGTTGACAGATTAATACACAAAAGATAGCAGTTTGAGTTGAAAAAATTCAGACAGTCTCAGAAGTTAAAGATCTTTGAAGATGGGAAGAAAGTTTGAGGAACTCAGTTGATAGGTTTTGTTTTTTTTTTATCTCTTTTTTTTGTTATTCAAAAATAGTCAATATAGAAGGAAAAAGTTTGACCCCGTAAGTTATTCCAAATTGCAAAAGTGATATGAGTAATGCGTTGTAAAGACAGATAAGAACATCATGGAGAAGCCGACTCCTTCTTTTGAAAAAAATGTACCGCATATTCTCGCCTATTTCTTGGAAAGTTCATTGAGTGAAACACATTCATTTCATTCCTAACAAATAAATGCATTCATTGTGAACTTCATGTTTTAAGCATTTAGGTAAGGTGACTTTCAATGTCTCCATTTATACTATATGCTTTACAAACAATCGTTATGCGTTGCATCATTTTGCTTACAAGTCTTGGTCTAACTTGATTGCTTGACTTCATCAAGCGTATTCCATAGCCTCTTCTAAAGCATCACCCTATACTTTTTTTTACGAGACTTAATTGTTTAACATCACTTGAGTTTTCCTTTTTAACCATATTTTTTACTTTCCCTATTTAAATCAAGCAATATATTTTGTAATTCATATGATGTTTCTTGTTTTATTGAAACGTTATCAGCGAAAAACTGTGATAATATTTGTTTTTCATTGCGATGAATTGTGTCAGGAATAATATAATTTCTACGCACGTTTTTTCAATAGTCATGAAGGTTGGGTCGGTTATCTATCAATTATTAAAGATACTTTGAAATCCGATTCCAAGATTGAAAGATATATCATTTAATGTAGGATGATTGCTTTTCTAATAATAGTTCAAACTATTCGGTATCTTTTTTGCAATTAATGCCATAGAATACATTTGTTTAATTCATAAATATCGATCAAATGTCTGTAGCAGTATTATGATCTTGTATACTTCGTTGATTATTATGAGTGCGAATGGTCAACCAAGTGGAACGTTAGTCTGCGTTGTTGTAGCAGTTTGACCAATATACGAATTAAATTTTTATTGTGACATTGGAGATACTATCTCCCAATGAGAATATAAATCGTAAATAACATTTTTGATGGCTTATGTAGTAAGTAACAACACTTGATATTTCATATATTTTATTCATGAATCGTATACATTTATCAACAACATTAGGCTATACGTACCTGCATCTTGTATTCCCAATATGCACTTTATAGGAAACGTTTTTTCAAATATTTAAAGGTTAAAGAATTGTGTAGAATCGTGTCTTCTATATTCTTTGGTTTTCAATCACAATCAACTGTTATTCTAAAGTAGAATTGTGTGTTTAATTGCAATGGTTTTGTATTTGTCCTTAATTATTCTCCCATTATTGAAGACGGAATTTAGCTCTTTTTATCTTGAGAGATTCCTCAATTGTGTGAACATCTTTTTCCATCAATGTCGACAAATTGAAAATGAACAGAAAACCACTTCCAAAATTTATTAGGTTTATGCAAAAGTAACAACAGGGTGTGCTAAGGCCAGCGGTATTCTCTAGAAATGATAACAGTGGAAAAATATAGCCCAAGTCACTTTGGTTATCTTGAGAGCCCTCTCTTTATTTGTGATCTTGGGCGCACAATAAAGACAGAAAGAGAGGTTGGCCAAAAAACAAGGTCCCTTATTTTCAATTCGTCTGGATTGAACACGGGACAAGGTTTCTCATTTCAAGCTGTTTTACCAGTGCCTACAGAATGGATTGCTGCAAACTCTTACCAAAACGCTGGGCACATGAAAGCCGAGGGAAAAATAATCCGAGCTCAAAATTCTCTTTGCATACTTGGCAGGAAGGAAATGTTTACAGGTCACTTTATGCGTGTCTTCTATGATCAAATTCACATCAACATGACGTGTACGTAGTTAGTTCGGTGTTTTCGTGACATAAACTTGGTCACATGGTTAGTGATTCGGACTTGATCGCGTGTTCCCCTTCAGTGACGTCAATTTACCGAAGAAGAGTATCATTTCATCACAAATCCCATGACCCAATTTGCTTAAGCCATAAATATTACACATATTTCAGGGTAAATTGGGGAAAATGTTTGGTAGGAAGATCGAGTTGCGCCAGTTACTGAAGTGGGTAAGTCCTGTCCGCTTTGAATGACTCAAGAGTATTTTTCGAATTGGGATTAAGAGGTCATTGGCTATTCTGCGTGTACAAAAGTGATCAACGAACCTCAAAGTGTACAGTATTGGATTCCAGTCATGTGACTTTTTCTCTCTTTCCCTGGACTTTCGTAGTCCTGATCTCAATATCAAGTTTTGACTAGTTGAACCACCGTCGCCACCAAAAGTGACAAAGGGTTCTATCCTTTTTCATAGGTGCGCTTGTTTGTGTGTTTTGTTCGTGTGTTTGTTTGTTCCAGTGCTCCTGGCTATACCGTTTTGTTTACTGACTTGAACATTGGCATCTTACTCCAGTGATGTCATAAATAGAATTTATTCTGACCATACTTATTCTTCGATAGAATTTTTTACTTGATTCAAATTTTGACTCTATGCCTGTTTGATTATTGACTGTGATGACTAGTTTTTCTTTCATCGTATTTTTATTGCTTATTATTACAACTCTCACCGTGGATCTGGCTATGTAACTAAATTTAGAAGTTTTTCCTAAACACTATTCAGACAGGCTTCCAAGAGATAAAAGATGCTAATTCATATCAGGCGCCTGGAACAGCGAAATACTTTCGGCCAATTATAACAAAAACCGGAGAAAAACGCGTCTAAAGTTCTTTAACTTAATTCTCAAAATTCTATAACTAAAACTAATGCGTATATTCCATGATTTTTCTGTGTTACATAGCTTAAAGTATTTGCTCTTGGATTTATCACTTTCATCGGAAAGGCTAGTATTTTGAAGCAAAATCGTTAAACACATTTTACTGAAGCCCCACAAATGATATCGCTATACCTGGTAGATTATATCTTGTGATTCTCAGCAACTAATATATTGTTGGATGCTTCTTCTTTCTGACTGGTTCTTTTTCATTGATACATTCTGCTCTTTGCCTTTCACTTCTTTTTTCCTCTTTCAATTCTCAAGACTTCTTGTCTAGAATGAATTTTGTTTGGCCAGGCGTATTAATCATTGCGTACGATACGTCTAGATTACTTTCCCTTTTTTTTTTATATCAACGAATTATCACCTGGAAACCTTTCATCAAAAATGACGTCTTGGAAAAACTAAAAAAATCATCCAATACAAGGGGAATAACTATGAATTTGACATCGAAAACACAACACCAACATACAGGATACACATAAAAAAAAACAAACAAAAATGTGATGTGTCCAGTCAACTCCATCATGCGCTATGAGAACTGATTCCACATTTTAGAGCTTGGAACTAACCGACGAAGGCTGGAGGGTGAACATATGTAACTTTGCGAATAAATGAACACGTAGACGAAGGGAAAAAAAAGGGTACGTTCATATTATGCACAATTATTCTCCTTTTCTATTCTGAAGGTAGCTTGGCAGCTCAACTACTTTTTCTTTCTATGTTCTGCATCAATCCAGTGACAAGGATCCGAGGATCTTCCTCCTCCTGCCAACCAATGCACAATTATTTTGATGTTTGTTTATGCTATTCCTTCTGGCTTGGATTGTGATACAGACATCACAAATAACTACCTCATGTAAGCAAATCCCGGAGGTGTAAATTTTCTTCATCCATATGGCTCAGTGATTGAAAAGATTTTTTCTTTATGTGGTATACTTTTCTGATACTATAATACAAATTCGACCAAAAGAATGCACACACATGTACAATCAAATATATATGTGTGTACGTATGTTTGCGCGTGCATTCTTGAGTGTTCGTTTGAACAACTGTATGTGCAAGCATACATATATATATATATATATATATATATATATAGAGAGAGAGAGAGAGAAAGATATATATATATATATATATATATAGAGAGAGAGAGAGAGAGAGATCAGTATTATAAGATATAAATATCAACACATACATATTGAATTATCCTAATCATAAATATACTCGGTGATTGCAAAAATATACGATATCTTTCAAGAAGTTAATTTCAACATCCTTATATAACTTCAAAATTGATAGAATTTGGACTGAAGATTCATAATTTTTTAACACCATTGTTAAATCATCTTTCAATTTTTTTGTGTTCCTGAATCATTGGTTCAACTTTAGTTTGAAGTTTCCAATGCATCTTAAAATGAAGTTTTCTTAGGATCTTTTACATAAGTTTTGCACCGTAAATGATATATGTATAATAATCATAAGAGTATTTTAGAGGGACATATATTCTATTCGGCATCGGTGTTTACCAGTCTCAATCACATTATAACACTCTACCGGTCATGAACTGTTCAATCTACTTATATATATATATATATATATATATATATATATATATATATATATATAACTAATTGAGTCTCCCACAACTCTTCAGTGTGGCTATCTCCCACAACTCTTCAGTTCGGCTATAGACTATCTAATATCCCATCAGGACCAAGACGTAGGATTGAAACCTTCACTTCAGACCTAGAGGCTGGAATTTTATCTCTGCCCGACGGTCAGTAACGTTGAATTTAAGCCATATTCACTTATGCACAATTCCCCATCAACGAAAGTGGTTTCTTCCAGAGTTGGAAGAGCATTGCTTATAAAGCTTATAATGAACGAGTTACCTTACTTGAAGAGTGCTCAACCCTGAATAATGGATCATTATGGATATACACAAAGCAAATGCATGCATACATACACACATGCATACATATATATATATATATATATATATATATATATATATATATATATATATATATATGAATATATAAAGCTAAAATACCGTTAGGTGGGCCACAAAAATTTAATAGGTTCGAATGATTTAATCCAGGACATCAAATTCATCAACTGATTAACAGTAAAATTAAATACAATAGTATAAGTATCTATAGAAGAATGGCAGTCAAATTGAAGAAAATCGACGTATCATAAATTGAATATAAAAGTAAATACAGCTTTGGGGAGGTTGTGTCTGATCGATAGAGTCAGGGGATACCATGGTAAAGTGCCTGTACGGATTTTAAATCCCCGAAAAAAGGTCCATGGTAAAACAGCTGATGATTCCCACAATAATGTCTAACGTACAACATTAGAATCCAAATTTAAACAATATTAAGAAATATCTGAACATGGTTCATTAAGAGTGATTGGAAAGTAATTGGATTGCACGACATGTTATCATGGGCTGATTTTGAGGAAGTCTTATATAAACAAAATAATAAATCTTTACACCAAAATTCTTTTTCAACCAAAGTGCAAAGTTAATGACTATATGTCTATGAAAGAAAGTGGAGGGAAGTATTGGAAAATTTGAGAAAAATCACCGAAGTATCAATTGTTTCAGAGATGAATAGTAAATTCAGATTTACAGAAATCGATCCATAATATAAACAGAGCGGTATTATAGACAAACAACAAATGATTAAAAAATAACAATCGCATCCTTTCTCTCGTCGTCTGTATCATAATCGTATCTTCTCCTCGAACTCAACATTTGGTGTGTCAAAAGGTCATCAAACAGACTCAAATCACTAACGAAAAGGCTCAGAAAAGCTTGAAAGCAGTATAAGCCATGACAATCTGAAATAATATTCTGGGCTTGTTTATCTGTGGACTGGAAATAAGTATCAAAATAATCTCGCCATCAGTTTGAGTGCTTTACAACAGCTGATATCATTTGGTCCTGGGTTTGCCATTAAGCATTTTTCAAGGCCGAAATTGGGCAAATTTAGTACTGAACAAAGTTATTTGTTGAAAAAAAAAACATTTGATACTGAAGGAAAATTTACTAAACATAACAATCCCTTACACACAAATGATATGATACAACAAATGATAATAATATATGAAAAAAAAAAATCGTTTTTCAATCCATTTTTCCTTCTAACGTCGTCTGATGATAGATTTTAAGTTATTTTGAAAGCGAAGCAACTTGAATTAGTCCCAAGGTAAAAACAAATTTGGCTTTATGCAACAGAAGACATCTGGCCACCCTGTTTGGCCTTAGAAAGCTATGGCACTTTTTTTTTTCAGCTGGGCTTTGTGGAATGAAATACTCTGTAAAATATTGACCTTGATGTCTGACGAAACCTCAAGTAACCTAATCAATAAAAAAGAATATTCCCGTTTTCTTTCTGATACACAATAGAACAGATATTTTAGTTACTATAAAATTTCTACTTTGGGCACGATGGCAGTAACTGAATACATTATTTGAATTGGTTTGACTTTCTCACCCATTCTAAATATACCATTGAGTTCTCAACCAGGGGGTAATGATTTTATGTGTTCCATGAAGAGAGATTGGAACCACAAATTGGCAGATTCAAACTATTGGAATATCGATCCTTTGGTGCAGGTAGCAAAATTAAATCACTTTTCCTTTGAAAAAATTAAATGTGCTAATATAGAAAAAGAAAAGAAATAATATCCATGTTATATACATGTTATTTCGAATGCACCTTTTCGGTCTGACAACCTTGAAAGGGAAGAATAACGTGCAATTTTCTTTAATTGTTTTTTCTATTTACGTTGTCTGATACATTCACCGAGTAATAATGGGAAATGATTTTAGATAGAGCTTCAAAATATTATAACACAATTTATATATATATATATATATATATATATATATATATATATATATATATATATATATATATATATATATATATATATATATATATATATATATATATATATGTATGTATGTATGTATGTATAAATATATGTATAGATATATATACATATATATATATATGTATATATTTATGTATACATATACGTATATATATATATATATATATATATATATATATATATATGTACATACATACAGACACACCCACACACACATATATATATGTATATATATATATATACATTTTCTGCTATTGAATAACCTATTGTTGTGTACTTGTAGTTTTTTTTTGGGGGGGGTTGTTATTACTATTTGAGATTTGCCAACAGGGGATCAGACGTGGAAAATCAGTCCTCACAGACAGTGGTGCTCTGCTTTAGAAGCTTATTTCCTCCATTGATAATTATAATTCATTGTTAACTAAGCTCTCCAAACAAGTATCCAAAATAAGATCAGAAATCTCTTAGCCGCTTAACTCTGCTGAAAATATGAAGCCTAACACATGTTTAGTGAGCATAGTAGTCTACCTCGGCGCTTTAGCCCAATCAGCAGGGCCTACGCGTTTCTGTGAGCGCAACCACTTGCAACCTGTCAGGGGAAGAAACACACACGCACGATGTGCTCTTTCTTTCGTTTAGAAAAGGGGTGGCCCCGTGCACCTAACTTGGGAGTCGCATGTCATAATCTCAAGACATTCGAAGCAGTGAAAATGCAAACAAAGTGCGGTACCTGTTTAAACGACAGACTAGCTATTTTCCTTGACATTGTCATCATTTAACTACATTCTTGAGTTATGACAAATTCTTGTTAATAAATGTCTTGTAACAAATCCATATTCCATAGAGTTGATTTCGTGAGGAAGCAGGTGGTATTAGAAACTGTCACATGAAACCGTCAACACAGGTTTCTTCAGTTGGTCTGTCCGTCTAGCTGGCTGGCTAGCTGGCTGATTATCTGGAAATTCAAACATTTACTCACTATTATGTCTTGAAATAACGATTTTTTTTTCTCATTTTTTTTTTACTGTTTCTTGACCCCCTCTTAAATAAGGTTTTAGTGGGCAGGGATCCATTTGCAATGTACGTTTATGCAAAACTGGTCATTTAGTTTGTGTACGCAAGTATTCACTATTGTTTTGTTTTTTTTAATCCAAACTCTTTTAGTGATCACTGTCCAACAAAAGACGAGAGAAATTACTCATCCATTAATCACCATTTTTACAATTTTTCATTTGAGCATCCCTAGCACAGCATGCTGCCAAAAGACATGGCCACGTGACGGTTTCTATTGAGTGACTAACCAGTTCTATGGAACAATTTAAGCCTGTGGGTATTGCACGGATGATTAACAGAAATCGAAGTCAGATGTCAGTTTTTATCGTTTATAAAAAAAAAAGAAAAGAATAATCAATATATAGGTGTATTCATTTTAACCTCACCTGATCAGTTACTCTTAATTCCATGTTTCGAACTTAAACTTCGAATTAAGGACGCTTCATCACGAATATATGGTTCGAAGAAGAAATTACAAGAAATATTTCGTGAAAAAAATATGCCTAAAAAATATCAGAATTTTACTATAGCGAGGAATATCTAAGAAAGGTTTAATCTGATGGAATTGTTTTTTTCGATCTGCACTCTTTGCTCTCTGTCGCACATTGATGGTCTGAGTAGCTGCAATAAAAAGCAACTGAAATTATAATGAAAGAAAAACTGAAAAAAAAATTGATAAATCACGATGCTTCAATTATTAAGAAAAATGAAAATGTTATCGCTACAGCAGATACTACTCATTTACATGAAACAACAACGAATATGGCACCGAGCGATCGAGGAAAATAAAGAGTAAGTGTATATAACTAGTATACTCAAGTAACGCATTTTGGTGTTGTGGAAAGTAAAAAATGTTCCTCGGCAATTATGAATCCACAGTGAGTTATTGGATTTTACTAATCCCACTGTTCATATGGTAGGTTAAAAGATGTGCTGAAAATTATTGGATGAAACTGACTAACTCATTATGCATTCTTGTTTGTTGGGATTCACCTTATCTAAAACTGGTTCTGATTTTTTAATTCACACACACATACGCACACACACACATATATATATATATGTGTGTGTGTATAAGTTTCTTTGTAATTCACACACACACACATACACATATATATTTGTGTGTGTGTGTGTGTGAATTACAAAGAAACTTATTTGAAATGATCTCCCATCATTACACGGTTAATACATCACTCAATTTAGACAACTCAAATAGAATAAACAATTTGAGAAAATAAGGCTGCTCCAGGAATAGAACCGATAGGATAGCTGTTTGAACGAAGCGATGTTCTTACCATTGAGCTAAACAGCTGCCAGTAATGCAAAGTCCCCAGTAACTGCTTTCAACCAAAATTCTCAGCTCAATTATTCTCGGTCTATTTGTCACATTCAACGCGACAGTTATCTGTTAAGAAATGGACATATTTGGTCCGACAGAAAGAATCATGAATTGCGTCGTATTATATCGAAAAATTGAATGATGTATCAACCGTGTAATAACGGTATATCATTTCAAATAGGTTTCTCTCTAACATAATGCAAATTACGATTCATTCAATCGGACTAGATATGTTTCCATTTCTCAATACACACACACACACACACACATATATATATATATATATATATATATATATATATATATATATATATATATATATATATATATATGTGTATATATATATATATATATATATATATATATATATATATATATATATATATATATATATATATGCGTGTGCGCGTGTGTGCGTGTATATATATATATATATATATATATATATATATATATATATATATATATATATAGTTTGATTTTGAGTATTTGTTGAAAATACATTGTACTCTATATTTCAGAAAAGGATCGTAAAAGGTAAAACACAAAAAATCAATAAAACTGAACTAATTATTAATTATATTACATGAGTTACACCCTACAATTTGGCTTGCTTCAATTTATTTATCTATTTTATTTCATTTCTTTTTTTTCATCCTATCTCCCAGCCTGCGCCCTCCCCGCCTCATTTTCTTCTTGCTTTCCTTCCTTTCTTTATTTTTGGTTTCTTTGCCTTCCCTTCGCCCTTCATTTATTTCTCTTCTCCTCCTCTTTTCTTCTTTTGTCCTCCTCTTCTCCTTTGACAAAGCAGACAGCAGATAAAAAAAAAAGCCTGAAAGAAAAATGAGAAAAGCTAACATCGACACATGTCTACCTGGCAAAAAAAAAAATAATAATGATAATCAAAAATAATTGAAAAAAAAAAGAAAAGTAGATTCATAGAAGAGACGAATGAGGAAAATAAGCGGAAAATAGAGCAAGCAAAGAAAGAAAATGAATGAATAAATGAAAATCGAAAATCCCTTGTGCTTAGAAAAATAGTGAAAATCTGTGTACAAGATAAATCGCGATCGTGTTGAAGTAGTCGAAATTGTAGAGTGTAATTCATATCATAAAATTATTGGGTACGAAAAATTGAAAAGCTAGGAAATATCTTGGAAGACTTTAAAAATCTGTGACGCTGACAGTTGTGCCCACCATAGTTGGGGCACTTGGAACAGTCACAAATTGCCTGACAAAGAGTTTGGAAGAACCGAAAATTTGAGGATGAACTGAAACTATCCAGATGACAACGTTACTAAAATAATTTAGATTACCTAAAAGAGAACTGGAGCTCTGAGGAAACTTCCACCGTTCAGTGACAAAAGCAGGTAAATCCATAAAATATGAAATTGAGAAAAACAAAATTATATTTCTGGCAGCCCACACGAACTTTGATTAAGCTATGACAATTTATGTTGTAAGGTACTCAAACTTCCATAGACTAAGTCCTGCATGATTCTTTTCTGGAATTACCTGATTTTGTAAAATCAGTATCTCGATATCTAAAAGACATTTGACAAAAACAATACATGTACCAATAAATCACTTGAAGTGTTGCCAATTGTCTTGATTCAGTTATCATGGGGAATAGACTTACCTGCTTCCGTCATCGTGTAACAGACTTGTTGTCACTTAAACTGTGGTAAAAGCCACCAGTCGCTAATAATGTGATAACTCATGATAACTATTTGATACTAAAAACAAATACCGGTACTTTCTATTCGGAAACTCAATGAAAGACGGTAGCTTTTATTGTAATCTTTCAAACTTTTTTTATGAAGATAGACTCAAGTAAACGGATCGTACCCATCACATGAAATAAGTTTTGGAAAAACGGGAAGTATATGATAATGAATGGTCAGTATGAATATCCTGAGTGAGTGAGTAGAACCCTCACGCTGGCTACTGCTTCAACCGTCCTCTGAGAGGCTCCATATATCTCATTAACACTTTTCCGTGAAATTTACTTAAAAGTCACAAGCACTCGAAGTGGTATCACTCACTCCACTTAGTGCTATTTTACACAAGGCTGGGGGAAGATGGATTCATGCCTTTCCGTACACAATAAGTATAGAGTGAACACAAACTGCCCCAGTCAGAGATTTTAACTCGGATCACCGTTACCATTCTCTGTACCATCATCCACTCGGCCCTTCAGTACCCATTTTAATGTGCTGAAAGGATTCCGATTGGTGTTAGAGACTCAAATTATCTTCATAACAATTCCTTAAAGACCGATTTTATTTTTATATTTTTTACTTTCGATGAAAGCGGTGGGCAACTGGCTGCAAAACCAGAATATACTGACTATATCAACAAGACAATAAGGCTTATGAAAATTCGTTATTTAAACACAATATATATATATATATATATATATATATATATATATATATATATATATATATATATATATATATATATATATATATATATATATATATCCTATCCAGTGCCACTAGGTAGGATGAGGACGTGCATGCGTTTGTGTGTGTGTGTGTGTGTGTGTGTGTCTGTCTGTGTAAATCTATATATATTATTGATAGTGGAAAGAAGATTATGTAGCATCAATTTTCATATTAGTAAAGGCCAGCCTCAACGACAGACTAAAGACATAGCAGCAAAAATACGTAACTATCTTCGCCACTAAGCAGGCTCGTATATTTATACATATATATATATATATATGTGTGTGTGTGTGTGTGTGTATTTTGATTTTGTGTGTTATACATGTATATTGATTGATAGATAGATGGATAGATAGATAGATAGACAGAAGTCAAAGTCAGATATGACTACTGGGTACATTCTCTGAGCTTTCATATCTCATAGCTTTCAATTCTTAGAGTTCCAGAATTACCACTGCCTTTAGGGACAGGGTTTCTCTGTATATCGGTCTGTCTCGCTCTCTTTCTTTCTTTCTTTCTTTCTTTCTTTCTCTCTCTCTCTCTCTCTCTCTCTCTCTCTCTCTCTCTATATATATATATATATATATATATATATATATATATATATATGTGTCTATGTATGTATGTATATATATGTGTATATATATATATGAATGCTTGTGAACTTGTGCGTATATATATATATATATATATATATATATATATACATATATATACATACACACACACACGTACACACACACACACACGCACACACACACATATACATATATATATATGTTTGTGAACTTGTGCGTATACACACACTTGTAATACGTAATTCATATCTGACTTGTTCAATTTATATGACTTGATCTCACATTTATCAAAATATCGATATTATTTACAAATCTCTTTTATTTAGATTGGCTTTGACCATGAATTTCTGAAATAAATCCAAAACATGCCAAAATGAAAATAGTTCATAACAGCATTTAAAAAAAAAATTCGACATAGTACCCAGTAAATAAATAAGGCGAATGGAATAGTTACCTCCCTTGATAAGAGTTCCGTTCGCCTTATTACGTATGCTTCAGTGGAAACATATCTGTACGATAAAATTTAAAATAGATTTATTTTTCTAAATATTTACGGAGAAAGAGCTATATTTCAAAATAATCACCTAGGTATACATCTGTTGGTAGTACAAATGAAAGGAATTAGTACATTGACACAGTTAACGTAAACTTAGCTAAATATCTAATTCAGTTCAATTATCCATATCCGATTTCAATGGACTTTAAAGCGGAAAATAACATTCATGTAAACACTTCTTTTATTTATGGGTGTGCATTCAGATACGCCATTCATCAAGTAAATATTTGACGTATAATTTACTTATAAAATGAACTGCACGGTTTTTCCATAACCCTGGACTCTTCTGCTAAAAGGTAACATTTTGGTGATGAAATACCCCCTACCTGCCATTTGAAATTGTGGATTCTCCCACATGAAAGAATTCAAGTATGATTCAAATATAATCGTGTATTTTGTCACGGGCATTTTCTAGTTATATATATATATATATATATATATATATATATATATATATATATATACACACATATGCACATACACACATATGCATACACACACACTCACTCACTAGTAAAATGATTCACGGACGTATTTTGTTACTCGGAGTGTATTAATCATCATAGACGAGGAAAATACTCCAACCGTATAAAACAATGATTCACAATTTTTTTTGAATTTCTGTTACATCAGAATAGAAACAACCAAACTGGTTTAGTCGGATGTTTCAGATGTTTTGTAAGAGATATCTTTCCAGCAAAGTTATTACTTTCAAGTGGAAGTGTCTTTTGTTTCGGACAGAGGAGCTAACAGATAAAAATCACCATCTTCATCACTGAGATGCGTATAAAATCTTGGCAGAAAGATCCACGAGAAAAATACGAATCCTTTATACACTGAATCGTTTTTTTCCGAATTTTCTCGCGATTCCCAGATCATAATAATTTTTCTGTAATATCAATATTGATTGAAATATCTTTTACTTGTGTTGTGCGTTTATTTCTTTCAATAAAGAGCCAGCCGCTTATTGTGATCGTTTTGGGACAGGTTCTTTTATATAACAATAATTGGCTGATAACATTAAGCAATGGATATTAAAACTAGAACAGTTCAGATTCATTGTCAAAACTTCACATCTTTTGTTATAAATTCATTGGCATGTTATTATATCCCTTGCTATAAACTGCATTACTTCATAAAAATCAGTATGGTTAATATAAATATCAAATCATTTGACTGCCCCTCTCGACCAACCAGCCAAGTACACTACATATTCTCTCTTTGAGTGTGTGTGTGCGTGTGTGTGTGTATATATATATATATATATGTGTGTGTGTGTGTGTGTGTGTGTGTGTGTATCTGGGCGCTCTTGGTCACATTTCGGGGTGGAAGGGGGCTACAACCTTGAAAATTTGCGTACGAAAAAAAGCGTTTGGGGTTGGGGCAAATAGGTGCCTTGTGGGGGGGGGGACTCTTTGATCATTTTGGACCATCCGTGCTTCTTGAAACTTGTGTTTTGTATGAGATTTTAAATAATAGATCTATTTTTTAAGATAATTTTTAGCTAATTAGGTCTGGTGCGCGCACGGGCTACAGCGATACAATTAGACGAGGTACGGATATTTTGATATAATTTTTGCCTCATGTCACCTAAATTGTTTCGGATCGACTGATTCTAATAACAATAACCATTTGATGAGAAGTGTGATTTTAGTAAACGGCTTCCTCGATTTTTGTTCGTTTTTGTTTCATTTAAAAGGAGTTTGTAATATTGATGTCTTGTAAAATAAACATTAATTTTGTACATCAGTACCAGGTGAGAGGACATTAAAAATCGAAATGGCACCAGTTTTAAGACGTCAGATTTTCTTAGGGGAAACATTTTCATGATTCATTTTTACTAGTTTATCTTTCCTTTTCTTTTTTTTTTTTTTTTATCGCAACGCACACACCTCATCACAGTTTAATAAACAGTGTAAGTCGGAAATGAACACGTAGTGTCCAATAGGATTTGAACTCACATTCCATATACTTGTGAACCTGCTTGACGTGGATAATACCCTATTCCCGATCAATGCTGCTAGCTTAACGGTCGTAAAATGTAAGAAATGACGAGAGCGATGCGTAAAAAGCAGTATTATAGTTTAAAAATAAATTAGTAAAATATGAATAAAAAACAGGTTAGGTTAGTCACTCAATAGAAACCATCACGTGACCATGATGTGCTGGGTGTGATCAACAAAAATATTAGAAGATCCCCTTATCTTCCAACAAAAGGCATGGTTCACTAAATAAGTTACTTTTCTCGCCTTTTGCTGCGAGGTAATCACTGAAAAGTCTGTATTGAAAAAAAAAAAAAAAAAAAGAAACAAGTGGGCACAAAGTGGGGACCAATTCACCATAAATTTATATTGCAAATTGAAGCCCCCACTGGAAGCCTATTTAGTGAAGATTTAAAAAGAAAGAAAACTTGTTTTTTTTTATAGATATAATAAGGAGTAAATATTTCAAATTTCAGCCCTCTTCCTCCATCAGGGTGGCGCTTCCACATGATACATGCATGCAAACATACATACTAGTGGTGTGTGGTGCTTTGTCTCTTGGGAATGCTTTCTGCTACGGATACACAAAAATGCATCAGTAGCCTGAAGAGCACCCAAAATACCAAGCACCTCACGCCACTAAGACATACATACATAGCAAGCTGAACCGTCTTGAAAACTGAAGAAAACTATTTTGACGGTTTTAGTGACAGATTTGGTTTACTGTTACTAATACAACACTATTTCCTTCAAGGTCTTCTCTTTGTATAATATATCTTATTTGATCATTTTTTCTCTTCTTTATGATCTAACTGATTATTACTTGTAAAAGAATCTGCCGAAATATTTGGATTTTAATGAGATGAGTTTTTAAAGAAAAAGATACACATCTTAATGTATACTTATTATGGTCCATATATATATATATATATATATATATATATATATATATATATATATATATATATATATATACATATATATATATATATATATATATATATATATATATATATATATATATATATATATATATATGCAATTTAATTTAGCTCAAAATAGTGCTCAATACCTATGTTAGGGGTTAGAGCGGTTATAACATGAGTAATGATAATTTTCACTGGTATATATATATATATATATATATATATATATATATATATATATATATATATATATATATATATATATATATATATATATATATATATATATATATATATATGCATGTATTTCTTTACATACCCTTACTTGACGACTTAATAGTTCACTATTTCGAAACTGCTGATCTTGTAAATAGATGTTTTCATCTGATCAATATCATCTGAGGTCTTATTAAAAAAAGTGATTGAATTTGTTCAAGTGAAAGAGTCCATTGTTTAAAATGGTGAAGAGAAAATATTTATCCACAAAATATAAATTCTGCATTGCTCCAATAGTGTATTGCGGACATATAAACAACGCAATCAACAGAAAAAGTCACGATGTTCATTATACAGATAGGTTGAATTGAAAATAAATGATATGATATCTGTTTTTAATATGATAGATACGTCATTTCAAGATATGTGACTGAACTTACCCATAATAGCATAATCTATATTCATCGTAAGGCGTACATACATTCTCCGCATTTCTTATGTAGAAATTGATAGTTCACCTGTCTGTTTGTTGAATAATGTAAAACAAAACGTAAGCCAGGCATTAATAAATCATATTTATTATAAGAATGCCAACGACAGTTTATCGTAAAGAGAGGGCATAAAATATTAAATACCCTTACACTGCCTTCTACAAAGAAACGAACTCTAATATATATTCTATGAGGAGCTATGCTTACAGTCAGATAGCTGCATTCTATAGGCAAACAGTATTCGGGTAATTTCCCGCGCATAAATTTGAGGACTTTTAGTAGGCGTTTGTACCTACGTTTATACGAGTGATACGTACGTGAGTCAATCAGGTGCAGGGATATCTTCATTCTACAAAAAGAAAATAAGATAGTTAGGTGAATTTGCGAAATGAATGGTTTTATTCTTCAACAGACTCTTTCCTCAATTCTTTATCTCCATTCAATGGATCATTCATTTTTTGCTTCATGGATCTCTCTCTCTCTCTCTTTCTGTCTTTCTTTCTTTCTCTTCTTCCTGTCTTTTCTTTTTTCTTTTTTCTCCTTCCTTTTCTTTCCTTTTTCTATCTTTCGTTCTCTTTTTTTCTCTCTTCCTGCTCATTTTTATTCCGTTCAAAATATCCAAGCATTACGCTTTCATCACATGCTAAATACTAGAAGTAGCTATTCAATCTACCTATCTATCAATGATATTGATAGCTGTTTTTTCAGCAAAGCTGAGTCTGGCACAGGGCCGTGAGTATCAAACTCGTCGTACTAATGAATTGATCTCTGAGAAGAACATGCTAACGATTGCGCTAGAGAAGGAACCCAAAAATGCAGAAACATAAATCGACCGTATCGTAGATAAATAACTGGATGCTTATCATATCTTCATCAATACAATTTTCTTTTACCCCATAATTGTTATCAATAAACTCACGCATTCAAACACATGCTTTTAATTCTCTGCTAATCTATCAATCTATATATATATATATACATATGTATATATATATATATATATATATATATATATATATATATATATATATATATATATATATATATATATATACACATACATATACATACATATATATATATATATATATATATATATATATACACATACACGCACATACATATATATATATTTACATATATAAATATATATTTATATATACATATACATATATATATATATGTGTGTGTGTGTGTGTGTGTGTGTGTGTGTGTGTGTGTGTGTGTATGTGTGTGTGTGTATGTATGCGTGTATATATATACATATTGTCCTAATTTTGACAGGATCCATTAATCATTGTGTAATGATGTAGTTAAATAATTTTTCTGTGTTTTCTTCATTGTCTTTAAAAAATGTTTCGCTGCTATGTCGGATATAACCTATCCGTTCAATGATCATGAAGAGATATGATTTATTATTGCCATGGAAAACTACTGAAGATCCCAACAAAAGAAAATTCATACATTTTAACATATTATCAAAGCATGTTTAAAACAGAAAAAAAAGGGGGGGGGAGAAAATCATTTCATTAAGAGATGTTGGGAAGTAAATGACCGAAGTGACACGGAAGAGATTTTTTAAAAAAATTCTCCTAATGTTTAGTGTTTAAAGCTGTAAAGCTTTCTACGATATATATATATATATATATATATATAAAGATACTATTTTGTACGAAAGAAAAATTGGGTTTGTTCTCTTCCTAATTTTCATCTGTTATAATTCTTGCCTTGATCTCAGTTTTTGTGTATAAAAGATGGCCAAATTATTTTAGCAATGAGATGAAAACGTAAAATAAGATGACACAATAGCGTAGATAGATACATTGAGGGAAACAGGAATGTATTTGAATATTGGTCAACGCGAAAACAATAATTAAATCCTTGTAATTTCAAAGATTTCATAAACGTATCGACAAGCAAGATGACTTTTAACCATTCGATTGCCACGGACGAGATAACTCGTCTAAAATTGAGTGCAATTTTTTCCTACATACATTTATGTGTGTGCATGTGTGTGAGTCGTATTTGAAATTGAAAGTATCGAGCGCTCTATGAAATAAACCCATCATTCATCGGATATTGCATTATATCATATATTATACTGCATCCATGATTTTGCTGTATATATACATACAAACATACACACACACACACACACACACACACACACACACACACATATATATATATATATATATATATATATATATATGTATATGTATATGCATATACATATATATATATATTGTTATTGTGTCATCCACAGACAGCTGTTCCGATGTATTACATCTCTTCAGTGTGGCTATAGTCTTCCCATTAACCCATATATATATATACATACGTATATATATATATATATATATATATATATATATATATATATATATATATATATATATATATATATATATATTCCAAAGTACAAATCAATAATCGATGTGTGATAGGTTTATATATATATATATATATACACACATACACACACACACACACACACATATATATATATATATATATATATATATATATATATTTATATATATATACATATGTGTGTGTGTGTATGTGTGTATATATATAAACCTATCACACACACACACATATATATATATATATTTTTATATATATACATGTGTGTGTGTGTGTGTGTGTGCGTGTGTGTGTGTATTCCATTTATCAGATATTCTATCGTATACACTGATTTAATTGAAAATGATAATATTTTGAACTTGCGATGAAGATTTACTATTTCCATCCATTTTCACCAAAAAAACCCTGGATAGGAGGTAAAAGGCTGAAATAATATACTTGGTACTGGGCAGCGAGCACGATAGAATTATTTTTGCGTATTATTGCCATCAAGATTCTTGGTAAGCTGGTTAGTAATTAAATGGATGTCCTAGACTCGATACGATCTGATTGGAAGATTATGCAGCGTCATTATTTCAACTTAGAAGAAACTGTTTGTATTCGAATCCCCAGCTTTCACAAGGATTAAGAAATCTCTGTAAAGTAAAGATAAGCCATTGGATGTTATTTGTTCACGCGTGTAATGACTGTTCTTAAAGCCTAAATAATGTAAAGCACTAATTTGTGTTGGGGTGAAGTTCAGTCGGCGTAGGAAAATTAAACTCATACCGTATATATCGGACGAAGAAACGAATAATAATAATCATAAGAAGAAGAAATGAATAATTCACAGGAGTATACACTGAAAAGAGTGTTACTTATTTATCTAAATCTAATAGTTTATCACGAATAAAGTTCCTGATTAAATATGGTAAATATCACTTAGAGATAAACTAATAAATTTACGAGTAACAAATGTGTCATTTTCAAAGTTTTACGACGTAACACTTTTTTCAGTGTATGAAGGGCTATCACCCATTGTTACTTATGCAAGTCCTATAACTTGCATAATCGAACAGCGTAGGTGTCTCCTAGTCATAATACCAGTTCATCGGACCTAAAAGTCATACTCCCATAGGTTTTATTTGGATTTCATTTCCTAAAATCGAATTGCGTCATAAATGGTCTTTTTTCTTAACCTTTACTTGAACTCTGACTTCTGGGACTGGAGATCCATTCGTTAACACTTTTGCGACTATAGATGTTTACAGGCCCGTAACCAAGTGTGGGGAGCTGGCTCCTCTTGGAAATCACTTATTGCCCCTCGCCCCTTCCCCCTCTACGGTGAATGTAATATGTAATATAATCCTAGTGCGCCAATTTTCCTAACATGAACCATCTCTAGTGCGATTTTTTATCTGGATATTTGCAGAGATGGTCAATATAATTTCATTCACATTAACTATTAACGCACCAAAAACAT
>OY735232.1:5883127-5935627 GCA_963457665.1 Thysanoteuthis rhombus | reverse complement strand
AGCATAATGCCACTGGCATCTGGGACTAGCCCTGACCTCCCCCTTCTAGTACAATTGGGAGGTATTTTTCTTAAAGATGGATCCCCAGGAGATTAGCTCATCTTATTATATAGACGTCCATGTCACTTTTTATGTTTGTTGGTTGGTTGGTTGCAAAGAGAAAATCGGTAAAGTTCTGTTGTGTCCATGTGATCACGTGTAAACCACTACTACTTCCATTGATGGTGATGATGTCTTGGTGGTAGCACGGAAAACAATTCCACTCAATATAGGCTTTTCTGATCTTCCATTAATAGAATAGATATTTTTTTATTAAGAAATATTAGTGTTTTTTTTACCCAATTTCGTTGCCTTATTACTTCGAAGTTATCGAAAAAATATAAAAATCGAAAAAATATATATGATGAGTCGTACAGAAAAGTAATTTTTGATCGAGATATCTGGGTATTTGTTTTCAATGAAAACTCATATTCTGAAAATTATATAATTCATACATATATAAACAATTTCGTCATTCTTTTAGGCTAATCAATATTCGATTAACAACCAACAGACGTCAGTAATTATGTTCAAACTTCTGACATCTAATAATTCTTTTCTTTCTAATTTTCAATTTGTTTTAAAGTTATTTATTTCATTATTTTTTATTCATGTTAAGTTATTTTCATTGCATTTCAGTGGGAAAATCATTCACAATGCATTTTCTATTGTAAGATCATTTCCAATGCATTTTTCTAGAGTAAAATCATTCCCGATGCATTTTCTATAGTAAAATCATTCCCGATGCATTTTTCTATAGTAAAATCATTCCCAATGCATTTTTCTTTGGTAAAATCATTCCTAATGCATATTTCTATAGCAAAATCATTCCCAATGCATTTTTATAGTAAAATTATTGGCATTACATTGAAATATCGTAGCAACCAAAAGGCAGTGAAACGTTCTCTCCCTTTTATATGTGTATACACTGGTGTGTTCGAGTGTTCGTGTGTTCCAGCTCTCCAAACTATGCCGTTCTTCAACAGACTCGATAATTATCTTAATAACTTCATTATACCTCTTCAGAAAAAAAGAATTGATAAAAAAGCAACAGCCCTCCCCCCAAAACCTTTTTGGGTCTTTTGGAGCCTTATTTAGACGGGTTTGTTAATTATATCAGGATTTTCCATAATCTAGTTGAATTATGCACTTATTTAGCTTGAGATCAGCAGCAGCTTGTAGTTAACAATTCAAATTTTCGCGAGAAAATGCTCCGCTCAGACCAGTAAGTTTGAATTACTTCTTATTTATGTAACCACCAAAGTGAATCAATATGACGTACTTGTTTATGAAACCCTAGTTATGATATCACAGGTTGTATAAACAGCTTGCATATAGTAAAAAAAAAACAAAAAAAACATTGTATCAGTTGTAGAATCCAGACCCCACAATTGATTTTAGACTAGAGCACAATATTCAGATCACACTGTAATCGAAATTTAATTCTATCTAATCAAAATGAAGATGAAATGTATCTGTTTCTTAACAATATTCATCAATGTAATTAAAGGAGCATGAATTCTATATTTCATCCTTGTTTTGATTAAAGTAAATTATATTTTGATTACAGCCTAATTTGGTAATGCGTGTTTTTTTTATTTGAATCAATTTTGGAAGCCGGACTCAACACGTTCGATCTGAAACATTCAATCCTGGTGAAATCTTTTTAGGTTGTGATTCTGAAATATGTAAAGAAAAAACGTTTTAACGACACGTTTGCATCGATCGTGTTGTATAGAAAATTCTACGGAGTATCTTTGCAGCTTCAGAATATAACGCCAATTCATTCATTTTCATAGTTTAAGAAAAAATAAGATATTATCATTATCTTGAATTTCTTAATCATTAGAAGAATAATCGTCAGTTATTATAATTCGTTTTTATTAGTATTCCATCCATCTCAATTTCAGTTGCTTTTTTCCCTAAGTCAACAACTCAGACCGTCTTTTTACGACCAATAGTGAATAGCTGGGATTGGCAACAAAGAATTAACTTTTGGTGGAACTCACAGCTATTTTTCCATGGAAATCCTGTTATTGCAGGACTGCTGCGACATCAATTAATCTAAGAAAGCCAACGGCTACAGGAGCTCAAATATAACCATATAACTTTATTCTTTATTTTCCCGAAAGCTCAGCACAAACATTGTTAATATTTGCTTACATAAATTAGAAGTATTGATAGTAATATTATCTTGATTTCTTCTTCTTCTTCTTCTTCTTCTTCTTCTTCTTCTTCTTCTTCTTCTTCTTCTTCTTCTTCTTCTTCTTCTTCTTCTTCGTTCCAGCGCCATAACATCCTGTCCTCTAATTTGGAAATTGGCATCAGTTCTCCATTATAACTCTCTTAATAATGTTATTTGGTTTAGGAAAAAAAGCTTTCTTGACCTTTAGGGGTCCTTATTCTGACGTAATTATTAATCATTTCGTTTGCTCAGATGCTCCTGGCCACACTGTTTTATTTACAGACTTGAAAATTGGCATTAGTGTTCTACTAGACCCCTTATAAAATATCTTTTGTGATTTTTGGAAAAAAATAGCTTTTTCTTACCAGTGTTCGCCTTATTTTGACGGGATTATTAATCACAATAAAAAAATCTAAAATAGAGGGAAAATTAACATCCAGAAGCATTTAAACTCTAAAGAATCTTGATGTTTCTGTATATTAACTTTTACAGTTTGTGACCAATTCTCGACGCAGATCACGAATTATCATGTTCCACTTTATCATGTCTCATTTCTTCTGTTTCGAACTCATTCTGTATTCAGTTCTGCTTCATTTAGGTGAAGATTAAATGGGAACAAGAATTGTATCAGTCAAAACTTTTCGATGTGGAAAATCGAAATTACAATGCATAACTTATACAGAAAAGCTAAAAACGACCATCCATGTCCACATATAACCCCTAGAGAGTACAGTAGGTCCTATTCGGCTAAATAAGGATTGTATGCTAAAATGCAGCTTTCATCTCATTGTAAAAACTAAACATGTTACAAGACAACTAATTACTTTTTCGGAATCAGCATCCAGAACTACGAAAAGTACACCACAGCAATACCTGATTAAAATTTGTTGTAAACAAGTATAATCATTATTCATTGTTTACATAGTAGGTTATTCATGTAGAAATACAATCTTGATGGACAAATACCAAGTAATATTGTCCATCTATAATTACTAGTTGTGGGAAATGTATTTTGAGTTTCTCGAAAGCCAGACTTTATTTATTGACATAAAGCGATATGTGCTAGCATTTCAGTTGGATGACTGATGGGCTGTTAATGGAGTCTATGGTGTTGTCGTGGTGGCTATCCCTAGAGGTCGATGATGATGGCTCATGATCCGTTAAGTGCTGGCCCTCAGAACGAAGACGCCTGTGCGTGTATTTTTTGTATACTTATTGTTGCAATCTAAGAAGCACACAATACTTCACAAATCAATCAACTGATTTCAGTGGCAAGCAAACCAAAGACGGTTGGAGCTGATGGATTCGTTAGGACAAAGACACGACGATCAGAATAGAAAATGCAGAGCTGAAGGAAGTGGACTAATACATCTACCTAGGACAACGAATCTCCATGAAATCCTCAAAAAGAAAATATAATTGAGAATCACTCTACGTTGGTAAGCTTTCTGAAGAACCGACCTACAAAAATAAGAAAATCGACCCTAAAAAGTAGGATATACAACCAATGCATCCTTCGATAAGTTGCCTTTGGGCCTGAAGATAGAACCTAACCCAAAGATTGACCCTCAACCTCAGAACCATGCAACGTGCACAGGATAGAATCATGATCAACATCACATAGAGAGATCAGAAAACAGCACAGCACATTAGAGAAATTAGAATCAGAAATACCTTAGAAACCATTAGAAAACTAAAATGGTAATATTGCAAGGATGTCAGACAACCATTGGACATCATGGCTCAGAACTTTGATCCCCAGAAATCATATACAGGAATTTGGCCGGTAAAATATGGCATGACGAACTTGACAAACTCGGAAAGTATTTACTCTATGACGCTCATGATAGAGAGGTTAGGCGAATCTTATGGAAGTTCTATGCTCAGCGACATATGGTAAAAGACTATTGAAGATAATGGTATTGACCTTTTTGCTGTTATTTCTTTTTTTTTCCACCTGTGTTCATGTATTTTCGGGAAGTGTGACGTACACCTCTGGTTGGGATATAAGGAAAAAACAAGCTTATATCCTTTATTACTAATGGACTTTATGTGAGGCGTAACCGAAGCTCTTGTTGATAGATCAATACATCCTCCCTTCTTATGTTGGTTTTTGGCATGTTTCTTACACATTTGTCTATGAAAACAAAAAATGATGTAGGAGTTCTCCGTTTACATTCTCTCCAATAATAATGATCTGATTTCCATGTATCCATCCAAGTGATACTAAAAGTCTTTTCCATTTAGGCGTATATGACCTCTGCGTAGCCTAAATGGTACATTTCAACCTGTGTGAAGGAATCAAGGTAATCCTGAAAAAACGATTTTGATCTTTCATTCGGACTAATCTAGGCTTTCCACGAGAATTAGCAGAAAATCACGACTGGTCTTCCGGTAGAATAATTAATGTACTTGTTGACACCTATTAAGTCCCTTCACTGTAGGGGGTTCTTTTCCTGTGTCAGAATGTTTGAGTGTGATGTAACTTTAGTTTTAAGTAATCAAGATTTCTAAAAAAAATAATGTCATTATTTTTTTTACTACATTTCATCTTGATCTTATTTTTTTTTTTTTTTAACTTTTTTATCGCTGCGCTCAGGCCGTTTTACATTCTACGACCATTTGGCAAACAGCATGGGTCGGAAATAAAGAATAAACTCCCCACAAGATTTGAACTCGCATCCCTATCTTTAATATGGAACTTTTTTTTCGCGAATATTTCTACCAGATTCAAAATCAATTCAATGTACGAATTCGCATTCTTGATCTGATGAAACAATCAAACCCACAATGATAAAAAACAAAAACAAAAAACAACAGTTTGCTCAGAAAGACAAATATAAACATAATTGGCTTGGAAGAGTGATCCACTACGAACTTTGCAAACGAATAGGATTTTGCCATACAAACTAATATTATATGCATGAACCAAAATCTATGTGATTCGAAAACATAAAATCATTCGAAATTTCGAGTTCCAAATGGCTCACACCAGGAGACCGTATCTAATCATTGAGGACAAAGAGAAAAATATGTGAATTTATAAGAAAGTGAAAAGTTGTATAAGTATTTGGACCCAGCCAGAGAACGGGAGAAATTATATAACATGAAGGTGACAGTCGTGCCAATCGTTGTTGGGGCACTGGGATCGATTCTACCCAATCCAAGCTGTAACTGGTATTAGAAGATGGACAAAAACTATCAAGAAGTAAAAAAAATGATCAATTTAAAGAAAGACTAAATATTGAAAATAACAGATCCCTCAAGAGTGTTTTTACCCTTTTGAGAATGTTAGCAGTCTTGTACCTCAGATTACTTCGCTTGTGCAGTAAGTTCGATACACACTGGGTGCCCAGGTTCTGTATCTGCAAGACTAATCTAAATTTTGAAAAAAAAAAAACTTATGGTTATCCTGATTTAGCGGATATTCATCAGGCTCGTCTCACTTGGGTGGCCCATTAATGTGGCGTTGTGCTTAGCTTATCTTGGTACCGGAATATTTTATATAGTTTGGTTTTGATTAATGCGAGTTTACAAATTAATGTAACTACGCATAATCTGGAAAAAAAAACATAAAATACCTTGAATTGTGCGGTTTTGAACAGTACAGGGAATTTGTGACCGAATTAACCACACTATTGTATAATCATAGCTGCATACGTATTGTCACCACTTATAGGACTTGAATTAAACTTACTAAACAAAGAATATCAGTGTGTATTCAAAACGTTTTAGAACGCCATGGAATCTACGATGAGTTGAAAAAGAAAATGAAAAGAAAAAGAAACAAAACGAGAAACAAACAACCAGCAGCTTTGGTGAGTCACTCAATAGAAACCATCACGTAACAAATGTCTTTTGGCAGCATGCATGTTAGAGGTGATCAATTAGGAAATTGGAAAAAAGGGGCGATCAATGAATAAGTTACTTATCTCGTATTTTGTAATGACTAAAAATGTCAAAATTTTCGAGAAAAAAAAAACGAGCGTGAATGCTGCCGGGCACAAAGTAAGATACCAATTTAGAATAATGAATAAATAAATAAAATGAAATACTTTTTAGAGGGGTTCTAGAAAAATACTGATGCTAATTTTCAAGTCTGCAGACAAAATGGTAAGGCCAGGAACGTTTGAACACATAAACACACGCATGTATAAAAAAAGATAGAACCACCAACGTTTGGTGGGTACGGTCCTTCAACACCCCAGCGTTTTCATATCCTTGAGTCAATCGACGTTCACTATTTCGGTCAGCTGTCGGCAACCAGTGTCGTCACTCCAGCTCTTAGTCACCCATCGGAGGTATTCCCAGATTATTCGAATGAGACACAGAAATTGTTTTAAAATGATAAACTAGATTTTGATATCAGAAGAACGGTATTATACAATCTTCATTTGGCAGAAGACTCTCACATCGTGAACCAAAGCGCTGTCTCCGTCAGTATGTAATGAATTTATACGAATATCTCACAATGAAAAAAATATGCCTGTAAAATTGGTTCCCTCCTATTTATTGACCTATCAAATTTTCTGCATTTCGTGGTTTAAGAGTAAGTTATAAATACACTGAAATAGCTGTTCGAGAGCTTCTAGAACTGAGAATTTTTTTTCACAACCATGGTGGGGCACTTTTTAGGGAATTTTCCCCCTGAGAATATCTTGACCTTTGAAGTTCTACACATAGCAAAATCACTGTAGTGGTATGAATATTTACCGACATCGATAAAAAATAGACTTTATAATCAACGATATTACAAGCAGATAGCGATTGTTTTGGAAACCCAAAAATCAACTAAAAATTGAAAAAAACTGGTAAGTGAATTTTTGCTAAGAGTAAAGAAATAAATGCATAAAAGAGAGAGAGAGAGAGAGAGAGAGAGAGAGAGAGAGAGAGAGAGAGAGCAACAAAGACAGATATTGTTAAAATATTTGAGTAAAATTTATTTACTTTTGGAGACAGGTTCGATTCCTGCAGCAGCCCCTTTTTCTTCAATTGTTTATTCTATTCATGTTGTCACGCAACAGAATTCATATAAGCCGAAAAACCGTTCATTCAGGGAGGCTGATAGATCGAAAGGTTACCTGCTTCATTTTCTATGCAAATTATCTATATTTGAGCCATGATAAGCGTGCTAATCTTGACCTGTTCTCTTTCGTGATCAAACATTAACAAATGCAAAGACTAGCTCCAGGGGATTCCTTCTCCCAGGCTGCATCTCCCCTTTGCACCAAAATAGGTTTTGTCATGCCTATTCCCTGGTGAATGTGACACGCCAAAGGCAAGGGCGAGGGAAGTAGACGTTTTTTGTTTAATCCCCAAGTGCGACGTAATCGGCTATGGTGCGTGAGGACCTTCATTGAAAAGACCCCTTGTCATATTACACATCACTGTGAAAGCGTCCAAATACTAAAAAGCGTGCTAATCTGATAAGCAGAATTCAGTTTCTTTGAGCATTTCAACAAAATGGCAATGTACAAAACTGAAGATTTTATTTCATATATTTTTTTATTCGATTCATTGAATAAAAAACCAAAATACTATTATTACAAGTACACTACCAATTTTACGGCAACTAATGGTCCATCATCTCTCTCAATCCAGATGCAATTACGAACTGGGACTTAAATTTCTCGTCATGCTCACAGTACTTTACTGAATGACCATTCGTGGTGTTGTGTGGGGTGCCAATCCCCAATTGTTTATACTGCAGTGGTTATTACAGTTTTATCGATTTTGCAAAATTCGTAGCGTAATTTGCTGATATTTATCCCTTGTAATATCTTTTAAAACAAAGCACTGTTGTCAGTGGTGTGAGAGGCAAAGTCCATATGGATGCAAGAAAATGCAGAAATATTGAGAAAACTTGACCGCGTCCTTTCGGTACAGAAGCTGTATGAGACCTATGCTCATGGCTCGTCACAGTGAATAATATTTCTATTTGTTTAATCATTATATCATAAACCGTCTAACAAAACTACCAACAAATGTTTCATTCGGTTTTAAAATTGGTCTGGCTGACTGGCGTTAGAGGGTTGACAAGTGTCTAGAAAAACAGCATTTTTGTTGTTTTTTTTCTCCACCTTATTCTAATTATCTTTTTAGAGGTGGTTCAGTTTGCAAAGTAAGCTTAAATTGATCCCTTAGTTTGTGTCAGTCTGTTCTTTTAATCAATTTAAGCGCTTTTAGTAACCACTGCCCAACAGAATACAAGGGATGTAACTTATTAATATTCATATCATTTAGTTTCTCTAATTTATTACCCCCAACACGACATGCTGCCGAAAGGCGTTAGTTTGCAGGGCCATTTCTATTGGATGACAAACCAGACCGGTCTGGATATGTTCTATTTATACTGATGAACTGTATCCTTTATAAAGATGTATTGCAATTAATCATTCAATTTATCTTTAGAAATAGTTTAATTTGTATCTTTCTGCAGTCTGAAGCTTTAAAGATACGAGATTTGCATGATCAGTCGGTCAGAGTTGTAACGTTGAATTATGAAGATATCAGGAAGTTCTGATTCTTGTTATTGTGCTACACTGGGGGTGCTGGCGCGCTGGCGTACATAAAAGATACGACTTATTGTGATGGGTTATGAAATGTGAGTACATTATAACATCAGGTAGAGATTAAAGGAAACGTGATATGAACCATTATTAACCACACCGTCCTCAACCGAAGAAAGTTATGTAGTGTATATAGTGACATGGTAAAGGAAACGTCTACTATGTGCTACTTCTGAATAACCAAACGATTGATTCGAACAAGTACTGTTACCATGTAGACTAAATGAAGGCAGCAGTGGACTGAAGATATCTGCCCAAATTACTTAACACAAAAGAGCATAATACTCCAACTCCAATTCCAACCGCTGGTAATAATCGGAGTTATTAATAGCCATGTTAACCATTATAGTACAATGCAGGATAAGGGTAAACAGCTACTCATCTTAGTTTGGTATCCTTCAGAGCCACTACTAATCCTGACACGAAAACTATCGCTTTTGTTTCATAACAAATGTCGCTTGAGAACCGAAAACCGTTATCCAGAGAATACCTCCCAATTGTTTATTGGGAAGCTGATCAAAGCATTCCCTGTGGTCCGTGGTTTGATGGGCATGTTTCAAGTATATTTCAAAAAGCTGACTGCAAAAACAACTGACACTTTCTTCTTTTCCTTCTTCTACTGCTACTATTATTATCAATATTACTGCTTTGATCGATGCAGTCAGAAGAGAAATTCGAACTATGAATATAAAAACAGAAAAAAAAAGTTTCAGCTCCTGTACTTACCCCTATTGACCCCCCAACCACGTGAACAGGACGTGACACAAGATCGGTTTAACGAAGTTAACCTTACACGCAGAGCAGGAACTTTCTCAAAAGATCCTCTTCAGGCCTTGGAACTTGTGAGGACAAAGGAGCACTTGACTTGATCACAGGGCCAACCCTAATCCCAATGGCCCAGAGTAAACAATGCAATGCCAAGAGAATCGCTTCGGTGTCGGTCTAGTCAGAAATGATCTTCTAAATTTGGATGATCTGTAGCAATCAAGCTTCCGTACCAGCCAATTCGATCTTTTTATCTATTCGTTGCAAAAATTCAATCTATATTCAATTCATCAATATTTGTGCTCTAGCCAATCGCCCAAGAACAAAACGCAAGCTGCTACACCCATTTGGTCACTAAAGTTGATCCACCAGCATAAACGAACTTGCTTTCCGCTCAACCAAAGCTTTGAATCACTTCTTAAGTGATTAATCAATGCAAGGTTCATGTATCTTCCATTCACTGATACCATATTAAAGCAAAAATTGGTATTTTGTCGTCTATCATTCTTTTAACTTCCTTATGTGCTGCAGGGTGTCTTTGGGAGATACAAACGGTAGTTGATGGCTTGGTGGGTCGCCTGAATGATAGACAGGTCGTGGATTTTGAGCGGTCTTTGCCGCGCCTCCGATCTGACGCCGTCAAGGTCGTCCTCTTACGCCTAAGCTTGTGAGATTGTAGGCCCTGAATGTTGGTTGGTCAGTTGCCATTCTTATCTGATGTCTGCACCATTTAATTCTCTGGGGCTGGATGAGTTTGTGTACTGGCATTGCTCCGACAATTTTTCTGACCTTCTTGTTACTAATCAAATCAGCCCACGTCTTATCTGTTTCTTATCAAAGGCAACTCATCTGACGTGATTTTCCTCTCCTGGGCTTTGGTCAGTTCCCATGGATATTTTGTAGCCAGAGAAAAAATCGCACTTCCTCGAATATCACGCACTGTGCAAATATCATCTTTCGTAGAAGATCCAGAATTTTAAAAGGTTTGCTCTTGAGCGTTCTTACGAGTCAATTGAATAAGTTGAGCCAATGATGAAGCAAAGGTTCTCAGGGCTGAGGGCAAAGATAGAGCCTGGGGCAAACATAGCGCCTGGGAACAAATATAGCACCCGGTGGTAATATAGCGCCCCGGGGCAATTGCAATATATCCTAAGGGAAGGAATAGTTATCATTTAATGGTCATTATTGGCAAGAGGAAATTTTGCACCCTGTACACCTACACCAGGGGGTTACGGCCCCTTGTTGCACTTCTTGTCATGCCTTTGAGCTGTACTCAGTAATCTTCATAGATTTTCTTTCAACTTAATGCAAGCGTGTAAATAGACATTATGCAATAAATTTAGTTCCCAAAAATTCACTGAAACTCCAAAGTAGACCTTGATTTTGAAAACGTGAAAAAGCTCAGTGCGCCGAGACTGTATCTGTTTCTAACATCGGAAATATTTTCTTTTGAAATAATCGTTCACACATTCTTATTAGTGTTATTGTTTTAGTGACATCATTGGTAGCACGGTAGAGATGGATATACACATTTGTTTTACTTTTCAGTGAACGTACTGCTTCATTTGATTTGTTTTTATTCGTGATATTTCGGCTCTGCCGTTATCAATCTGAACGAGGGACGTTACAAAATTTCTTGTTAAGAATTGTTTTGTCATTTTCGTGGCTCCCGTTCAGGTATAAGAATTACAAAAACAATTACGTCACGAAAATGACAAAATAATACTTGACAAGGAATTTCGTCTCGTTCTTCATTCGGTTTGAAAACGGCGTTGGCTAGCAGTTCCGACATACCATAACTAAAAACAAATCAAACGAAGAAGTACGTTTGCTGAAAAGAAAAACAAATATATATACATTACTCTTATTAAATCTTTGATGAATACAGCTTTAGGGAAATGATTATCGATTCTTCCACAATGATATTATTAATCAACATATTTTTTTTCGCCTACAGTGTGCTTCTTAAAGGCGAAGCTGTTACAAGAAGCCTACAATCATGACTATCAAAATAAGACTTTTCTCCAGAAATTATTCTACCTCGAAAACTGTCTCGAATAATGTTGGGAAAGCTTCTTAACAAGATTTCGATTGTTGTTACCATAACGACGTTTTCATTCAATTACTGTATACTACAAATCCCAACGTTTTAGATAGATCTTGAAATAGTTATAATGCTATCACGTGGTTTGTCTGGAAAGTATCCAGCCATCTAATATTCGTGAAAAGTCTACTTAGGGCAATGGTGATTTAGTTCCATACAAGGTACTACATCTGGCGTCTAGCAAACCTATCCGAGCATTCGTTGTACTTTTCAAAACAGTCTGCATCGGCATCACTGTCAGTTGCCTTGTCACGCTCTCCTCAATCTCATCCCCAGTCTTAAATCATCTTCCTTTTGAAGGCGAAAAACCAGAAGTTTCTCGAAGTCAAATCTTGACTGCAAGTGCCTGATACAATATTTTGTCCTAAAAAAACAGTACTAGAGTCTAGAATGATCCAGTCATAGTGAATGAGACGACCACACAGTACACATGCTCACTCAATAGCGTCTCAGTGCCGACTGAATAATCCTACAAAGTGTCCTTTCACGCATATGAAATAAGTCCACCCTCTGATTCGTTACCTAATTACATCAAGGCCGCATAACCTCTAATCGAGATATTCAAAACTGCTGGATACTTTCTAGACAGAAGGTGAGTATGACTAAAACTGATTCGTTAAGGGCGGTATCCTATATATTTATACGCCACGTGTATTTGCATAATTATTTTTTGTCTCAAACACCCCAGAACGAATGAAAATTTATCAACTGTAAAAATGAATTGCCTTTGACAAAGGTATTTCAGTAGTCAATATTCATTTTGTTTATTTTATAGAGTAGTTCAGTAGTCAAAAAACATTCTGTTTATTTTATTTGTGAAATTGATGTTTCATATTCACTTTTTGACGGCGCAGGTACACTAGTAATACAAATGATATCGTTACTAATGAATAGTAGTATTCTTTGAGATAATGCGAAGTTTTTTAAGGCTTACTCCAAGTAGCAGAGTCGATAAAAACTGCAACTTGTCATAAAAGTCCTCTTTTGAAGTGTAGTTGTTGTAGTGGCGGACCAACGGGGAACAGAGAGGGCGGTCCACCACGGGTGACACCATCACAGAGGATGACATCATCTAAGGTGGTGACGCCATCAGAGGTGGTGACATCAAGATGAGTACCTAAAAATGTTTCATGAAGTTTCTTGGTAATCCCTTTATCAAACGAAACATCTGTCTGTCCGCAAAATATCTCCAAAGGCCTTCAATCGATTTCAATGAGATCTTGTGAAAGGGGCACGGCAATAAGGTACAGAAGAATTGATTTATGTGCAATTTACCTTCCTCGTGGTTATGAGTACACACCACGTATTATCAAAAGTATACGACTATCAATCTGATGGGGTTGGCGGAGCTAGTCGGGTTTGAAGTTGATCCATTAAAACGCAAATATGACTAATAGTAAAAAACTTCTTTGGGTTGGTCGTTTGAACAAGAAAATTTTTGTCAAGTTCATTATATCATCATGTAAACATTCGGACAAAGGTGTGTCAACCAACCCCGCCAGTGGGGATAGTTGGTTAAATCTGTTTGACCAAGTAAGTTCTCTTGCAGGTAGGTACAGGTGTGATTAATATAAGGTTATGATTAGGGAATGCAAATTTCAACACCAAACAGAAGGATGTACATGGGTAAAAAATAAGATTTTACGAATACAATGACCACCTGGTAGGACAGGTGAAATCATATATGAGTGGACCTGATGCATTGTGATAAGGTGGGAGAACGAAAAAAACGATAAGAATGACGGCACCAATTATTTCTTTGAAGTTCGTTTTTGTTTTTCCTCAGCCTCAATTGCGTACAATTTCAGGGGACCAAGTAACCTCACCTGCAATGTACCAACCAGCCCAAAAGATGTGGTTTTCTTAACATCTTTATCCTTAGAATAATTTATGAAAGAAACTGCTTGAAATGGAGTATATATACTGTTTATTGCTACTTTTCATAAAGATTTACTTTGCTATAACCAACCATACAATACAGCATTTGGTAGGCACTCGTTTGAAGAAATGATAATGTTACTTACACAATATTACAAAAAGTTTATGACTGTCCACTCAATATCTCCCAAAGTTCTCAATAAATTCCCATGACATTTTGTGGAAGGGTGGTAATGGGCTACAAAAAGAAGTAATTCAATTTTGGGGCAGGTCCATGCACAATTACTTTCCCTGACAATAACGTTGGCATGGCTATGCGCTCTCTGAATAAAAACACTCTCATGGTTCCCATATTTATTTTACAAATTAAGAACTAAAGATGAATAAAATCGTTAATAAGCGTCGGTTTATGTAAAGAGAGAATCGCGATGAATAATGAATTAGTTCAAATACATCACGACAATTCCAGATATCACGGGAAGAGAGCAAGTTCAGAAAGGAGAGTTGCATCATGAGTTACCCCACTGGGTGGCCCCAACCATAGACACGCCACTGAGTTGTTGTACAAAGCGTCTTCGTGGTAATAACTAATTTACAATGAGTATGCCAAGAAATAAGGTTATTTCTTGTAGTGGTAGTATCAATTCAGATTATGTGCTCTCTTAAAATAGTTGTAAAATTTGATTTTAAAACGCCAACTAGATTCAAGTTTTGCAAGTCTTTTCTGCTCGACAATAGAAACTTACAATTCTTTATTTCAACTCGTTTTAGTACGAAGAGTATGTTTGTTTCAAGTTTTCCAGAAAATGAAGGCGAAGTGAAGGTGAAAGTGTAGACATTTTGCTGGTTTGAGCTAATGTCTTAGTAGAGAGAATGTAATGGATGACATCTGTTCCTTTATCTTCGGAAAGGCGGGGAAGACATAGGTACAATATCGGGGTTTAGGTAAATGAGTATGCATTTTGCGTTGTTTTTATGTTGTGCAGTGCGTATATCTCACTTCACTCTATAATGATCGACTTACGTCCATACAATCAGATCAAAGGCAAGTGGACGCATGGTTTTGTTAACCATCTCCTCATGACAGACGCATGAAGTAATAGATGTAAGACGAATCGGTGCGCTAAAGAAAACTGTTCGTTGTTGCAGTATTAATAAGAATCATAGTAGTTATGATTGTTATATCTACGAGGACATTGCCCGATCCAAAAGTGCATGTTTGCAAGGGGACAGACTTTTTGGTGCGTGGAATGGTCTGCCATAATTGTCATGTAGAACAATTTCCGCTTGTCGTATGGCTACGAATTATTTTGGTTACTTCCCTTCTATGTTGCCAATTTCGATATGATATACCAAGATTTAGATGATTTTTAATGCTTTATTTATTTCATTAGATTCCTCGAGAACTGCATATTCAGAAAACTTTAAAGTCGGTATGAAACCTTCTTGTGTGCTGATTAATATATCAGGCGATTGTCAACTTCGTACAATCGCCAGTTGTCGAGTAATCGTGGTGCACACAGATTTCAATTAAACTGAATGATCGACAGTAATGCTGACTTTTGTATAACGTATAACAATCATCACAATTATTATAACATCTCACAGGAACAATTTACAACAAATTGAATTATAGCGCTAATTTGACGTGACATTCAAAGCGATTAACGCTTACATGACCGTCAATAAAGGCCAAATCTGCTATAACTATTACCATGGGCACAGGAAGCAATTAAGGACAGCTTTTCAGAAAGCTTCCGACGTATGTTTTTATTGCGAGGTTGCAAAGTTGAAACAAAAGAGCAGGGAGTAGTTCCCAACCTGCGATGCGGTGGACCTCTGGGGTTCCACAAACATAATAATGGTTAAAATCGAAAACGGGAAAATATTGCGGTTTCGTTGGTGAGAGAAGAATAGATACTACACTTTGATCTTGAACTGAAGACTGCAAAAGACTTGACCATGATACTAAGATAATGCTCCCCGAATTAAACTTAAATATATGTCCTCAGCTTTCTTATTATTATTGAGTGTGTGCAGCTGACCCCCATGCCAAAAGGGCAGAAGGGGGCAATTGCATCCGCTGTCCCCTTGGTTCTGGCGCCCCAAACTATTACAGAATATATCATTAACAATTCGTAAATCCCCCTTTTTTATTAAAGTATCTAACGAATGAGTAGAGTTTTGTAGAAACTGTTATAGAAACTAGAGGTTCTCAGTTCGAATCCATCGCCAGTAGCATATCTGGGGTGGCAGGAATAAGATTTCAAATCACTCCTGGACCCCCAATGGAGTGGGATGCAAAAACCTTATGAATAGAAGTTCATCTACTGCATTTCTACTAAGTTTATACAATAAACCTAACTAAATTGTAAAGGGGTTCCCTGTAGGAGCCCAAACCTCTCCCCCTCATTCCGAACCTCAAATCTCTAGCCAGCATTCTAAAAGATCTGCGTATTAAGCAAGCTTGAAGACCTCGGGCTTTTGAATGGTCTGCGTATTAAACAAGCTTCCAGGCTTTTGAAAGGTCTGCCCACGGACCACTAATAATACCTTGTAGCCCTCAGGGGTCCCGAATCCTCAGGTTGGGAACTCTGCACTGAATGTTGGAGGGTGTGAACGTCGAGGTTCAAAGCCACCCCCCCCCCGGGCCAACAAATCTCCATCTACGCCACTGGCCATCGATGTCTCATACACATTTAGAGATTCATCTTCCAAAAACATATTTGATTGTCCTTAATTGATTAACTTAGGAGCCAAACAAAACATGCACAGATATACACGCACACAGGCACACACGTAGACACTACACAAATACATACACACTGAGTTTCGAATCACAGTAACCCGTTGAATGCTCCGCTCGACCAACCATCCAAATAGGCTACACATTTTTCTCTCTTTCATGTGTATGTGCATGTGTGTGCGTGTTCGTTTGAGCACTCACATTTTACGGATACTAACTTGGAAATTTGCACGAGTGTACCACCAAGTTAAAAAATTTTTTTTTTTTTTGTTTGTTTTTTTTTTTTCAAAAAAGTACTTTCTGGGGTCTCAAGAATCTTTTCTGCCCAACAACTACCAAATCTTTTGCTGGTATTTTTCTTCCTTTAAATTTCGATGAAAGATCTATTTTTTAGATAATTTATGAGATTCTTTTGGATGATTAGTTCTGGTGCAAACGGGGACTTCGGTGATTCATCAATGCGCGGTACAGATATTTTTATTCTTTCTGCGTACGATCATTCTTGTAGGGATCACAGTCACAATTTTAGTACCTATGACTACAAATACTATTATAACTACTATTTCAATAACTATAGATGTTAAGTCTGACATCTATTTGTTTCAGTCAAGAACCACGGTATTCTCGTTATATAAACAAACAGGAAAAAAATCCAGGTTTCATATTGAAAATTTTTTTTTTTAATAATCTGATTGATTTCAGACGAAAGAAATAACCAACAGAAAAATAACCAACAAATGACAAAAAAATCAGAACAGAAAATTCAAAAAGCAAACCTAAGTTAGGTTCATGGGCGTCGATTGAGGTTGGGGACAAACGGGTCATCTGCCCTAGATTAGCCCATCTCACTGAGGACGAGAGTGTTTAAGATTTCGAACCTTGTAGTCAATAAACGATTATGGTGCAGTGCAGTATAATTCCTTTATGCGACCCTAACCTAATATTTCCGTATAAAAAGATGGATTTCTAATTCAATACTAAGAGGGTTATCACTAAGGTATATTCTGAATATATCCGTTTACCCCTCCCCTTCAAGAAACATATCCTGTTGCACTCTCCCTTGGGAATTGGTAACAGGCACCCATGATTGGTTAAATCCTATAAATATCCCTTATCTAAAAGTTAAATCCAACAGCTTGTTTCTCTGCATTCAAACCAACTTTGGTCTGGCTATTCCCATCTTGTGGCACATTTTGAATCTTCCGCCATTTGTTTTTTCTAAGAGTTTCTCGACTACACTTAGGTGTTAATTTGCCTGGAGCCAGAATATGATGGGGTTTGAGAGGAGAGATCTGTCACAGTTTAATAAGCGGGGGATCGAAATAAAGTGAGGGTTGGAAAGTCTGTCACGATTTAATAACGTAGGCGAGGGGGCTATGACTATCGAAACAATTTAGTCGTTAGGGTGGCATGGGCACACAGGAAGTAAAAATGTACAGCATTGGAAGAAACGAGAAAATTCTTTTTTTTTTAATCACACAAAATGTGCTTAACCAAGTTCTCCCCATAGCATTGTTTGTATTTGTTGTCTAAAGTAGGAAAGTTTTAACAAATATGTAGCTGCCCCCAACCCCCACCGCCAACTATTAGGGAGTAGAGAGTAGAGATGAACTCTCAAAAATTAATTCACGGGGGTGGTTTAATTACAGCGGGGATAGAACTGGAACATTTTCCAAAGTAGTGGCGGGGTCGATAATTAGGCACACTAAAGTCAGTTCTAGGCAGCGGTTTCGACAGTATTTTAATAGTTTAATAACCGATTTGTTGAACTGAATGTGTTACTGAATCGTAGAGCTCAAGTGGCAGATCCATATTTATATAAGCATGAAACTATGGATTGATCTATAGGCCAATCCTCAAATTTCATCCGAGATAGCCTTGTGCCTGACTTGAACATCCGATTAAGTCTATTTTGATAAATTGAACTTAAAGGAGACTCTATTACTGTTACCATTTACTATTTCCGTTTGTCTCTATCGTTACTTTTACCAACACCACTATTACTATAACTATATACAAAGGCATTGCTTAAGAGTATACTCATACTACTATAACAGGTATTATAAGTTGGACTGCTAATAAGCGTATTATTTGACATATGATTCGGTCGCCACTAGTGTGCTTACTTCTCAGGGTATCGAAACAGTTCTTATTCATGACTCTTGTTCATAATGTTCCCTTCGATTTCTCTGGTTTATTCACTATTTTTGCGAAATTGTTTCCGTCGTCTTTTAGAAATCATCTTAACTTTCCATTTGGTTTTCAAATTCTCATTGCTCTAATGACCATTATCGTCATTATCATCATTATTATAATATTCATGATATGGATCATTATAAACATTATCAGCAACATCATCGTTAACATCATCACGATCATTATCAGGATCGTGATCATTATCTTGACAATCAATATCATTGTCGTCATGACTATCATAATCATCATTATCGTCGTCATCGATAGCACTTTTCAAGAACCCACCATTCTCTTTAGATAATTAGTATAATGATAATAGTTGTCTGATTGTAATTATTTAGCTATGCATTTGTGTAAGTATGTTACCGTAACCCAGCAAAAACCGCACAGAATAGACATTCTTTCAGCGCTACACCCTGCAAATGCCTCAACTTGAGGTGTAAAACAAATCCGGAAGATTTCCAGTCCTTACATTATGTTTTAGGTTCAATTAACGATATAACTATACAGAAGTAAACCCTTATTTTGTGTACAGTTAATGTGACAAAGAAATGAAATTTCGTGGCAGAATTTATCAATCTCTGAGAGTTTTTTTTTCATTCTGATAACATTGCTTTTGGAAGAACTTTTTTTACCTTGCATCATTTGCTGATAACCCATTTTTAATTTATCTTTTTTTTTTTACCTTATCTCATATTCTGAGCACACTTTTCTTTAAAAATGGGAAATATCTAAGTAAGAAGTGAGGGGAGACAGTTTCCCTTTCGGGGAAAATACTAATTATTGGGTAGTTTCCCCCCCACCTTTTTTTTTTCTTTTTAAAGATCAGATATATTGATTCGATACGAAGGAAGTAACTTGATATCGAGCTTAATAGAAGGCTGAGGTGGCCTTTATTTCAAAATACTGAATGCACACCAAGTAAACAAGCCTTTTCATTTACTTTTATTTTCATCATCATCATCATCATCATCATCATCATCATCATCATCATCATCATCAGAAGAAGAAGAAGAAGAAGAAGAAGAAGAAGAAGAAGAAGAAGAAGAAGAAAAGGAAATAGAAAAAGAAGAAACAGGAGAGGGAGAAGAAGAAAGAAAGAAAGAAAGAAGAAGAAGAAGAAGAAGAAGAAGAAGAAGAAGAAGAAGAAGAAGAAGAAGAAGAAGAAGAAGAAGAAGAAGAAGAAGAAGAAGAAGAAGAAGAAGAAGAAGAAAGCATTATGAACTGTATGTGATCCATGTTGATGTTAATATGAAAATTATAGTGATTTTCTTATTGGCGTAATAATATCGTTATTAAGAGCTTCATCTATAAAGCTGGTTATAGTAGTCTATATAAGAATTTAGGCAACACACTTTGTACATAACAGTAACAGAAGCAGTCGTAGTAGAGACATAGATAATGCTTGTAATAGAAATAGCTGCAATAATAAATCCTGTTTTATCAAAGAACCGAATTTCTTCTTCAATGTTTTGCTTACGAGAGGATACAAATCCAATGGAATCATTGTAGTTAATCTTGTTCTCTCATTCTTTTCCCTTATTAAAACATGTTTCGGCTATGTTCTTCATTTGTTATTTATACAATTCGAAAGTTTCCGTAATCAGTTTTCAGTCGGAAAAAGTTAGAGTGGAATTTGACCCTGCTGTAACCAGGCCTTTTTATTTGAAAAGATATTGCACTAACATATTACCCGTCAAAAATGACAGGATTTCTTTGTGCACTTCTGCCAAGGATCAGAATATCTGTGCTTTCTGCCTACGATCCAAGTATCGATTTTCGAGTTAGGATCAGAGTGTAGTATCTATGCGCTGTGCCTAGAATCAATGTCTTGCGTTTTCACTTTCTTCCAATTTTGCTCTGTGGTCTGCTTGAAGAGCGACATTCGCTATGGCTAATATTGTTGTTGTTGTTATTATTGATGTTATTCTGGCAGACTTGGTGCACATCCTACGGCCTAGATTGGATGGTCGGTTCTAAATTCAAGGTTACCGAGAATATTATGGTTTTGATTGTCCAAGACATATTCTGGCTTGAGCAGATACCATTGGTTTTTGTGTGGTCGAATCACACTCGTTTGCACTGTTCCCAGTGGATCTCCCTCTCTGCCTTGTCATGCCAATCTTTGTATTCCGTCTGAGCCACTTTGGTGAATACAATTACAATTATTAACTGTTCCATCGCTATCTATGCACCAACGACGTTTACACCTTTCTCTTTTCTATGGTGGCTTTAATATGGTTCATATCATTCGGATTTTTCTCTGTCTCCTTAAAGAAAAAATCTATACCGAGTCAACATAGCCCTACAAATGGCCTACCCGACTAACCAGCCAAGTGGGTTACACATTCTTCTTTTTTTTGTCGTGTGTGTGTCACGTGGTCATATTTTGGGGGGCTACAGCCTTCAAAATTCAGGCACCATGTACAAATGCTTTTGTTAGTTTTTTTTTTGTTTTTGTTTTGTTTTTACAAAAATGTGCTTTTGGGGGTCTTCGTGGTCATTTTGGGCCAGTAATGCCTGAATTTCGTGCTGGTATGTGTTTTTAGCGATTTTTAGATGAAAAATCTAATTTTTAAGATGATTTTAGATAATCTTTTAGATAATTAGTCCTGTTACACAAGCAGGCCACGGTGATTCATTGATGAGAGTTAAGGGTAGTCTATCTATTACAGCTTATGAGTCCAATTTTCATCGTACTTCTCATTTGTCTTCCTAATTTACTATTTTTTATTTGTATTTTCATTTTTCTCCTGCTTTCTCATCTTTTTCACTTTTCCAGTTCAAATTTTTCTATTTCCTCTTCTTCTTCTTCTTCTTCTTCTTCTTCTTCTTCTTCTTCTTCTTCTTCTTCTTCTTCTTCTTCTTCTTCTTTAAACTCATTCTTTCTCCTTATCATTCTAGTTGTCATCTTCATCTCCTCCTTCTCTTCTTCTTTTTCCTTCTCCCCTTCGCGTATTCATTCTTCTTCCTCGTTTCTGATGAAAATTTCTTCTTTTCTCAATTTTTCTTCTTCTTCTTCTTCTTCTTCTTCTTCTTCTTCTTCTTCTTCTTCTTCTTCTTCTTCTTCTTCTTCTGCTTCTTCTTCTGCTTCTGCTTCTTGTTGTTGTTGTTGTTGTTCTTCTTCTTCTTCTTCTTTAAACTCATTCTTTCTCCTTATCATTCTAGTTGTCATCTTCATCTCCTCCTTCTCTTCTTCTTTTTCCTTCTCCCCTTCGCGCATTCATTCTTCTTCCTCGTTTCTGATGAAAATTTCTTCTTTCCTCAATTTTTCTTCTTCTTCTTCTTCTTCTTCTTCTTCTTCTTCTTCTTCTTCTTCTTCTTCTTCTTCTTCTTCTTCTTCTTCTATAAACTCATTCTTTCTCCTTATCATTCTAGTTGTCATCTTCATCTCCTCATTCTCCTCTTCTTTTTTCCTCTTTCTCTCTATTCACTCATTCATTCTTCTTCTTTGTCGTTCCTAATTGAAATTTCTCCTCTAATGAAATGATGATCTAGGTGTCTTCTTCTTCTTCTTCTTCTTCTTCTTCTTCTTCTTCTTCTTCTTCTTCTTCTTCTTCTTCTTCTTCTTCTTCTTCTTCTTCTTCTTCTTTCTAATTGAAATATTTCTTCTTCCTCCCGTTTCCACCCTCCTCTCTCCTCCACTACTAATTATCATCACGATTGACGTTCCGATCTACATCGTAATTCTCATCACAATCATCATAATTACTGTGTAATCATCATCGCTACATCTTTTTTTCCCAACCAACACTTCTCCTCCAACACATGGCACCCCTTCCTCCCTCCTTCTCTTTCTTATTTCTCCCTCTTCGTCCACTCCCCATTGTCAATATCTCCGACCACTGCCTCTTCTCACCCACTCGTCCCCTTGCTACATGCCGAAAAGCGGCAGCCGCTATGTTACCTCTATTGCAGCTGCTCTTTCGCCCTCTACTGCGGCAGCTGAGATGAAGATGGCTGCAGAAACTCTAGCGACAACTTCTCAAAGCATCACCATCATCATCATCATTACTCAAGTGAAGTTGGGGAACAGGCAGAGACTTTACTGTAGCACGAGGTATTTACTAGGCTTAGCATTGTCTGGCACGAAGCTACAAGAGTGAGGATCGAACTCACTCGTTATGACTTGTCAGGCTAATTTGTTATCCCTCTAAGATAGGCATTATTTTCTATAATTGAAACAATGTCTCTGTACATTCGATTTATCATCAAAGATGTCGAATTGTATTCTTAACGATAGAACTAGTCTGTATATGGATGGCTTGGCTCCGCGAACGGAGATTTTTGACTGAATTTTCCACAGTAATAGGATCATAGACGGCGAGGCCTCGAAGCAAAACAGCCCTCCAGCCTGAACAATCAATTTTGAAGGCAAAATGTGATTTGTCCAGGGTTGACCCCACCCTTTAAGCCATAGGTTTGTACTCTTAGTCCATCGAGGAGCAGAAGAAGGGCCTCTAGGTCCTAGATTTGTCAGGAGTGCCCTTCTTGTGGCTGATAACAAACTACGTTAAGGTATTACATTTGTGACAAAGATGACAAAATATGAAGGTTTTGATTTCAGCACTTCAGTGGTTCGAGCGTACCTTGACCTCTGACCCTGGATCTATGATTCTTAATCTTTGACCCTTGATTCGATCGGTCATTTAGCTTGCGTATCGGTCAGATTTAGCAAGTGTGTTCTCACGGGGTGGGATTACAAGCTTCAGCTCAATATTTTTGATACTTTTACACATGTTTGGGTGGAGGGGGAAATTCCGCTCTTGGTTTTGAATTCAGAGTTGTCTTTCTCCTAGACTCGTTGCCAACCAAGGCAGAGATCAGACTCCGTCTTTTTATTTTACCTATAGCTGGGAGAGGCAATAGATGGATTTGTGCTTCTCCCAAGGGCGTGAGTGCTCAGTGAAAACAAATTGGAACGGCTAGAAAATGAACCCTGCTCACTGATTCTATTTTCGGTGCTGGTAACTGTTATGCCACTCTGGCCTCCACTGGTAGACTGTAGAAACACTCCGGAGCCGTTCGCGTGAAATTGATTATCCTGAAAAGATAATTCTCGTGTTATAGAAAAAGAGAAAGTGAGAAAGAGAGAAAGCAAACATACACTCGAACACACACACACACACGCATGCACACACACAGACACACAGGTGCCTGCATGTAGTGGCACACACACACACATGTAGAAAAGCACATTTTCATCTGTGGTTTTTATTGCTTTCGTACTCATGATTTTTCAATCTAGGGATTTTTGGTATCTCTAACTGGTGATCAAGTGACAACATGTCTCCTTAATGATCCACTAGTCTTTACTATTGTCGTTATTTCTGTATCCTTTCGCGGCAGATATCAGGTAACCATCGTTGGGATCAATCCACAGCAAATATGATATTAGCATTATTTTTCCTGTATTAAATTCAAGAAAGTGGAAAGGTACCCACCACATTGATGCCCGCTTCAGTCATGATGATGATGATGATGATGTGAAGAAGAAGAAAGATTTGCTGCCCCAATCTTCCAGGTGGAGATGGGTCTGCAGACCTTGAAAATCAGCATTCAATAACTTGGCTTTTAATTAAGCTTGAACACCAACCGACTGTGTCAGTGGCATATACACAACTGTATTACCTACCAAGGAAGCTCTTGGTTATTTACCAAGTCTGACACAAGGCCAAAAATGTAGCGTACCTGACAAGGATTGAACTCACTGCAGTTGTTAGGGTCAAGAAAGATAGTTTTTTAATCACTGCTCCATGGCTAGGCTCGTAACCTAGTCTCTTCATTCTATGATCATGACTACTATTCGAGCGGCTACCATCATTGCTTCTTACATAACTGCTACTCTCTCGATTATCATTAAAACTATAACCACTATTACAACTACTACAACGATAACTATTACCTCTACTATTACTACTATTGATACTACTATAAAGCGTACATTTTCTAGTATTAATAATGTGATTATTTCTTTTACTCCAACAACGACCACCATCAAAAGTGCATCATAAATGTTGCGTGTTTCCGAACTGTACTCGGTTAAGGGAACACTTTCCTGTGTTCTCAGCTGTAATATTCACTTTTCTCACTTTGAATAGGTTCGTTTTTGTACTTATTGCTTGTAATATTCTGGACAATTCAATAAATTTTCGGTTTTTATAAGCAACAACTTTCTGTAGCTTTGGGGCAGTTGCACAGATCCAAGTAAAAAAAAAGGCTATTTTGAATCCTGATCCCCGTCTTAAAAGATTGATTTAACACCATTGTCTTACCTTCATTTGGCTTTGTACCAGTGTAAGCTTAGTAAATATCCTTATTCAGAATATTTTTGAAAGGGGCTGTTCAGAACTGGGTTAAGTGGGATTCGATGGTCGAGATTTGAAATGGCGTTTAGCAGTCTTGAAGACCATTACCACTCTAGTGAGTTCGATTCTTATTGGGTGCCCTCGCCTTTAGAATTTTGTCTGTCTAAACTTAGCTTATAAAATACAAGTGAGAACAAACAGTATTTACCATGAATAATCAGTGACAGTGTGGAGGTCTTCTGGAACAAAGAGAAAGAGCCTGTTCCTCACCGAGTGCCTTAAAAATACAGCATAATGCCAAATCAGCCTCGTCAAACAACATCGTAAAATTTTGCACTGCATGGCTCTGTATATCAACAACTGTCGACCAATGTTTCTTCTTTTTTTAAGTGGAGCTGGCTGGCTGGTATGAATACATGTATATCTCCGCTAAGATAGTGGAATAGTTTGCACCTCTTGCCTTCCTCACTGAAGTATCCGGGTTCGATTCTCGGTCTGAGCGAACTGTATGGAAAACTCTTCATTAAGACAAGTTCCCCAGTACACAGCAGCTAACTCAGTAAATACTAAGCTAGGGTGGAAAAAAATCAAGATTGGGATCACCCCCCTTCCTATTTGGAAGGATAGTATAGATCGGAAGAAAAGCCATCGGGTTGCCTTAGACGGCGGTCGACCAATATATATATATATATATATATATATATATATATATTGAAATCGCTGTAAAACTTATTGGGGGAATAAGAAAAAAATTGAAGAAAAGATAACTTCTGTGTATGATAAGGAGTAAGTGTTTACGTTCGTAGCCCTCTGGTTTACCCTGACGAATCTATCTATCTATCTATCTATCTATCTATATATATATATATATATATATATATATATATATATATATATATATATATATATATATATATATCGTGCTTATAGGTGTCACCGAGATTTTCTTTTCCTCTAATTACCCCAATACGTTTTCGGTACTGGTTCAATTTACCATATAAGTTCATGCTAAATTGGCCCTCTGGTATTCGGCAGGATTCACGTTTTTCCCAGGAAAACAACAAAGGGCGAGAGAATCAACTTATTCATTGATTGCTTTTTTCCGATTTTTCATTGATCACCCCACCACTCAGCGAAAAATCGTTTGTCGGGTGACAGTTTCTATGGAGTGACCAACCAGACCGGTTTGATGAAAAATAAAAAAAACTATCAAAATTATTACAGGGCACTACAAAAGGTAAGATTGTACCTGCATGCGGCAAAGGGGCGATTTTTCCACACTTTATGACAAATAAATCGTCAACTGCAACATCCATCGCTGTTGTAACTACTGTTATCATGACTATCAGGATTTCTATTGCTACTGCTACTAAAGACACGAAACTATTGATGCTGTAAATGGGGAACGCAGTGATAACGACAGATCCCTCTGCTTCTCGTCTTGAACCAGATGAGAACCATCTTTTCTCTGTGTGTTCATCCTTTCTTTCTGCAGTTGCTCTAAATTATTCTGTCGACTTTTCAACGGACATTGACAGGCTGTCAGCACTACAGATTGAGAAGAAGAAGAAGAAGAAGAAGAAGAAGAAGAAGAAGAAGAAGAAGAAGAAGAAGACGAAGAAGAAGAAGAAGAAGAAGACGAAGAAGAAGAAGAAGAAGACGAAGAAGAAGAAGAAGACGAAGAAGAAGACGAAGAAGAAGAAGAAGAAGACGAAGAAGAAGACGAAGAAGAAGAAGAAGACGAAGAAGAAGAAGAAGAAGAAGAAGAAGAAGAAGAAGAAGACGAAGAAGAAGAAGAAGAAGAAGAAGAAGAAGAAGAAGAAGAAGAAGAAGAAGAAGAAGAAGAAGAAGACGAATTGAAAAAGGAGAAAATCAAGGGAAAGAAGAAGCGGGTGGAATAAGAGGAAAATTTAGAAAAAAAAACACAATTAGTAGAAAAAATGCAAATCGTAGAATAAGTAGGAGGGAAAAGATAAGAAGGTGCAGAACGAACATGACAAGAAAAAAATAAAAGAAATTTGAATTAGAAAAAGTGAAGAAGAAGAAGAAGAAGAAGAAGAAGAAGAAGAAGAAGAAGAAGAAGAAAAAGAAGAAGAAGAAGAAGAAGAAGAAGAAGAAGAACAACAACAACAACAGCAACAACAACAACAACAACAACAACAACAAGATTTCATTGGGAGATAGATATAAAGACAGTAACAACCATCGTAGCCCCACAAATAGCTTATCCGATCAACCAGCCAAGTGGGCAACAGAATCTTCTCTCTCTGCTTGTCTGAGTGTCTGTCTCTGTGTGTCTCCGGGTGCTCGTTTACATTTGACCACCATGAGGCACCATCTAAAAACATTCTTTTTTGCTGTCTTTCAAATAAGTGCGTTTGGGAGTCACTATGGTCACTAAGGATTAACAATGTGCAAATCTTGTGCTGGTGTTTATTCACTGATTATTTATTATTTATTAATCTTTTATTTTTTTGATAATCTTAAATAACATTTTCAAAAGATATTTTTAGATAATAAGTTATGGCACGCGTGCGGGCTACCACGATTCATTTATACGAGATATCGTCATTCATTTTTTACTGTTATTTTTTCGTTTCGATTGATTTTCATAATAGCTTAACCCATGCCGTCAGTCTATGACAATAAACAGCGCATTTTCAAAATAAAAGCTAAGCCTCCAGTGAAACTCAAACTCACGCTCGCTTGGCATCATTGAAGCCTGATTGTCCTTTATTTCCGACCAGCGCTATTTACTCACTGCTATATATTGACAACGGAAGCAAAACTGCAATGAAAAGCAACTAAAAATATTAGATAAAACACAAATCAATAAAAGTCAACAAAAATGATCGACAATATTTCACCTGTAAAAAAAATGAATGAAGAAAAGATAGTTACGAATACACATACACACACATATTTACCTATGTGCATGTGTCCGTGTGTGTGTGGGGGGCAACAAGGCTTCTCAGAGCCTGGGGGTAGAATATTGCTCGGGGTGAGAGTTGTTGCACTACATTTCAGGCGAGGGGTGAAGCATAATGAATAATTGAAACGTCTTATGGGATAGAAGAAATTTTGATCAACTGTCGTTTCACGGTTGATATCATTCAATTTAGACAACGACAATATAAAATATAATTGAAGAAAATGGGACTGCTGCAGGATTCGAACTTGCCATCGACAGGGTAGCTGCTTCAACGTTGCAAAGCAGAAAAGCCAGAAAAGCAAAGGCCTAATAACTCCTTTAACCCAAATTATCAACTCGTTTACTCTTGGTCTTTTTCGTCTCTTCCAGCGCAACAGTGAATATTTGAGAAATGGACGTACTTGGTCCGATTGGGTGAATTATGAATCGTGTTATATTATACACAAACTTATTTGAAATTGATCTCTTGTCGTTGCGTGGTTAATATATAATTTAATCTATACAACGTAAATTGAATAAACAATTAAAGTAAATGTGGTTGCTGGAGGAATCGAACCTGTCACTGATTCATCACTTACTGTCGCGTTGAAAGAGACGAAAAAGATCGAGTATAAACGAGATGAGAATTCGGACTAAGCAGTTATTATATTAGGCCTTTGCATTACCGGTATGCTGTTTCACACAATGGTAAGTGGATCGCTACGTTGAAGCAGCTGCGCTATCAATAGCAGGTTCGATCCCTGCAGCAGTCACATATTCTTAAATTGCTTATACTATTTACGTTATCTACATTAAATGATATATTAACCGTGTAACGACGAGAGATCATTTCAAATAAGCTTCGATATAAAATAATACAATTTCCAATTCATTTTGTCGGACCAAATATGTCTATAGCTTGAATATATATATATATATATATATATATATATGTATATATATATATATATATATGTATATATATATATATATATATATATATATATATATATATATATATATAAGTATATATATATATATATATATATATATATATATATATATATATATATATTCTCTGAGAACAAATGAAAATATGTTTAATACACAGTACTTAATATTTAACTCGGTTGATATATATATATATATATATATATGGTACATATAAGGTTAGCGATATAGTATGATATAAAGCAATGTCTGATATGTGATGGATTTATTCCATAGAGTGCTCGATACATTCAACTTCGAATGTCAAATTGTTTTAGAGTTGAGCTGGAGATTTATAGGAATAATAATTACATAGTCATCTACCAGATTAATGAAAGCGTTTCGTGCCTCTTGCACTTGTCAGCAACTGGTCGTATAAACACAGGCAAAGAATCGCAATATCATATTGATTGTATTGAATATGATAAATTGTTGAGACGATGAATAATTTGTTATAGATAATACGTATCGTGTTTTCACGGGATATCTATGGCCTTGTGCCACCTATTGGCTGGATTTTGTATTATATCATAAGATAATGATTCCTCTTCTTATTAGATGGAGTTTATCAACGTAATGGAATCACTGACTAGACAACAACGGCTGTTGCACGGGGAGAAACAAGTAATCACCTGAAGGGTCTGGAAAATAGAATGTGTGTGGAAGAATTTCCCATCCCAGCTCTGGGATCGTTCATTGCGTCGTATTTGCAAATTGTATACAGGTGTTTTTATGCAGTAAAATTATACTTCGATTTTCTCCTCAGAAAAAAAAAAGATCTTTCCTGTTTTAATTAGTCATTCTAATGTGCCAGTTCCTCCTTTTAACGTTGGGAGGTAATAATTAAGCAAAGTTCTAGCTATTTGTTATAAATAATTCGCTTTGAATCTGGACACAGAAAGAATTCATTTTCCCCAGTGGACTCCGTTTAGACTGCAATGCTGAAGGCTGATCTAGATCTAGCCGCAATTTTCTTCGTTTTTCGATTCTGGTGATAAATCTTTATTTGTTGACTAAATTCTGCTTTTTTCCATGTCAAGCAAAGAAAGTGAATGATCGTTTTCATCAGTTTGCATGGACCCAATTTTCTCAGCTCCTCGATTTTCATCAGGTTGGTAAATAACGCACTAATGTTGACTGATAGTATAAGCAATAAAGAGATAGGTAAAACTCAAAGAAACTTTAGAGATTCTCCCAATACAGAATATCCCGTTTAATTGGACCATCGACTAGTTGCTCAATTGGACCGATCCAAATACATGTTCCCATCGCTAATTTGTTTCGTTCATAATGACTAGAGTTTCGTTTATTTGAACAAAGAAACAGTGCTATCGAATAGATAATTTTAAATAAAATCTGATCGAATAACTGAAAAAAAAACCCCAAAACATTTTAGTTCTCAAAACAACTATATTTCAAATATTTTAAACTCCAATACATGCCGTATAATGTTACCTTCCTTTGCATTGCTCATTGCTTCAAAATTTTCTGCTAAATATCTTTTCATGTAAGACTTAATGCTTTGTTCGGTTTATCGGGCCAGGCATTTATCGGTCCTAAATATTTGGTCCCAATGCAGCTTCGTTGACCGGAATCCACTGAGTTTTGCCAAGAATAGCTGCAGGGACATTTGCATCAACCTTGTAGTTTTGGAAGTTAGGGGAAAAAGATTTAAACCTGCGATAAATCAAGACAAAGCAGCAAAGTTCATCTACTTTCAACGGAAATCATCTGACTCTCAAACTATTTCAAGAGAGTATATTAAATCAGATAATAATGCACTTCCATTATTAAATAGCAATCAAGGCTCGATACTCTCATTTTCAGATGCTACAATTTTTAATTGTCTTTCTTGCTGGGAGTCAAGTAGAACCAATTGAGCCCTACCAGTATTTCTAAAACTATTTTAGTGTCATTTGCCCTTGAGTCTTTATTACAAAATCTCATTCACCCATATCTAAATTTCCTTATGTTTTCGAGTATTTTCATCTTCTTCTTTTTGTATCATGTCAACTCATCAGTGATGATCCAAAGGCAGAAATTAATTCATTTCTTAAGAGTTTTTATTTTATTCATGTTTTTTGAACATCCAAATAATTCGTAAAGAAGACTTGCAGTGACAAAAAATTAACAAAAAAATTATCAGGATTTTTCTAGTTTAGATAAATTTCACAAGCAAACACCATAGAACATAGAATTAGATTTTTTAAAAATATTTTTTCTTATTGTACATATTTACCACAAGAATCGCCTTTTTTAAGAATAGCAAAAATATAGATATCGGAATGAATTAAATATTTCACTATTTTATGTTTCATTCGCCCTGAACATAATTTTGTTTGTCAACATAATTTCATCTGCCCTTAGGTTAATCTTACAGCAGCTCTAGGAACACTGAGTGTAGTTCTGTAAATGCTGATTGCCAAATCCATCACCAGGGGGTAGAAGCCTTTCTCGATATTCCCTCAGCATAATTTAGCAGCACGAAGCTAAATGGAAGGAAACTGGAGAAAGAAGATTACGTTGCGCCAATCCTGTTCATGGAGAGTATAAGTTTGATTAGAAAATCATTATAATGTCTACGTACCTGGGATCGAACGTAGACCACAGGAGCAAGTGGCAAATGTGCAACTATCTTAGCCAGCAGGCAATTCCTCAAAGGGCTTCTTCACATACAAGGTTTGTATGAAAAGTATCAAGCTATTCTGAATACCCTGAGAATCGGAAGCGTGGCGTAGATGTAACTTGACAACCAATTAAAGGGGACCTTAGTGCGCATGTTTGAGTTGAAGCTTCTCTGTGGGATTACTCAGTAGCTGATGAAACGACATTTAGTAAGCTTGTGTAATGTGTGGCCGTCGCTTTCACAATGACCAAGCCTCCCCACTCTCCACGTCTAGTAAAGTTAATCTTTTTCATTTTCTCCGTTTTTTTTTTTTAGAATCATCGCATCACCTAAGTCCGTCACCCATCCACCCCAGATTTGACACCCTGAAACTTCTGACTTTTACAAAACAGATTTCAGATCATAGACGAGATAAAGGAGAACGTGAAGTGGAAGCTGATGGCTATTCGGATATGCCTCGTATACTTCCAATGTCTTTTTGTTTATGAAAAAAAAAAAAGAAAAAAAAAAACAACTAATGTCACCATTCTCCATTATATTCTTTCTCAGATAATAAATGAGACCTTGTGATTGGTTCGTCCACAGCTAATACAAAGTCTGTTATAAGAAAAAAAAATCTAGCCTTTTAAAATCAACAAAAATAGACCATCTAAAGCAGTCGCACCTTACGGTGGAACATCCGTCTCCAGGGGTATTAACGACGATGTCTCGGTTCAGCTTACGATCCTTGCAAGTTGAAAATCTGATCTAGACAAGGACTTTATTCTTACAAGTTTTTTTATGACTACTGGCATGTCATTCTCGATTGGGACAGCCCATCGAAGTGTCAGTAAGGTACCCTCTGATTGGTGCTTCAAGTTGCATCAAATCTGCACAAACGGTTCTCGAGATATTCAAAAAAGCTCTTTGATTTGTAATCTTATGGTAATCGAAAATTGGCTTAAACAGTTGACTGTAAATCCCTTCCAGAAAAAATGCGTTTTATCCCAAGAAAAGGGTTTTCATTTGACAGGCTTTAGAATATATTTCAAGAGCGTTGCGTGACCCTTTGCAAAAATTGTGACAAAATCACCCAAAACTTATGAGAATCACCTAATTTTCCCAAAATTGGCAAATTATCATTTCCTGATGGATTTCCCCATTATGAGGATTGGGGGGATCCTTGGGTAAAATTTTATTATGGGGGTGTAAAATTGCACTCAAACTTGCCTAAATATCAAGTTCTCAATGGGGGTAATTCTACTGTATTTGATATAAATCATGCATAATGGAGGATCATCTTCGTGAATCTTTATTTCACTTGGGGTTTTAGGGCCCTACGCCTAGTGACGTTCCGACAGGGGCGGCCCACCCCTGGTGACACTACAATGGCTGCCTTTTAAAAAGAAAGCAATAATAATATATTTGCTAATTTGATGAATTATAATTGACTTCGCTTTGTTAATCCTGAAGTGATCTACAATGATTTGCTTTTCATGTTAAAATAAAATCTCTGAATTAGGTTCTCTATGTTTAACGTAGGAAAAAAATATTTCTAAAATCTATAGACTTGCAAAACTTTGTGTTTTGTCATTCATTTTCTTTCACGATATGAAACTAATAAGCTATCTTCTGATCTTCAACTGATATTGCTCTTGCATGAACTCAATAGAAAAGTCACCTGTTCTTTTGAAAACAGTCAAGTGTTGCAAAATTCACTATTTTTTAGGCTAGATCTGACAGAATGTTTTTATCAGTTCCATCCAATAGCCGAAAATATAGTCTATCTAAAAATAATTAGTAATTTCAATAAGAGTAAACGTTTTTTTCTCATTTATAAGTTGCTTTGGCGTCTCAGTTATTTCATTTGATAAGTGGGCTTAGTAAGAGAGTATAAAACATTTTTAGCAATAAAGCAAGCTGAAAATTGAAAGAATTAACCAATCTTAGCCATTTCCAGAGACAGTTTCAGAAATTTATTTCAGCTTTTGGTCCCCACTGTTCCTCAACTTCCCTCAATTCATCATTTTATTGACAAATCTATACTGCTACTCGCTGCTATATTTTTTGAGGAACAACCTTTTGAGTTAAAAAAAGAGATATTCAAATTAAAGGCAACTACAAACTGTAAGATGTGCATCCTCTCTCATTTGATCTATCTCTATATCATTACATTTACCACGCACTGGCTCTGCGACGCCCATGATAGAGAATTGTGGCGAATCCTGGGGAAGGTCTATGTCCAACGACGGACGTTAAAAGACTGATCATGATCAAATCACTCCTTTAAGACGATTGCGAGTATTAAATATATTTTTTCGAAAGTCCTGTTTTGTGATACTCTTTCAGTTTCGTGGTCAAGCCTTTTACAGCCTTGTAAAATTTAATGATTGATGACTTGAAATGAGTTCGAAATGAAACGGAGAGTTATTATAAGTAGAATGATTCAGTGGGCACTTTTTTTTACATGAAACGGGTAATGCCAAATCACATCGTTCCCAGTGAGGACGATGAATAAGATTCATAACAACTTTTGTTTCTGTCAATTCAAAAAGTATTCAAATCTAATTGAAACGATTGAAATACAGCTTTAATGACATCTAAAATTGGAAACAGGAAATTAATGTTATGTTCTGTTGACGCTAAAACAGATACTACACTTCAATTTTGTTTTTACTGGCTTCCTCACGAGAGAAAGATGTGACACAATGTCGTTTTCAATGTGGGGTTCCAGTTACAGAAGATCTACAAAAATAGCTCCAGTCCCCGCAACTACAGTTGCGAACACGTCAGGGTAGGCCCTAACCATCCCTTTTGGTGCGATGTGACGGTACTACCCTGGGGCGTACTGCTCCTCCGAGACTGATCCGTGTTATTTTTTGAGGCCTCGGGACGAATCATAGGCCTCTTGCACTTAGCAATACCGAGCCTCAATAGGCCATCGTTGGGTTCTGTATAGCAACGGCACAAAGCTCCTATTTACCTTAACCCCAACGAGGAGATACCACACTCGCAAGTGTGTGTGGTCTAACTTGTTGAAAGTTGAATGTTTTTGCAACTATTATTGCAAAAAAAAATCAAATATAGCCATTTTAACTATCAAAAATGGCCATAAAAAGACTTACGGTTTTTAGCTTGTTTCGACGTTTTTCTACGTACTTTTTTTCGGTCGATTTAGCAGAATTTTTTTCTTTTGAGTTGGCAACCCGAATGACACCAACCCTGGGAACGCCACTGCCAAGGCCCCATCTAGCTAGGATTACCCGTCCTTGGGGCATGTATTTTTCAGCTGGTGTGTAAAATGGAGGACGGCAACGCATTTTATGGTTATTGGGTGTGGGATTAGAACTTAATCGTTGGTTGGACGAAAGTCACTGTATGTTCTTAATAAAAAGGATTCACTGAAGCCATAGAAAAAAGAAAGAACAGTTGACCCTGGAAGAAAGGTTAGTACACGAGGAGAACGACATCGAGTAGCGGTTCCGTCCTATGTCTGTGCATTCATCATCATCATCATCATCAGTCTTTTAGCGTCCGTCGTTGGACATAGACCTTCCCAAGGATTTGCCACGCTTCTCTATCATGGGCGTCACGGAGCCAGTACTTCCTGAACCTGTCTAGCTCGTCTCTCCATCTAACATTTTGCCGGTCTCGGTTGCGCATGTGGTTTCGCGGGATCCATGTCGTGAGTCGCGATGTCCATCGATTGTCTGCCATTCTTGCAACATGGCCAGCCCACCGCCATTTGAGATTTTTAATAGATTTTATGATGTCCCTAACTCTTGTCTTTTCTCGGATGTACTGTGCTATCTTGTGGTCTCTCCATGTGAGGTCTAGCATTATTCTCTCATGTGCATGTTGCATGGTTCTCAATTTGCGAGTCTGTCTCTTGGTTAGGTTCCATGTTTCAGCCCCATAAGTGACTATTTGGAGGATGCATTGGTTATACACCCTTCTCTTTAGGATTAATGGGATCTTCTTATTTTTGAAGGTTGAGCTAGCTCTGCCAAAGGCTTGCCATCCTAGTGTGATTCTTCGCTTGATTTCTTCTTTGTTTGAGGGTCTCATGGAGATTCGTTGTCCTAGGTAGATGTAGAGGTCTACTTCCTCGAGTTCTGTGTCCTCGATTTTGATCTTAGTGTTTTTATCCCCGATGTGGTTGTTGCACATAAGCAATACTTAATACAGCATCGTTGCTGTTAAAACAATTGTGAAGTAAGGAAAGAGAAGGCAGAAGGAAAAGAGAATAGGCTAAAGAAAGAATATATTTGCTTCTTATAATCTCTTATCAACTTGCTAAGTAGAACTTTGATGGTTAGACCTTCAATATCTCACAGCGTAAACGAAATGTCATCGTGGCAAAAGTCTCTGACAACTCCTTTGCTGCTCGCTCGCATGCAACCAAGTATGATTGTTGCATTCACAGACATACACAAGAAAAGACATTTTGACAGCTTCATGTAGTCTGACACAAGACTAAGGGACGTGAGGAACTATGACTGTATTGTGCCAAAGCGTTTTTGCTAAATTTTGTACAGAGTTTATAGTTTATTTTATTCTAAACCCCGAAAGCATCCGGAATTTTTTGTTTTAATCTTTGGAAATGGCATCAGAATAAATAATTTTCTTTTGAATATATGTTAAAGAGAATCGCTAACATCAACTAAAACAATTGTATCAGATGTTGCAAACATCAAGTTTTTGACTTTATTTTTTTTCTATTCAATTCTCTATGGTGGCAATATCAAAAGGCAAACCTGTACACCTTGAAAATCTAAATTCAAAATAGGAGACATTTTTCTTCATCAGAGCTCGAACACCGAATATTGCAGGCAGTGCAAATACGAAACGATCTCAAAGGCAAAGCAGATTCAATGAAATAAGACGGATGCAAAATTCCAATGCCATTTTAGCATAATGTTAGTGAAATCTAATAAGCGTCATTGAAGCTTACTTATCTCTTTTTACGTCCTCCTTACAAATTGTCAACAGAAAAGTTATCTTGCTTTATTTTCGTGGCAAGCATGGCTGAACATTAGATACAAATTCGATTCTGTTTACATATCATGTTTAATGATTGGGAGAGTGCAGTGGAAGCTAAGCGATGGATCACTGACGCTTATGGCTATGATACTGTAAGTGCAAGCCCGTTTCAGGAATGGTTTTCGAATTCTAGAAAAGTTAAATTGGAGCTCAAGTCAAAGAAGACTATAAAAGACTTGTAGCTTGAAAACTGATGAAATGGAGGACATTCTGTTAGAAAGCACAAATATGAAATGGACTTAAATAGAAAAATTAAATGTGAATCAATCAATGCATTTGCATGACGTATTGGAATAGAAATTTCGTTCTATGGGCCAAAGGAAGTCGATCGGAGATTTCGTTGCAATACAATGTCCTTTCACCTATCACAAATGCATTGGGAAACGAAAACGTTGAATCGATGAACTGATAAAAATTTAGTGAAAACAAAGATAACAGTTAATCAATAACCTACATGAATTTAGCTTAGATTCGGCTTTTTCATCCCAAACCCTTTTAAATAGACCGAAAGAGCTGAAACCTTAATATTTTGTAGCTTAGATATGGCTTTTCAAATAGATATAGGATGCCAACATCATATGATGATGAAGGTGTGTATAAATACTTGAATTACCAAATTGAGAGATTACATTTACCTTCAACGTATAGTTTGTTTGAAGCTGGATGTTCAGTTTTCTAAGTCTGTTTTCAAAGGGTTAAGGGTGAAAAACGAATTGAAACTAAATTCATATAATGAAGGTTATCCTTGCTTCCACTACAATTTTATGTGGTTTATCAGTGTAGCATTATTGCTAGCTGTGCCCACCGCTGCACAAATACAACTCTGTAAACGAATATGGAACTGAAATGGGTAAGTCTCCCACAGGCAGCGTATTCTCTGGATTTGTCATCTGAATCTCATTTGCTTTTTGTCATGCAACATCATCTATTGTCCAGTCAGGGCTCAGAACATTTCCAAGATTACAGTAAAAATAGAAAAAAATAAATAAAAAGGATTGGAACATTAGGAAATCAGCAAAGAATTGAAATCGACGGGATAACAGGTCTGGTTAGTCACAAGACCGACGTCTTTTGAGGGTGATAAATAAAACAAAAATGGAAGACGAGGAGATCAATGAATGAGTTTCTTTTCTCGCTTTTTGTAGAGCAGTGATCACTAAAATAGTCTGAATTTTTTGAAAAAAGTGAATGATGCTGGGTACAAACTGAGAGGTCAATCTAACATAAAATTACGTTGCAAATTGACCCCTTCAAAAAATCTATTGATGGATAAATTTATAAAAAAGATAAAATAAAACGAGAAAGAACCTTTTTCAAAATGTAGGACATTTCAGCCCTCTAGCTCCACTGGTGCAACCAATACTCATGATACATACATACGTAGCCAGCCAGCAAGGCCAAATTGAAAACTGAAGAGTCCTATCCAGGGTTGGGTACTAGAGTATTGAAGGAACTTGCTGTTATTCAACCTTGAGAGAGAGAGAGAGAGAGAGAGAGAGAGAGAGAGAGAGAGAGAGAGAGAGAGAGAAACCAGATATTTTTGGATTGGTAACTAAACGTGTACATTCTCTCCATCCGATCAATTTGACTGGATCTGAGAAAGTCGGAAGAAAGGACCTGCTAGATCGGACCACGGACTGGAGACGAAAGAGGATGAAAAATTGGAAAAATATCAGGTACTCTCCCGAGAAATCAGAGAAATGTAGAACATGAAAGTTATGGTCGTGCCCATAATTGTTGCTGCACTTGGAACTGAGCCAAAACCCTAGAAACGAAATAGTATGAATCAGAACTTTGAGGTAGAATGGAGACGATCCAGCCCAGGGCAGTGCTAGGATATCCAAGGAGACTGAGAAAGATTTAAAGAGACTTGCTAATTTTCATGCTCCACAGTTTTCTGCATTCAGACCAATTTCTGGTACTATTTATCATTTTGTTAAACACATGTCCAAGTATAGTTTATTCCCCCCACCCCCCACCCCCGAAGTACAATCCTCACCTAAGGGTGGGTTGAACCTTTCTCTGTTTTATTCCGTCACGTTAAGCCAAAACGATGTATAAAATCAAAATTCATCAGTTGTAATTTGAAATCACGGCCGGCTCAGCCGAAATGGCAAGTCTTTAAAACGCGTATTTACGAATTTATTGATTATATCTACAATAGAAAAGTTGTCGCAATTACATTCATTTGAAATAGAAGCTGGAGTGGAATTTGGCCCTGTAGCAGACAGGGGTGTTTTGCTTTCCTTCGTTTTCATCTACTGGTCTGGTGTTCTATCTCTATCCTTGGACTAGCAGATCCTCCCTTATTTATTTCGATATTCTCATTTGGATAGGATAGACAGTCTTGATATCCCAGCCCCATGGTATATTGTCAAACTCCAATCCAAATCGGGGGCTGGAGTTGACTTTCTCTACCGTAACAACAAGAATAAGAACAATCCACGACTCATTTCTGTCCGGTCATATTAACCAAATCGATATAAATTACCATTCACCTACCGTGAGATGAAATCAAAACCTAGAGATTGTTTGCCGACCCTCTTACCGACTGAGCCAAACAGAATAATCTTAATTAGGAGTAAGGTTTGACTCAGCAACAGCCAGACTTGTTATTTCACTTGGTTCAGTCTAGTAAACGTCTATTGTAAAGGAGTAACATCAAATGTTTGACACATACATGCCGTTTTCAGATGCCATCGAGGCTATCTCTATGCTTGGTTAGATTCAGCAAGTGCAGACACTTCGGGATATCACAGTGCTGCTTGGTAAATTAATCATAGAAAATGTTTCTGCTGACTCATTTTTTTGTGAACAACATACAGCCTTTATACTCAATATCCTTTCATCATCATCATACCTTCCACCAAAATTTCAAAACACCCACCATTTTCTGCACAGTTGCTCACCATCAACACAAGAGTTGGAATCGCCTACCATTGGTATACATAATAAATTTATGTAATTGTGCACATCTTTTAGCTGTACACAGTAAAGAGTTTGTTTTTTTCTGGTAAAATTTATGATAATCAATGTTTTATATATTATCTAAGAAAAACACAAGCACCCACAGATATACAGATGTTTGCAAACGCGATACTTATTATCTTCTTACACATTCAGATATGCCGTATTTTTCAATCAGCACCAATTCACGAGTCAGAAAAGAAAATTGATAATTACAAATAAACGGGTCTGGTTGGTATCTAAATAGAAACTGTCATGTAACAAACGTCTTTTGACAGCATGCCATGTTGGGGGTGATGAACTGAAAAAATTGGAAAAAGGGTGATCAATGAATAAGTTACTTTTCTCACTTTTTTGGCAGTGATCACTACGAAAGAAATTGAACCCCAGCTGCACCCTAGTGGGGTGGGGGTTAAAATAAGGAACCTGTTTTTTTGTGGTCATAATGTTGGGAAAATGATTTAATGTTCAGCTTTAGAGCTCTTCTGGTGCAGCCAACTCTGTAAGTGAAGAAACCTATGATGACAGTTTTGTTGACAGCTCTGGTTGACGGTTCCAAATCGAAATGCAAATAAGATGCATGATTTTCAATACAAGACATTAGCTTGAACCTGAATGCGCACCATATTGTGTTTTGTTGTCCAATGGAAACAATGCAAGATAAACAGCAACGTTAGAGATGAATAAGACGTTTATCTTCGGCAGGGAAACAATAGATATATTATAGGTATTATTTATGTGCGGACATGTTGGAGAGGCAGTTTTAATAAGACAATAGACACCCAACTGAATAAAGATATTCATCACAATTTCATTTGTATGGCATATTATACACTGGTGAGCCAAAACATTATGACCACCAGCCTAATAAGGTGTTAATGTTCGATATGCCTGCAGAATTGCCCTTACGAGATTAGGCATGGACACTACATGACCTCTAAAGTTTTCGTCAAGGGTCTGATGCCAGGATGTTAACTGCAGTCAAGTTATATGATGGAGGTTCTGTAGAAGGAATTCGTCGGTCAAACACATCCCATAAGTGTTCAATTTGAGTTTTTGGTAGCTAGGTGGACAAAATGTCTGCTTAGTTTTTGCACAATTCATGCTGTGTGACAGGACACAGTACTGAAAGATGCTACAGTCTTTGGAGAAAGTTTTTACCATAAGGGGGAGAACCTGATCTTCAGTGATGCTAAGGTGGGTGGTTTGCGGGAAACTATGTTCCACATGAGTGCTGTTGCCCAAGCCATCACACAGCTTACATCGGCTTAAAGTTTTCTCAGGGTCAGCCCTGGTGTCATCGCCTCCCCAGGATAACGACAAACACATACCCAGCCGAGATTTTTCTTCAAACATTCTTCTATTGATACGAATTCCAGTTCCGACGTTCTCGTGACCATTAAAGACGCTATCGTTAAAAATAATTTTGATATTATGAATTTATCCAAATTTTTATGCGTATACATACTAACATCTAATTATTGTTCAACTTATATAGAAAATGAATGGTTACATTTCTCTCAAATTCATGTATTGAACAAAATGTTGGACGTCGATGAATAATGAGGAGATTTCTATGAAAGAGAGAATAAAATCGAATAAGCTTATTTAACAATAACTATATGAGAGATGATGACGGATGGAGCAAAAACTAGCCGAACTGTGCACAAAGGACAGTGTACACAGTAGGAAAAGACCAGGCACAAGATGGAGGGTCGGATATGTTTGCCAGTAAGCCAGGTATGTCCAATGCTGAGTTTAGCGCAAACGCAGTCGTCATGGACGGTGATGAAAAAGGTTTTCGTCCAGTTGTAGGCATAATAGCTGATACATATAAATATATATATATATATATATATATATATATATATATATATATATATATATATATGTGTGTGTGTGTGTGTGTGTGTGCACGCTTACTGAAAGATACACATCTCAGTTTCAGCAGCAACAGCCTTTTAGCGTCTGTCATTGGACAAAGACCTTCCTTAAGATTCACCAGACCTCTTATCATAGGTGTCCTTGAACCAGTACTTTCTGAACTTGTCTTGTACGTTACGCCATCTTATTTTCTGGCGGACGCAGTTCCGCATATGATCGCTGGGGATCCATGCTATGAGTCGTAATGTCCACCAGCAGTCGGTGATTCTTGCATTATGACCAGCCCATTGCCATTATGCCATTATCTATGATATCTCTGACTATTAGTTCTCTAATATACTGTGCTGTTTTATGATCTCTCCATGTGACCTGACAATGATTCTCTGCGGGACAGGTTGTATAGTTTTCAGTTTGAGGGCCACTATTTTGGTTAGGTTCCATATTTCAGCTCCATAGGTGAATAACGGGATGATGCATTGGCTGGTTGCATACCCTTCTTTTTAAATCTAATGGGATTTTTTTCATTCTTGAAGGTATAGAAATGTGCAATACCAGATATGCGTATTAGAAGAGTTTTTCCCCCATTTGTATGCCTGCCTACCGACCTGGAAAGCAGCATCCAAAACAGGCCTGGCTTTCACCCAGGCTAGAACACCGTCCACCGATGCCTTTGGGAAATACTCATCTATCTTAAATAATAAATCAGGTCCCACACAAAATAACTACATACATACATGCATGGACATATACACAAAGAAAAAGGTCTGGTTAGTTAAACGATAGAAACTGCCTTGTATCATACATCTTTTGGTAGCATGCCGTGTTGGGGTGATCAATTGAAACATTGGAAGATGGAAGGTGATCAATGAATTAGTTACTTCTATCGCCTTTTGTAGGGCTGTAATTGCATAAACTAAGAATGGGTTTAGCATAAAATTACACTGCAAACTAATACCACCACTAAAATTAAGGGAGATTATGAGAGATTAAAAAAACAACTAAACTTTCTTGATGACATGATAAGAAGTATATGTTGAAATCTTCAGTCCTCTAGTCCCACATATATATATATATATATATATATATATATATATATATATATAAAAACATATATATATATATATATATATATATATATATATATATATATATAGCCAGTCAGCCATACCAACTTAAAAACCGAAAGAAACCCATGCCGACAGATTCGGAAACAGTTACTGGTTTTAAACTTCATGGGAATGGCTTACAACATCAGAAAATATAAGACTTGTGTATGACATTGGGATTTTGAACATATTGCGTGATAGGCACACCGTGAGAAGAGAAATTGTATAGAAAGTTTGTAGGTGTCATTTAATGAAGTCCTGTATGATGGGTTATTGAATACGTTTGCTGATAGATTGATTTTGCAATATGCTTATAGTGAAATTGTAAATATAGAAGGCTCCTGTTTCTCAAAGGCACACGCTAATACGCGCACCTGCGTATTTTATAATTAATTAAATGCCTACTGTGATACAAAAAATACATAAACGTTTAATTATACCTATATGTTTCATGGCATCTGTTTATAAACTTAACGAAATCGATATGGTTCCATCGAGATTTATCATTGCTAAATACATACAAGTATATATATATATATATATATATATATATATATATATATATATTGTGTTCCTATAAGTATATGTATGGACTTACTTTTGTAGACACACTCAGCAGTATGGTTGTGCGCAATCATGCACACGCAAAAATATGTACACACACAACACATATTATCATTATTTTCATCATCATTATTATTAATATATTTACCAGTTGATACTCGTGGAAAAAATTCACGGGCGTAATTGAATTTCTATTAATTTTTAGTGCATTTGTTTCAGTTGAAGAGTTCATAGTTTTAAATAATGGGTAGAATGTATTTTTATCAGTGAAGTTTTTTTTACTCCTAAGAGGCAAATTCAGTGTTATGGACCGGAAAACAAAAAGGTCACTGTTCTTTATTTGAGTAGATATTAACAACGCCCATCAAGATTAGCTTGCTGATCATTGCTTTACGACGAGCGTCCAGATCATTTTCCACATTCTATATCATCTACTTCTTCATACAGTATTTGAACAAGGACAAAAGCTGTTTATCGCCCAAGATTGCAGGAGATATCGAGGGTTTCGAGCAGGTGGAATCTTAAATTATTTCGCCGACTCATCCGAATAGAAATGTGAGTTCGCCTTTTCAATCTCCTAGATTGTTTGTGAAATATTTTTGGAGGGATGGTATGTATCTTTTCATTCAAAAATTCAGCTCAATTAAAGATAAAACTTTTTCCAGGAATGTATCATTCAGAACCACAAAACATTATTAAATGCAATCCTTGTTATGCTAATTGCAAGAAAAAAAAGGTTTTTCCTGCATAATGTTCCTGATTTTAACTCTCAAAAGCAAGTGAATGTACTCAAAATGCCTGTTCGTTCAAATACTCTTGGCAAGTACGGTGTATATCTGCATACATATATTTAGAGAGAGATAGAAAGTGAGTTTGATTGATTGACCACTCTCTCTCTCTCTCACTCTCTCTCACTCTCTTTCAAGTTATATATACACACGAGCTCACAAAAAATTATATATCATTGGGGAAATATAAGAAGATAATCTTATTTAATATAACGCGATTTATAATCATTCTGTCGGATCATATCTCCATTTCTTAATAACACGACTGTCCACGTTGAAAGAAACAAATAAAGCAGATATAGACCGTGAATGAACAAAATTAGAATTTGGAATTAAATCACTTATTCGGGCCCTAGTGTTATCGACAATTGTTTAGCTCAATGGTAAGAGCAACGCTCCGTTGAAGTGGCTACCCTGTCGGTTGCAGGTTCGATTCCTGCTGCAGGCCCATTTTCTTTGATTGTTTATTCTATTATGACGCTAAGTGATGCACCCACTGTGTAATAACGGGATTTTATTTCAGATATTTTAATATAACAAGACGCGACTTGAAAACATACTATCAGAACATGTATCCATTTCTCAAAAAAAAAAATATATATATATATATATATATATATATATATATATATATATATATATATATAAGTGTATATCTGTAAGCAGTGTAAGAAAAGTTTCCATGCAAACAGGCATGTACACTTGGATTGATACAATGTATGTACCCAAGATCCTGTACAAGATGTACTAGTTTAAATGTCAATGTGTGTGTGTGTGTCCGTGAGTACGTTTGTTTGCCCGCAAATATTTGTATCCTAGTACATATGTCAGCAAGCATACACTTTTTCTCATGTGTATTTATTCATAGTCACTATCAAGAGCAATTTCTTCTTCCTAATAGTATTTACATTAACTTTTCCATGTATTGATTTGTTTTACACGAGTAAGTGGAAATAGGTTATCAGCGTGAAAAATTTAAACTCATCAATCCATGACTCATATCGACAACAATGGATTAGAATCCATACACATATCAATTACCTTTCCCTAGATAAATACATGGACATTTACTAAGGTTGTTTTAGTCTGGTACATGATTACAATTGTGCAGTCTCATTCCATAAGATTAAAATCACTTACAATGGCTTTCGAGACAAAGATGCAGTCTATTATATTATGACCAACGCACTATCTAGAGAGATACGTACACTTACGGCCGGAAACAGGTTCTGTATTTAGGGGAAGAACTCACTTATAAAAGGCGCCAGGACACATGAAAATTAACTTTAAATTCATTTTACGTTTTTAGAGATGTTCTCTCAGTCCATTGGTAGGTCCTGTCACCATATTTTTTCACAGCTGTTTCACGTAAGATTTAGTTGAACCTTGATATCAGATGTCCCTTGATAAGATACTTACTAAGAGAAATCCTCCATTTAAAGTCACGTGATCTGACAATGATGGCGTTTGAAACTTTGCAGTGGACACCTCGTTGAACTTTCGGTTCATGTTATTGTGCATTTAACACAATAGAAACAGTTCTGGTTAGTCACTCAATAGAAACAATCATTTAGCGGTATGCCGTGTTAGGAATGATCAGTTAGAAAATATGAAAAGGGGTTTATTATTGAATAATTTACTTCTCTCCCCTCTTGTTGAATCTCTGAAAAGTCTGAATTTTCAATGAACATGGATGAATATAACCGGGCACAAACTAAAGACCAGCTTGGCGAAGATTTACATGATAAATTAACCCCGCACTCAAAATCTATATTGGGTGGGGATAAAAAAAACAACAAAAGACAAACTTGTGAATTTTCAGCCTTCTCACGTCTTTGGTCCAACATGTACGCGTGATATACACATACATACACAGTCAGCCTTTGCGACTTGAAAACTAAAGAAGTCCATGTTGACAGATTTGGTTGACGGTTTCTAAAGTTTACAATAGGCTTATAAATATGTGTGATGAAGACATAATAAAAATGTATCATTAAACTGAACATCCGTAGACATCAAAGATGGCAAAGGGTTCTATCCTTTTTTTGTGAGTTTTTATGTGAGTTTCTGTGTTCGTGTATGTGTTCCAGCAGGCTTGACTTGAAATTTAACATTAGACCATAAGAACCTTTCTAAAAATGTTTTTTTTTTTTTTTAATTGATTTTCAGAAAAAAAAAAACTTTTTGGACCTTTTGGAGCTACTATTTTGACAAGTTTATAAATGATATTTATATTCTCCTGAATCTACTACGTTTTTTAAACTCTATTCTAGATGTTTCCCACCAGAAGACACCAGTGATGTCACGAACAGAATCATTCTGACCATACTTATTCTTTGATGGAAGTTTTATACATGACTTACTTATGAAAAATTTTGACGCTATGGTTGATAAATTATGGACTTTGACGGCAAATTTTTTTAACATTTAAAATAGCTACAAGAAAAAAAAAAGAAACAATATTAAAAAAGGGAAGTAAAAAGTCTAGAAAATTCCTCGAAGGATATGCAAGTAAATAAAAAATACCAATAAAAATACTGAGATTCAAATTTTATCATACAAAGTAACGAAAAAGTAATGAGAAAATATTTGAAAAGGCACCACAATATTGCACTCAGGGGGAGCAAACTCTCCCCCGCTCCCTACTCTAGCTACGCCATTGTGTACACCTGTGTTCGAAGTTGTAAACTCGTCTGTTGTTACTCTTCTCGTACTTACATTTGCTATTACGTAAGAGAGGCTTTCGCGCATGTGCACATAGCATGAGCTGGAGCGAATATATAACGGGTGCACACACGCACACGCTCACTTACCACAGAGCAGGCGCAGATCTCATTCTTTTGACTTGGGTAAATGCGCGTATGGTACGAGCTTGTAGCCGATCGCGTCTCTTATTAAGAACGAAAGAGGAAAAGAAAAAAAAAAAGAAACAAGAAGGAAAGACAAAAAGACCGTTGATGTCACGTGGGATATGAGAAAGATAAGATGTAGTAAATGAAAGATGAAAGATGAAATAAAAAATCAATCAAGAAAGAAGTTACCGTGTATACCAGTGTATAAGTCGATTTTTTAGAATAAAAATTATCCCTAATAGTAAATAAAAGTCAATTTAGAGCCTTTGGATTTGCCTCTCAGAGGGGAATAGAGTGGTCTTATTTTATGCAATCGAATTATTCTGTAAATATACATTTGTATTAACCCATACATACACACACACACACACACACATATATATATATATATATATATATATATATATATATATATATATATATATATAACTTATTAGGAAATGGATATGATCTGGTTGATGTATCATTTGACCTAGACGACGTTTGATTTGATTGTTTATTCTATTTACGCTGCCTGGGCCAAATGATACATTCACCGCGTAATAACAGGAAATCATTTCAAATAAAAGTTTCAATACGATACAGCGAAATTTATGATATATATATATGTATATATATATATATATATATATATATATATATATATGTATGTATATATATACATAATGGCGTATAAGTATATATATGTTATTAAAAAAAAGATATTCAGAGTTCCACATAAAAATAATGTTTTTATAATATATATATATATATATATATATATATATATATATATATATATATATATATATATGCGTGTGTGTTCATATCTATCTATTTATCAATAATTCTGTCAATCTCTCCCTTTTGTTGTGTGGATATCTATTTGTCTATCTCGGTCTGTTTACTGAAAAAAAGGCAAGATAACGTGAATGAATATTTAAAAAAATGAAAAAAAAAAACATCCAAGGACGAATGAAAGGTTTTATTTTAATAGAAAAAATAATTGAACTAGAGAAAATAAAAGGAAAAAAACAATGACAAGAGAAAAGGATTTATTAGTAGAAAAATGTCAACGTTTGCTTTGAGCCCAAAATGAAGGATAAGTCTCGAAAGACATTCTTGGCTAATTTCAAAAAGCTTCTTCTTTCGTATATGTGTTTATGCATGTTTGTTTTTGCATGTGTGTATGTGTGTGTGTGTGTGTGTTAGCCGCTAGATGGTCGAATGAAGCGTGCCCCGGTCGCCGCTTTTTCCACTCGTGGGTGCAAAAAAGGGGTTCTCTCCATAACTCGAATATTTCATCTCCACAACGTTCAATAGTAGCTGCTACTGCTGATTATATGGTCGATGCAGAGGTTGCCTCTATCAACATCGTCTCCCGCATCTTACAGTCGTCAGCATGCACGCCAGAGTGGGCTGCTGTCACGAAAAACGAACAACATGACACTGACACACACACACACACACACACACACACACACACACACACACACACACACACACACAAATGCTTATTAGTCAATTTTATTTAGTATACGTATATGTGGACTATACATGGAATAGAGTAAAGGAGGACAGGATATCAAGCGAAAGAATAAGTTTGTTCGGGGAGAATGACAGAATTTGAAAGGTTGTCATAAATGGTATCAAATAGGTAGAAAGGTATTGGTCGTATGCGATACGATGCTGGGAATGATGGTGTGTAGACATGGAAGGATTTGGATATCAAATAATCAAATAATCGAATATGTATCGGTATATATATATATATATATATATATATATATATATATACCGATACATATTCGATTATTTGATTATTTGATATCCAAATGTGTGTGTGTGTTATAGTGTGTTGTATTTCTGTGATTCTGTTTCAAAATCAATGCATTTAAAACCCATATCATCAAAAATATTCATGACTCCTCGACACACAAATGTATCAAAGAAGTCCTTATATCCCTGTGTAATACGATAACACAAAGGTGTGGACACTTCCAGATTGCAAACACCCTTATTCTTTCTATTTCTCTCTCTCTCTCTCTCCCAATATATATATATATATATATATGTGTGTGTGTGTGTGTGTGAGGGTGAGGGTTATGTCTAAGTGGGTCAATGTGTGTGTGTGTGCTAATGTTCCCAGCGCTCTTCCATGAAAGATAATGGCTGAAATCCGATTTCCCGATGGAAACTTTTGCACACACCCAATATATATGCATACAAACAGGAATTGGATGAGCGTATTGATCCATAGAAAGTTAAATAAAAATTAGTGATGGATTTGGGCATATATATATCATTCCATCGAACTGCACTATTATTTGTTCTGAATATATATATATATATATATATATTTATATATATATATATATATATATATATATATATATATATATATATATATATATATATCATACCGACAATACTACCTTATTCAAAACTAATTTTCACAATAGTACTCGTGCTGTTGGAATTTTAAGTTTTAATTATTCAGTTAGATTAAAAATACTCAGTATATTATTAATACCACATAGACTGATATTTACTAGATTATATATATATATATATATATATATATATATATATATATATATATAGTATTTATTTCCAGCTATACTCTAAAACAACTCAACTCCATGAGTAAAATGTTGCATGTATCGAGCACTCTATGAAATAAATCCATTACATTTCAGAGGTGGCTTTATATTATTGATATATTATCATATTATGTTATACTGCAGGCCTGATTTGTACCACATATACTGTGTGTGTGTGTATATATATATATATATATATATATATATATATATATATATATATATATATACATATATATATATATATATATACATATATATATCAGTACAAATATGTAAATCGATACACTTATATCTATTTATATCGATATAGACATTCATTTGAATAATGAGAGAGGGAGATTGAGAGAGACAGAGAAACAGAGAGAACACACAGCAGAACAGACGGACAAACAGATAGACAGACAGACTAATGTATCGGAAAAACTAGATATAGATATGAAGACTGGAGATGAATGAATCTAAAATAACGAGTGAGGGAGATAATGTGTGATGTAAAACTTGAAAGATATAAGTACAACTGGATTCCACGTAGATAGGTACAAGATCAAAGATTTATTGTAGCTCGTGTTACACCCACTGAGTGTTGCATACATGGAGACATGCGTGCATGCATACATTGATACAGACATGTAAATGCACACACACACACATATATATACACATATATATATATATATATATATATATATATATATATATATATATATATATACATATTGGTTACGTAAGGCTGTGAACTTTTCCTTTCTCTCCCTCTTTCCATCTATCACCCTATCTAAGCATCTATTTCTCTCCCCCTCTCAATCTCCTCTCTCTCTCTCTCTCTCTCTCTCTCTCTATATATATATATATATATATATATATATATATATATATATATAACAGAGAGTGAGTCACCTGTATAGATGCAGAAAAAGATACCTAATATCATTAAGACGAAAGATTATTTTTTGTTTGTTCCTTCGTGTTTTTTTTTAAATCTAGATGTTTCATAGACCCACACAGTTGTACTCTACAACCTGAAACTTTGTGTAAATGTGCAACTTGACCCCAGAATGGACATGTATTAGTTAGCAATCACCGCTGGTTACCTCTATGTCAATTTAGCATCAGGTCAATTTTAGCATCTTCAGATTTGAGACGGTTGCGCCAAAAAGGCTTCGAATTTTTGTAGAAGGATAACTTTACTCCGGGATGAATGTAGGTCAATTTAAGGTTTGGTCAAATTTTGTGGGGTCAGGTCCATCCACTTTCAAAATCTAACGGTGACTGATACAACCTGAGGGGTTAATATCATCCCAGGATGAAGATACGATATTTGGTGCTGATGACCTTTGGTGACTTCAATTGGTGAATTTAGAGTCAGGACCATTTAGGGATTTTCCAATCGAACGGAGACGGTCGTACCCGACAGCCTTCAAATTTGTGTACAAGGGAAAATACCACGGAATGAACATAGGATAGGTGTTGTTGACTTCTTGTAATAAATAAAGATCGATTTAAGGATCGGTCAATTGTGGTTGGGTCAGGTCGATTTTTGGCATTTTCACATCTAACGGAAATGGATACACCTTAAACTGCAAAACTGTCTACAAAGGTAACTCCACTGTAGGGTGAACTGAAGGTTGGATGCTGTCAACCACTTGGGACCAAGAAGGGTCAAATTGGAGTTAGGTCAATTTTGGCAGGGATTTTCAAATCGAACGAAGACAACTGCACCAAATGGCCTTCAAATTTGTGTCCAAGTGAAAACTTTAGCAATTGGTAAATACAGAACCTACGGTGACGTGTAAACCTCATTTCTGCATCAGGTCAATTTCGACATTTTCTAAAAAGATGAACTTGGGCATTTTTGGCTGCAGATTTGTGTAGCGGAGTAATATGATCTTAAGATGAACAGGTGTCAATAAATCATAGTGATATTTAAAGGTCAACACAAGGTCAGGTGAATTTAGACATTTTCAGACTTAAGGGAGACAGCCGCACCCCACGGGCTGCAACATTGGGTATTTGGGTAACTTGAACCACAAATGAACATGTAATAGGTGAGAACGACCTCCGAAAGTTAATTCGGGTCAATTTTAGCATTTTCGACTCTCAAGAAGGATTGCTATCCCTACATCAAGAAGCTCTGTGTTATAATGTTCTACATAGTCTTTTAGTATACAATTTCCCCTGGCAACACCAAGTACGCCATCTAATATATATATATATATATATATATATATATATATATATATATATATATATATATATATATATATACATATATGTTAGAGAGAGAGAGAGAAAGAGAGAGAGGGGGAGAGAGTTGAAGAGGGGAAGGAAGAAGGTGAGAGAAAGAAATATGAACGGACTGATGTATTGATAGCAAGAAAGAGAAAAAAGAGATTTACTAATGGAGTTACATATGAACTACACATGGATATACAGGTAAATAGTTATGAATACAGTTACACGTTAAACGCATACACACACACACACATATATATAATATATATATATATATATATATATATATATATATATATATATATATATATATAGATAGATAGATAGATAGATAGATAGATAGATACAATTGAAGAGATACATGGCTAAATGAGATTGACGTAGATACATAATGCGAAATTTCAACTGACATACAGATGGTAACTTGAAAGTGAATGTAGTTATGTACATATGAATAGTTTTGAGGGAAGTGAATTGTCACAAAAATCGATATATCAAGCAATGCTTCATCTTCCCCTGATGATGGCCACAGGTCGAAACTAGTGCAGATTTATAAAAATAGAAAATAAAATTTTGACAATATTTCCTATTTGCTTATATATATATATATATATATATATATATATATATATATATATATAGAGAGAGAGAGAGAGAGAGAGAGAGAGAGAGGGACAGAGACAGACAGGCAGACAGAGGTACATATGAATAAATAGATACATAAATGCTTAGACAGAGATCGATAGATAGATAGATAGATAGATAGATACTTCAGGGGATTTCAAAGAGACACGTAGCCAAGACATGTATACACACACACACACACACACACACACACATATATATATATATATATATATATATATATATATATATATATATGGGTTGGATATAGATACATACTGCGAGATTTCAACGGACGTACAGATTGTAACTTAAAAGAGAACATAGATATAGAGATGAATTGTTTTGAAGAACATGAATTGTCACAAAAATCGATACATCAAGAAATATAGATTGATTGATCGATCGTATGACCGAAATGCTGGAATATGTACAAAGAAATATCGCCATAAAATAATACAATCATACTATCAAAACACTCTTTCGTCAAAACACATACGCATACATATATTTTTTTGTTATGTGATCACTACGCATCCCTACTGTATCGGCCAATATT
>OY735232.1:5858127-5875627 GCA_963457665.1 Thysanoteuthis rhombus | reverse complement strand
GACGAAAGTGAGAATAAAAGAAAGAATAAGATTAATAAGTGAAAGCGGTTTCGGGTTTTTTTTATATAAAGAGTGTCCTTTTTTTCCGTTTCATTACACAGTTTTGAAACCAAAGTGAAAAATAACGTTTAACAAGGGTGGATCTTGGGTTTTAAGCGGGGGCGGACATCTGAAAAAAATCCATCTGCCTAATTAAACAATATGATATTTCTCTTGTTTTTCAATTTAATTACTGATTACATGTTATCTATAGTAATAAATTTTTCTCATAGATATTCTCCAAAATCAAGATATCTGAGCAGAAGGGGCTGAATCCCTGGTTCTGCGCCTGAACAAATAAAGCGAAGTTTGGATAAAAAAGACTGTGGAAATAAGTTGGAGACACAGATCTCAACAAGCCTGGCTGCTTCAGGGGCAAACTCCACTCCCGCTTCTATTCCGATAGAAGATGATTACTGCAACTATTGTATTGTATACGTAATAGATATTAGAAAAATACAACGTACATTTTTGTAGATATATGAGACGCATCGGTGTGGCTCAGTCGGTAAGAAGGCTGCCTACCGATCACCTGGTAGTGATTTCAAATTACGTTAGTTAATTTATACACTGGTTTGGTTTAATGTGATACGTCAGACCAACAGTGAAGAGTCCCCTTCCCTAAATTAGGTGAGGATTGTTCTTGCTTTTCTTGTCCTTGTTACGGTGGGTAAACAAAGTCCACTCCAGCCTCCGACTTGGATTGGAGTCAGACAATATTAAAGTTTAGAGGGGGAATTCGAACAAGAGAAAAGAGAAGTGAAACTTGGAGTAACGCATGTGCTTGATGAAGAGATAGCAAGAATGAAGAGGATGGTTGATAGAGAGATAGGAAGAGCTTCAAAAGAATGGATGGGAGATCTTGACCGAGGAGAAGGGCGATGCCGAAGATACTTGGGAGTGAAGACGTGAGGCGGGAAGAAAGAGGAAGTAAAAAAGAAGGACTAGAAAAAGATAGGGAGGGCGTGGAAGAAGGATAGGAGAAATAGAGGGAAGCGGATAGAAGAAGAAGAAGAAGAAGAAGAAGAAGAAGAAGAAGAAGAAGAAGAAGAAGAAGAAGAAGAAGAAGACAAATTTGAATTGTGGGTGGATTGCTACAAGAGACACACATGGACCGATTGGGTGAGAGAACGCGTCGAAATCATGATTAACGATTTTGACTAGAAGGAGTAAATTAGAGAAGCAAGCAAGAGAGAAAGATTTAAAGGAAGAAAGAAAGTAGGGAGGGAAGGAATATAGAAAAAAATGATAGGCAGAAATAAACAGTCAGAGAAAGGAAGTTGGAGAATGAAAGAAAAAAAGAATGAAATAAAAAACGTGAAGTTGTTCAGAGAGAAAAGTAGAGTGAAAGAAGGAAAAAGAGAGAAAGATAGATTGGGTACGTGTGAGATTGGAGAAGGGCGAAGAATTGTTCCGAAAGAAACTTGAAAGGAATGTGGAGGAATAGGAAGAAAGACGTCGGTAAGAATGTCAAGAAAAATGGATTGAAAAATAAAACCAAAAAGAAGAAAGAGAAACTGAGACAAATTCTGAAGAGGAAAATCAAGGATGTGGAAGAAGGAGAGAGAGAGAGAGAGAGAGAGGGGGGACAGAGAGAGAGAGAGAGAGAGCTAAGAACAAATGAGATCGTTTTACCTTGAAAGGGTTAAACCTGCTGAGAGGGATTGATGAATAAGCAAATAAGAAAGAGAAAGAGAGAAGCGGGATAAAGGGAGGGGATGAGTAGAAGGGATGGCAGAAAGAAAGAAAGAAAGAGAGAAATGAAGTGAGTACTTGTAAAGACAGAGAGAGGGAGAGAGAGAGTATGAGGGAGAAAGGTAATACGAGAACTAGGAGAAAAGAGAACGAAATATCTAGCGTATGAACATAGAAAGAGTCTATGGAGTGAGACCTAGATGGATTTATATACATGCAATTGAGAGAGAGAGAGATAGAGAGAGAGAGGGGGGAGAGAGAGGGGGAGAGAGAGGGGGAGAGAGAGAGGGGGAGAGAGAGAGAGGAGAGCGGGAGAGAGAGAGAGAGAGAGTGTGTGTGTGTGTGTGTGTGTGTGTACAGGAAAGATAAGGAGAGCGAAGTGGAGAGTAAGAGAAAGGTAACTAGATCCTTGGAGAGAGAAAAGAACCGTGTCCAACGAATGAACACGGAAAGAGTGTTCGGAGCAACGAGACATAATAGGGATTGATAAATAAGATAATAAAAAGAAAGAGAGGAGGAAAGAAAGAGATAATGAGAGTAGAAGGAAGGGCAGAGATAAAGGAAGGAAGAAAGAAAGAAAGAAAGAGAAAGGTAACAAGATCCTAGAAGAAGAAAAGAAAGAACTATCAAACGAACGAGCACAGAAAGAGTGTAAAGAGTAGCAGGCGCCAACTCCTCTCTTTCAGATCCTACCTTCCTCCCTTCTTCCACTGCATCTTCGCCACCACCACCCCCACCATCATATCTACTACAACAACATTACTACTACTACTACTAAGTCTATCATAGCCACCGACAACGCTTTAACCCCCGCCATCATCATCTCTACAACATGTTATATTACAACGACGATTACTACTACTACTACTACTGATGCTAAGCTGAACAGCATCTCTACTACTACCACCTCAGCTGATATTACCTACTACTACTATTACTACTGCCACTAACACTATATCCAGTGCGATTCTGGCTCGACGGATGCTACAACTTCTATAACTACTATTACTACTATTACCCAAGATCTAGAGAAAGAGATTTACATCGCCAACAAGGGCTACCATTGCCAGTGCCTACAACTACCACTGGTTCTGCTACGGCTACTACTACTACTATTACTACTACTACTACTACCATAGCCACAGCGTCGTTTCTTCGACATTATACAAGTGTTATCTCTTTTTTTCTGGTGTGATCGGCCTCCTTACTGGGTTCGTTTCAGAAATATGATTTCGGCTTTCATGACAGTAGCCTGTATATCTGGAGAAATTCTCTACTGATATTACTTGAGTGGTTAACCCTGGATTCCTTGGATAAATACTTCGACTGTCGTAGAACACAATCTCCCAACACTCATAAAATATGGAGCTTATTACGGGGATATTAACAATTTTATACTGTGTTGACATCGCTTTTGGTAAGTATTTTTGTTCTAAGTAAGCGCGTAAGTAAAATAAGTTATTGCAAAGCACATGACAAACAAGCAGGTATATAGAAATAATAACAAAGATTGACAAACCCGGATAACACCCCGTCATACACTGTGATACACGCATATACATACGCGTATACACATGCTTGCATGCACGCAAGCAATCGAATCCCACACCTTTCTTTTCGTTGTTTAGAAAAAACATCACTTTAATCTCAACTGGAAAATAAAACCTATTTATTATTTTACCTATGATTTTGCATATCTGACTCTTTACCCTCGTTATTGCAACCCACATCTCAAAGTAGACACGTTTGCGTACCCAACAAAAAGCCTGCCCACCGAATCCTTCTCCGTCCAAAATAAACCTACCTCTACCTTGCTTATCCACAAACCTATCTACCTACACATCTTGATTCGAAGGATCTTTGTTTTCAAAATGATTGACTCTTCATACCTTCGTTGTTTTCAACCCAATAATCAACACTGAAAGTAAATTTTACAACTAAAAACACACCCCTGACCGTTTTTATATTCATTATTCGTACATAACCCGCCGCTATACTACACCGTTTACCGCTGTACAACTTAACACTTCAGAATTACAGTACACACACGCAGAAGTCTTGTTTATTTTGCCGAGTATATTATCGTTAGAAACACGAATTAGTACTTTGTAATAGATTGTATTAATTATGATCTATTGTTTGAAGATAGTTAGTTTATCAACGTCATGGAGAGCAAACTATTCCTTTCTTCCTAACGTCGACTCCAGGGCTACGACAAGACTACTCTAAACGCATCTTATTTTCTTACCTTTATATGGACTGTTATTATATTTATCATTACTGTAACTCACCTTATACATCTAGAATTATAATCTATCTACAAGAATTAAATAATCAGAGTCATACAAGCGGTGCCGATTTCAATTCTACCCAAAACAGATAGGTTGCGTCGTCTTCTTTAAAAATACCAAAATCGCTAAATATAATTATTTCGAGATAGCATTGGCATCTTTTGTATTCTAATATTGATTACAACTCTGTTCAAATTTATTATAAAAAATGAATGCAGAATTTAGTCATTTGTGGAATTTTTGAAGCCTTAAGGTAACAAAGCGGCAGATAAATAACAAAGGTTTCGAAATAGTGCGTGCGACAAACGAAGACAAAATTTGAGTCAAAGACACATGATAACAATCGAAGAGAGATTTGCTGAACATTCATCAATCTTTCTTTTAATTGATTATCGTTATATTTCGGGGTTTTTATTCCCCAATGGGAACAATGGTCGAAAGATCAATAAAGATTTGTAGATAAGGATTTTTACTTTTGATAAGAGTTTCTGTAGATCTTTTTCTCTTTCTGGATCGCTTCATTTTCTTCTTGTTTGTTCTCGTGAACAACAACAATTTGAACACTCGGAGAAAGTAGAAGCGCCATTTTTATAAAGTTTGTCCAAGTCTCTTTACTTCGATGCCAGGATTCAATGAATATTTCGGATAAATACCGTATATACCCATGTAATATTCGACCTTTTCAGACCTAATTCTTTAACCTTTAATTAGATGGTCGAAAAATACAGGAGGCATGCTTTGAAATAGTACAAAACTTAAGACGAAAATTGTTATTGTTCCAAAAGCATACCTCATGTAATTTTTGACCCCCTAATTATAGGTTTAAAAAATGATCTCAATAAGTCGAACATTACACGAGTATATGCGGTAATCAATATTTACCGATGATGCAGAAACGACTTTGATATCTGACAGAATAGCGATTGGATTATTTCATCTGACGATCCCCACGATTTCCAAAAGCTACGATAAAAACTGCACTGATCGAAAAAAATTGCAAGACTTCTACTCTACTAATTAAAACATTTGATTATTAAAAATATCCATCAAATAAAAGTCATTTATTTTTATAAATGCTTTCAATATTAACTAACAAACCTACATTTTTTACATACACATACTAACACGTGCATGCATATATACGTATATATGCATGTACATATAGGTAACGTGTGTGTGTTGTGTGTAGATATAGATAGATGTTCCCGAGTATTGATCTATACTTGTTATTAGTAAGTACATAGTTTTGTAAGTTGAGCTGCGATAGATAAAAATATTAGCGGGATATACCTGTATAGGAAGAGAGAAAACTGAATTTAAAGTAAAAAGACAAAAATAAAGGGAAACTCGCACAAAGGCACTTACACAGAAACACGCAAACCTAATATATATATATATATATATATATATATATATATATATATATATATATATATATATAGCAAGCATGAGGAGTAGGTGGGAGGAATTCCTTTTAAACTTCCCCAGTAGTATTTCAGGGAACGAAAGTGTGAGCTACGTTTAAAATCATACGCGGAAATCATACACATAGGTTTTTCCTAGACTGTAACAATGATTAATAAATACATTTAAAAACATGAACGAAGGAACACACATTTAAATCTATATCTACACCACTGTCTGACTGTAAGTCTGTCCATGGTAATTTCCCTAAATTTCAATTATCGTTATGGCATCTTTCCCGAACATTTCCACCTTTTTTTTTTCTTTTTCTTTTTTGACGCTAAAACATCTCTATAGTATAGAGCGTCATTATTTCCTCTAAGTACAATAGTAATTATTATCTAAATTATTATCATTATTATTATTATTGCCGTTGTTATTATTAGGGAAGATCTTCAACTTCTGATATAATCAACATCATTATTGTCACCATTATTACCATTATTTATATTTTTTCTATCCTCCTCCCTCGTCGCCTCGATTCTACTTAGAGAGCTGTAGATTGCAAAAGCCCAATGACTATTCGTCGGATCGATCCATTGACCTGTCAAGCTCAAAATCAATGTATCGATCTTAATATCAGTTCGGCAATAAAATAAAGAGCACACACACACACTCGTGTGTCCGTGTGTGTTTGTATTTGCATGCTCGTGTGTGTGTGTTTTCAACGCTTAGTCGTGTGGGCGATTTATCATGAAGTAGATTTCCGCAATGTGACATTATAACAGGAAGGTTTGTAAGAGGGAAGTTCATATAGAAGAAAAAAGCATATATATATATATATGTATATATATATATATATACGTCCTCACACACACATGAACACACGCACGTTTACATATCTACATAATGTTAAATGAATCTCTCTTACTCTTTATCTATCTATCTATCTATTTATCTATCTATCTATCTATCTATCTATCTATCTATCTATATATAGATAGATAGATAGATAGATAGATTGATATAAACACAGTCTTCGAACTAATGAAGTATATCTTTCTGGACGGGAGATTTTCGTGGCCAACCTGTCCAGCAATTTGGTAGTTCCTATCTGTCCCTGTATCAGTTTTGGATATTGTTATCATGTTCAACTTTATAGATAAGTTTTTGCTGCTCAAGTATACAATTCCTTTATAGAAAGAAATTGAAATTTCTTTTTTTTTTAATCTATGTACCGAAATGCGTCTACGAGGCCAAATGCTGTATTCACATTCATTTAGATCAGCTATTGCCACACACACGCACCCTGATAGATAGGTGTGTTCACAATCTAATCTTTGGGGAAACATGCATACAAACATATGACTTGGATTTTCTCACATAATTTTCAGACATAAATACACACATACATGCATAATACTGGCATTCAGATTCCTTATAGAGCAGACATGCATATTTTCTTATCTATAAACATTTTTCAGGACTATTCACTGTTAATAAATTTTAGGCAAAAAAAACAAAAAAAAAACGAGCCGGGCACTTTCCTAACCTACGCATGTCACCCGACTTCATCGATAGAATTAGGTTGTTTCATTCTTGTCTATTTACGGGGCCATATCAGGCATGTATGTACATGCTTGGTACTCACAAATATATATATATATATATATATATATATATATATATATATATATATATATATATATATATATATATATAGTAAATATGCATTATATTGTATTGAAACTCTTTTATTGTTTTACACGTTGAGTGTATCATTTGGCCTAGACAGCCCAAAACTGTGTAATAACGCGAGATCCTTACAAATAATGAATGTCAGTATAATATAACGCTTATTTATAATCATTCTGTAGAATCATATATCCATTTCTTACTATATATATATATATATATATATATAGTGAGAAATTGTTACCTTAACCGTCGCCTTAAGTTTCTTCAGTTTTTAAGTTAGTCTGGCTTGCTGCCTATGTATGTATGTATGTATGTATCATACGAATAGACAAATGGAGCTAGAAAGTTGAACATATCAAAATGTACTTCTTTTTCTTTTAACAAAAAACGGGTTTCTTGTATTTCGTCTTTTAATTCCCCGAATTAGGTTGTTAGTGAGGTGGTGGGCTCAATGGACAATGTAAGTTAATGCTAGATTGAGCACTATTTTTCGCCCGCTTGTTTTTTTGAAAATTCTGATTGTTTGTTATTTAGTGATCACTGCCCAAATAAAAGGTGAAAGAAGAAACTCATTCATTGATCACCCCCTTTTCGATTTTTCTTGATTCATTACGCCAAAAACGGCATGCTGCTAAAATATGTTGGTCACGTGACAGTTTCAATTGGGTGACTAACCAGACCTGTTATCATATACACGCACACACACTCACACACCTATATATATATATATATATATATATATATATATATATATATATATATATTTATGTATATATATATATATATATATATTTATGTATATATAATCTTAGTATCTCTCTTTCTTAATTATTCTTTACAATCCATTATCATAAATACAGACACGCTCATATACTAACATATACATTTACTTTGCTTAGTACAGACACAAGGCCTCGAAAGGAGATCACGATGAAAGGATCAAAATCAGTACACTGGCAAATAGTCTAATAATACTAGCTTTTAACCACTATTTCACACAAGGTTCTTCTCTCTCTCTCTCTCTCTCTCTCTCTCTCTCTCTCTCTCTCTCTCTCTCTCTCTCTCTCTCTCTCTCTCTACGAACACACGCACAAACATACACGTGCATGTATGTATGGCAGTGCCAGGCCAGGGCAAGCCCGGGCATTTCCCGGACTCCCGTCAGCCTTGCCCGAACCTTGCCCAGGCTCGCAAATTTTAATCTTTTCATTGTATAAAAACTTTGCCCGTCCTCATAGTTTTTTTTTTGTTCTGGTCGAATCTCACCCGGGCTGGTACAAAAAGCTGACGCCGCCGCCGCTGTATGAGGGAGAACCAAAAAAATAATAATTGTTCACAAATTAACACACAAGTCTATATGATACCAGACCCACGCACACACACACATATATTACACCACGTATATACGAAATAAAATTCTTCAAAGTTATAGTTTGCCACTATATAGACCATACTTGTACTTAATGCGTGTATATAGTTCTATACATACTTATTCATATAAGCATGGACACACTTTCCAGTGATACGGTTGGTAGTGTTAAGTGCGTGTATATATACAAGACGAGAGTGCCTGTAGTAAAATAATGTTCCGCAGGCCAGTCAATTTGACCATTTCTTGAACAAAGGGTTCGATCCTAACTGGTTCCCTCCGACTAAACTTGGCTTATCAAATATTTATAAGTACAATTATTCAGTACGTTGTTATTAGTGATATATTAATGATGCTGACTTTTCTTTCTTTCATCTACATAATACCTACACGCTTGCATGCATACATATATACATACATACATATATCTTATCTATTCATCTGAAAATCATGCATGAAATTTTGGTATTATTCCATTAATGATTCTGACTGGCATCCCAAATATTTGATGTTTTAACTGAAACGTTGCAATCTACGATGAAGATATTCGTACGTTTAATTCATAGTCTAATGCTGTGTTAGTCGATGTGGGTTCCGTGGAAAAAATAATAGAGCTCCACAAGATAAGGTGTCTTTTAATGAAATTTAATACAATTCAATTCTATAAAATAGATGACATTCACCATTTCCAAAATAATAAGTTACGAGTCGTGAATATATGAATATATATGAATAAATTCTCCCTCTAAAACAATTTTTGTTTAATTCGATGTCTTATTAGAATTAGGATGGCGGCGGTTTTATGTTAGATATAGGTAACGACGTTCCGCGATTTTTGGAAAACCGTATAGGGGTTCCGTGACAAAATAAGTTTTGGGCACCACTGGTCTAATCAATCGATTTGGACTAACTTGGTGGCTGAAATACTTTAGCGTTTGACTCGGTAGCTGTCGGTGGGTGTACGAGGCCGGTAGAAGCGCAGTCTTCAAATGTTGATTTTCTAAGCAGGCAGCTTATCTCTATTGGGAAGATATGTGCATCACGATTTTCTTTACCATCTGCAAGTCAGTAAATCTATGTTCTTTAAAATTTTACACTATCTCCATGAATATCTATCACTACTTACGGTAGTGACTTTGGTCTTTCACTTGGTGCTTCCCGGGTGTGGCTTTTTGCCAGATAATGCCAAGTTCACTACATACCTCAATGCTCGCTTCACCTTGGGGCAGTGGTTAGAAAATTAGTCTGGTAGATTTTTACTATTGTAATTAGTTCGATCCTCACCATGTGCCCCATATTTACAGTGTAGTGCTGCATTATGCTAAGTTAAGCAAATATCAATATATATATATATATATATATATATATATATATATATATATATAGCTATTATCATTATTATTATTATTATTATTATTAGAAACTGTCAACAAAAACTGTCAAACGTACGTTTCTCCAGTTTTCCAGTTAGGTTGACTGACTATGCATACATCACGCATACAGGCTGCACCAATAGAGCTAGAAGGCCGAATATCTCAATATCTACTCCTTATAATGTTTAGAAAAAAAAAACTTTCTTCATTTTATGAAAATTCTTTTCCAAAATAGATTACGCTAAGGGGTTCAATTTACAATGTAATTTTATACTAAATTGATCCCTCAGTTTTTGTTCGGCGTCATTGATGCTTATTTGAATTGAGACATTCTAGTGATCACTGCCCAACAAAAGGCGTGAGAAGAAACTCATTCATTGATCACCCCCAATACTGCATGCTGTCAGAAGACGTTGGTCTCGTGACTGTTTCTGTTATGCGACTAAACAGAGCTGTTAATAATTTGCCGTTACTTATTTCTTTCATCATAATTGTTGTTGCCTTTCATTGCATCTACGGTGTACTCACGGCCGTACACTGACGGCCGGAGTATTTGCGGTGAAAAGCAACTAAAATTAGGATGAAAGTAAATACTAGTTGAAAATCAATAATAATCATAATAATGATGGTTGACAATGCTTCATCTAATAAAATCTAAATCAAGATAATATTGCTGCTGCTAATACTTCTATCTGCCTACTTATGGAAACACACGTACACATAGATTCCTTGTGTTTTGTTTTAGTAGCACAAATGGATTTTTAACTGTTTCATGGGCGATCGATAATAGTGCTGTGGATATATTTTCAATATAATCTAACCGGGGAAATATTCCTCCGACTCTTTCAATCACATTCTATTTCCCTTTTTATTATGCTCTTCAACGTTCTCTCTATCTCTCTCTACTTCTCTCTTTTTTTCATTACCTTCGTTCTTATATAGACAGATACATAGACCTACGCGTTTTCCCACCAAATTTGATACTTAAAAAAAAAATATTTCTCTCTCAGGGGCAAAGATAGGACAAGCATAAAATCTCGCTGTCTGACCAAAGGTTTATTTGTTCGGGAGCATCCAGCGGACCCCGAAAGCGGACGTTGGATGTAAAGTGGTCAAGCTTAACGACTGGTTTACGGTTATCACCGGCCAAAAGCTCAAAATCCATCCGCTCTAAATCCCCCACTCAGTGCACGCTCACACACAGACAAGAACGACTGCACATTTGCGCCGAAAGAGAGCGAGGTTGAAATGCGTGTTCCAGATATGTGCGCACACGTAGTCAGGCCCTGATCAGACAATAAGATAGGTCTATAGTGTGCAATAAATTTGTTTGCGGTTATGTAAACGCAAATATATGTGCATATACCTACTATTGAAGTCAGTGTGTGTCTCCGTTTCTATCTTCATGAAATAAACAGAAATCTTACTCGTGACTATGTGTACTTATACGATGGCATACTTTCGTATGCTAATGATCGAATGGATCTCTCTGTCACCAACACTCTATACATCATTCTATCGATCTATCTATCTATCTATCTATCTATCTGTTTAGTACCTACTTGGTGGCTGATACCCTCAAGAATGTGCTCCTATGTTCGGTTGTCGGTGATTGGGTCAAGTTCAATCTAAGATATCTCAGGCTGAATTTCGTGACTGTGAATCCTCAAAATTATCCCCTGTGCCATCTCCCTCCAAAATCTGGGCTGATACTAAATATGTATCCTTGTAAATTATGCAATATCTACCGAGCATAGATTATTTTTTACGAACTACTCTCTCACAAGCCTGCACATATATGCATTGAAAATACTATATATATATATATATATATATATATATATATATATATATATATATATATATGAGTTTGTGTTTGTGTATGTGTGTGTCTTTGTGTGTATATATGTGTGTGTGAATTCGTGTTTTTTGGTGTATATATGTGTGAGAGTTTGTGTTTGTGTGCATGTATGTGTGTGCGTGAATGAGTTTGTGCATGTATGTGTGTGTGAGTTTGTGTTTGCGTGTGTATGTGTTAGTGTCTATATCTATGAGTGGGTGAGAATGTACGTGTGTGTGTATCTACATGTCGTGTCTGTGTGTATATCTGTGCGTGAGTTTGTGTGTGTATCTGTGAAAGTGTGTGTGTGTATATGTGTATATCTGTGAGTGAGTGAGTGAGAGTGACGATGCTTGTGTGTGTGTGTGTGTGTGTGTGTGTGTGTGTGTGTGTGTATGTATGTATGTAGCCGGCTACCTCGTGTTAGAGATAGTTGTGGATTTCTCGTTAGCGTTTGCAGTCGATGTTCGAATTCCGAAAGCCGCTTTTCTCGAAAGTCTTGTTATCCTCTACAAGAGAGATTTGCACAAGACAATCTTCCAATCCCGATTTCCTGCATTTTCTTGTTCCAGACTATGCCAAGATTATATGTGTATATAGGCTACAGTCTTTCATTAGAGTGTAATCATAAGGAAGCACTTAGTGTAGATACTATCAATCTAATCAAAGCAATCTGCGATATCTAATATGCTTCTCTTCCATAGGATTAGAATCAGAGCAATCATACATCAATATAGGCGTATCCATCTATGTAAACGAATTAACTAAACAATGACGAATCAATCAAGCAATTGCTTTACCTAAACTAAACAATCTTCTTCCTGTCCCGACTATTTTATATTCATATACAAGAGTTATATTAGTCATACATCTCAGTCAACGTTTGACCTAATGCATCTATCTATCTATCTATCTATCCATCCATCTATCCATCTATCTATCTATGTATCCATCTATCTATCTATGTATCCATCTATCCATCTATCTATCTATCCATCCATCTATCTATCTATTCCAGTCTGTTCATATCTATCTATCTCAGTCTGTTCACATCTATCTATCTATCTATCTATCTATCTATCTATCTATCTATCTATCTTTTTTGTCTCTGTTCATATTCATCTCCCTTCATATCTATCTATCTATCTATCTATCTATCTTTTTTGTCTCTGTTCATATTCATCTCCCTTCATATCTATCTATCTATCTATCTATCTATCTATCTATCTATCTATCTATCTATCTATGCCAGTCTACTCATATCTATCCATGCCAGTCGTCTTATATTTGTATCGATGTCAGCCTACACACATTAATCTAATCATGTCAGTCTACTTATATATATACACACACACACACACATATATATATATATATATGTATATATATATATCAGTTGTTTCATATTTAGCCAATCGATCTTTGTAAATGGACATACAATCGTAGAAAATCTATAAATACATTGGTACTAATGTAACCGTTATCTATCTATTTATCCATCTATCTATCTATCTATCTATCTATGGCTTATCAACGTCAATCTTTTGCTACATCGAAGATTTCGAATGCTGATTTTCGGGAGGGGATTTTAACCCTTTTTTTCCAGTTCGTCAATCCGTGGATGGCTAAGTAGAATGAAATTTAATCAATCCATAAATAATGAACTAAACTGATCTTTCCCTATCAGTACCTGAGACTATCGTTGTGCGCCACCCTTTGGGATTTAAGGGAGACGTGTTAACAAATTTCCCATTGCAACATGAGTGACTTGCTATTATACTTTCACTATGTTACTTCAGTCAGCGTTATTTTGATGGGTTTAATAATTTCAGTTTTTGAAATATTGCAATGAAATTGTGTGTGCTTATGCAACAAATTAATCTTCCACAATAGTCTTGCGACGACATAAAAAATAAACGTACCGTTAGAGCGCGTGTGTCATTAAATATTGCCTTTAGATGGAATCCGTTACCACAATGGTTATATGTATATATATATATATATATATATATATATGTATATATTATAATGTATATTGCAACATTCTGGCATGATTTCATTAATCTTAGCAACTTTTCCAGCACTTTGTATTGTACACACACAGACACAGACACAGACACACACACACATATATATATATATATATATATATATATATATATATATATATATATATATATATATATATATATATATATATACATATATATATATATGCTGTCTTTTAAATTGTCAATCTCTCGTTCAAGCTATATATTTCTCCACCCTTCCGCTGGTCATCAGTCTATCTCAATAACAGTCTCCCTCCTTCATTATTGGTCTCTTTCGTCCGCAAAATCACTTTCATTTATGTGTGTGTGTGTGTGTGTGTGTCATTATTAGTCTTGGTCGTACTGAAAGAGAAAAAACCACGCTCTCTCATCAATACTGAGAGACGTTCTCTTATTGCTGACGATATGAAAGTGATTAGGAACGGTTAAACTCTCAATAAAAAATCTCCTATATTGAGTTTTGCAAGTCGTCTCTCTGCAAGTCGTCAACTCGCCTTTTTCTCTCTTTCTCTCTCTTTCTTTTCACTGTCTTTTATATTTCTCTATCTGTGTCTTTATTAATATCTTTATTTAATTTTCTCCATCTGGCCGCTTAGTGGTCCATAGAACACGCTGATAGAAAGAGTTTGGATAGTTTTTGACGATATAATTTCCTGGCTTTAGCATAAAATGCTGGAGACAGTAACTTTCGTTTCTTATTATAGTACCTTTTATTCTTTATCTATTATACACGAACACACCTACACAGACGAGGACAACCACAAGAGTATATATGCTAGCATTCTGCTCATATCTATCTCCGAAGTTGGATCAGTAAATCCGTAGCCTGACACAGTTATTAGCTGATTATTGATCTGCAAATTTTCAGTGTTGAGATCGAACTAGGCGATCCATGAGGGAGCTTTGGTTAGTGCATTGACGAAGAAAGGGAATTAGCTTAAAAATATATATTTCTTGTTTAAAATAGATGCTTTTTTTATTCATTAGGCTACACTCTTATTGATGAACTTACCATTCTATCCATCTATCTATCTATCTATCTATCTATCTATCTATTTATCTATCTATTTAACAATACTAGACTCTCCTAAAAAACAATGACTTCAAATCCTATCGGTACTCCAAAATGGTAGTCTTATACCATACAGATCTAATTGCATTAATGTCATTTTTAGCAGCTTCTTATCTTCCTCTATCTATTCATCTATATGTAAATGTAATGGCGCACTTGCATGCACATACATACATACATACATACATACATGTGTATAATATTATGATTCTCTCTCTCCGAGAATATGCAGGCATCACACACACACACACACACACACACACACACACACATATATATATATATATATATATATATATATATATATATATATATATATATATATATATTCATTCTTTTTAAACTTTGATCTTGCTATCCATTCAATTCTGAATGAACAGATGAGTAGAAAATTGATTTAATTTCGACATAAATACTTGGCTCTTTTCACGAAACACAATCTATAAGTTGATCCTGAAAGGCATGTTTTGCAAATATTCTGCCCAGTTAGTTAACAGCTTCAATCAACAAGAAATATATCAGTATGTCTATGTATCTATCCATGTCAATTGGGATTCAGTATGATTGCTTGCTACACGGTCAAATCAGTCATTTTTTATATCTATGTGTATTTATTAGGGTATAGGTACTGCTCTTTATAAGTTGAACCATTTTAGCTAACCTTATAGATCACTGTTTAGTGCTGTATCTTCACAAATCCAATGTTACTAAGACGCGTCGTAGAGAACCAAGTTAGTTATAAAACTTTGGATAGAACTTCTTCACCGGTCGAACCAGAAATCATGTGTAATGCTAATCAATATTCTTTATCGCAGCTTTGCAAAATACCGAACTATCTATCTAGCTGGTACATGTTTAGGTATATATGTAGGAACATGTGTAACGTCGGAGAATATCAACTAAAACTTATTTCTATAATAAACACATTTTATAGATATATACAAATATTTCATATATTTGTCGTACATTTTGGCAGGAATATCACTTGAGATACATACAAACTTGCACATATATACGCGAACACGAAAAATATGTACATATTCATTTACATAAGAAAGAATCCGTTCATCATTGGCCTATTTCGCACACAATTATATGTACGTATATGCGTGTATATGTGGATGTGTGCGTGTGTGTGTATATATATATATATATATATATATATATATATATATATGTACACATATGTATTTATATATGTGTGTATACATATATATATATATATTTATATATATATAAATACGTACATGTATGTATACCTGTATATATATGTATGTGTGTATTTATATACGTGTGTGTATACATATATATGTTTATATGTGTGTATATACATATATGAGTTCATACATATGTGCATGTATGTATATATACATATATATGAAAATATATATATATATATATATATGTGTGTGTATATGTGTACGTGCGTATAAATGAGTATATAAATGTATATATACATATATATATACGTGTATCTATACGTATGCATATATGTGTACATATGTACATGTGTGTACATATATTTATATGTACACGAGTGTGTGTATATATATGTATATGTACATGAGTATGTATGTATATATACATATGTACATGAGTGTATGGATATATGTACATAAATGTATATATATATATGTACATGAGTGTGTGTGTGTATATATATATATATATATATATACATATATATATATATATGTACACATGTGTATGTATATGTACATGTGAGTATATGTATGTGTATGTGAGTGTATATATATATATCACTTTTTGTATATGAACATGTGTGTATACATATCTTCGTGTATGTATGTATATATCTACATGTGGGTATATACGTGTATGTATATTTATCTACATATGTTGATATATATATATATATATATATCTGAGAGTCTATATATAAATGTATGTGTATGTATGTATGTACATGTATATATGTGTATGTATATATATGTATGCATGTACGTACATATGTGTGTATATATGTATGTATAAATGTATATATATCAGCATATGTATTTGTGAATGTATTTATGCCTATAAATGTGTGTGTGTGTGTGTGTGTGTGTGTGTGTGTGTGTGAATGGATCCATTAAGGAATCACAAACTCATTTCTGATGGGTTATATCACGATACGAATTGAATTATACATGCACGAAGCACAAAACTCTTCCAACACATGGCTTTTTTAAAATCAGGAAAATGAACTTATGAACCCGTCCATATATATTCAAAATGCATACACTCGAACATGTGTGCACACAAAAGTGTATATATGTGCAGCTATATATAACTATTCAAGAAAGTTCAGTCTTGGAAGGAATGTAATAATCTATAACTTCAGCAGGAAAACTGTACTAAAATATAAAATATATGTCGATATATATGTCTCTGTATATTTGTGTGCATTTACGTATGTGTATGTGTATTCATATATGTATGGAAATATGTGTGCATATATATATGTATATATATATATATATATATATATGGAAATATGTGTGCATATATATATATATATATATATATATATATATATATATATATATATATATATATATGTGTGTGTGTGTTTGTATAGGCATATTTTCGTGAAAATCTCATGTATGCGAACACAATGGAAATAATAGGAGAATATATAGTGAGAAAATCTCATGAGACGTTTGAA
>OY735232.1:5850627-5853127 GCA_963457665.1 Thysanoteuthis rhombus | reverse complement strand
AATATTATATATATATATATATATATATATATATATATATATATATATATATATATAAATAATCTTCCGTGCGTTTCATAAACTCAACTAAACATTAACTTGTCTTCACTACGATCGATCTTTTTCTACATCCTTTTTTCTTTTATACTAAACGGGCATATTATATATATATATATATATGCATATGTTTGTGTGTATAAACTTACATAATCAGAATTAGAATTTTTACATTCGTGCAACTCTTTCTTTTTCACTGTCCTTCAATCTGAAGTACATTGATATTTATTTAATGAGTCTTGGTCGACGTTCTGACAATCATCTGAAGAAGATTTGATTGAGTGTGTACCTACGATGTATATTCTTATGTACACATTTGTTTGTATGTATCTATATGTGAGTATGGAACGACTTCCTATATAAATAATTGTTAAAACTCTTCCTGTCAATATCTCTCTTTCTGTCTCTTTACATATACATGTGCGCATGCGTGTGCCTGTGTGTGTATATGTGCGTGTGTGTCCTCAAATACTATGTATTCCATTTTGTAATTATTGCCTTTCAATAAACAGGCGTTAATAGAAAACATTCTCTTTGTATCTTACTTTCTCTTTGTTATATATATACATATATAAGTTTACTCACATATGCAATTTCAAAGTATATACACGCTTTCATTATTGCATCTATATTTAAAGAAGAGAACATTTCATAATTTCGCGGACATCTTTATGTTTGAAATAAAGCACTATATAACGATGTAGACATGCCTTTCTCGTACACTTCTAGTTAGCAGAAACACACTCATACGTAGATATAACCACATACGCACTCACTAATTCTTATTCGCATATATATATATATATATATATATATATATATATATATATATATATATATATATATATATATATATATATATATGCGTGTGTGTATGTATATGTGTGTGTGTGCTCAAAGAACTCTTTTGTCAATATGCTATATAGTTTTCTATGGACTGGGTGCGTACGCTCACACTACGTTCGAATTGCGTGTGTGTGACGAGATGAAGAAAGTTAGTAGCCAGTATTGTCGAAATTTATCGATCTTTTATTTCTCAGAAACTATTCGGCGATGTACACGAGTCGAGCGAAGATAAAATCTAGGCAAAATTGTTTACATTGAAGGTTACGAGGGGAATATCTGAAAGATTTGGTCGTGAATAACTTAAAATGTGAGACTTTCTAACTAACTAATAATCTTAGTAGAGTTCTGAAAATTAATACAAAATAATAGGGGTAGATTCAGGATTTGGAGTAGAGGGATCCAATTTCTTTCAGACTGCATTCATCTAATTAGACAATAAATATAATTTTTTTTCTAAGCTTAATTAATCAACTATCTATCTCTGCGTATTAAAACTGAACTATGCTCCATTTTTTGTAAAACATAAAACCCACTGACCTCGTTATGACCAAGAAGAAATGTCAATGGCCAGAGAGGAACTATTATTTTCACACGTTTTTATCTATGCAATGAGTTGATAACCCGGTACATATATCAGCTGAATTTTGATCGGAAATTTACATTATATAATGCTCGATCCATGAAATTAATGGAGACTACATAGCCTGACTCAATAATTCGCTGAATTTTTGGGGGGGGGGATATCTTGATTTGCTGCAAAATTTGTTTAGTTGTACATAGATCGAACAGGGGCCGTGCATCCCCTGGATCTGTCCCTGGATAACAAGACGGATGAAAAGTAAATCACTCCCTAATATTCTCTGCTGGATTTAAACGTTCGAACATTTTTGTCAAGCATTTAACATTCAGATACTTGTAAAGTTTTACTTACTTTGGTTGACTATCTATCAATGAAAGAAGGAAAAAAGTACAAAAATCTGAAGCTTTGATTTTATCTTATATATATATATATATATATATATATATATATATATATATATATATATATATATATATATATATATTCCGTAGGGACCCACTGATCCTATTTAGTATTACCGTCTTATATTCTATCTCTTGTCCTTCCCCCTCTCTCTTTGTGTGTATATATATATATATGCGAGAGGGAGAGAGAGAGGGGTGATTTCTCTTTTGTTTTATCGCAATTTCCCATTCTATCGCTACGTATTGCTCTATTGCCGAGTAAAAATCTTCGTCTTGCCAATCATTATTTTCATCATCTTTCCTCATTGTTCATCTCATCAATCCTCCCTTTACATCGGTCAATACTCTAAAGCATTTTCCTTCTCATTATTTCGAGCGTTTAGTCTAATATACCATCGATTGTTCTTTCTTTTTAACGGATCTATCTAGCTGTTTGTCTGTCAGTCTGATTATCTATCTATGCATGTATGTATGTATGTATGTATGTATGTATGTATGTATGTATCTATCTATCTATCTATCTATCTATCTATCTATCAATCTATCTATCTCAGTCTGATCATACTTATCTATTTCAGTCTGTTTATATCTATCTATCTATCTATCTATCTCA
>OY735232.1:5750627-5845627 GCA_963457665.1 Thysanoteuthis rhombus | reverse complement strand
CTGTTCAGAAATGATTAACATGTTTATGATGCAGATCTTTACTACTGTGACGAGTTCAAGCCTCACTTGATGACAAACTACTGTAGCCTTGAATAAATAAATTAAGAAAAAAAAACAGAAAAATATCAAATATGATTCGCTTCGGCATCTGCAGTGTACGGGGATACTTAGAGATTTTACAAAATCACAAGTTTCACAATCTTACAGTTAGAGACAGAAAGGAAGAAACATCGCAGGGGAGAGAGGGAACTTCTATTCTCATAAATAAATAATTGGCAACGAGAGACAGATTTCAAACTGTGCATTAAATTCCTTTCCAGAGCTGAGAAAGTGAAACATTTGAACATCTATTCACAGCCTTGTATTTGTGTAGCCGTAACATTTTAAGACGTCAACCATAAACTGGCACCAAAAACTGTCAAAATAGGTTTCTTTAGTTTTCAAATTGGTCCAGCTGGCTGTGTATGTATATAGGTATGTATCAAGTGCACATACTGCAACAATGGAGCTAGAGGGTTGAAAATGCCAACAATTATTCATTACTAGGTCTAGTAAAAGTGTTTTTGGTCGTTTTTTGGAAATTCACCCCCAAAATAAGTTTTTGGGGTGGGGGTTCAGTTTGCAATGTAAGTGTGTGCTAAATTTGTCCTTAGTTTACATCTGCTTGTTTTTGGGAAATTCTGACATTTTAGTGATCCAACAAAAGGCGATAGAATTAACTTATTTATTGATCAACCCTTCTTTCTGTTGATTATTCTGATTGATCACCACGACGACTTGCTTTTGGCTACGTGACGGTCCTCATTGAGTGACTAACCAGACTAGTTCTAATGCAGCTTTCGCTGAACGTTTGTATTTGTGTGACTCTTGCTTCCACATACGACTTTACACTTCTCTGAAACCTGTTAAGTTCAATGAAATTACATTTCTGTGTGCATGTTCATAAATTTGATCAGCGTGTTGGGGGATAATTGATCATTTTTCTGAGCTTTCTAAAAAGAGAATTCTCTTAGTGGCTTTATTTTTACTCCTCAGAGTGAAATACACTGCTTGTACAAAGGGATAGAAACCTGTGTGTGACTGTCAGTGCAGAACTTATTAATTCATCAATGCGTAGAATGTGATAGCAATCGATGACAGCAGTTCACTATGGAACTGCATTAATAACATTGATAGATAGGCAGATCCATGCTATTACAGACATAAATATATAAATACACACTAGTATAGAGAAATCGAAGATGTGACTAGAGTAGGAATAAGTGGGAATAGAAGATGAGGTAATTTCCAAAGCTTTAGAGCTCGATACAAACAGATGATTCTAATATATATGCATCTAAATCTATCTATTGATCTATCTATCTACCCACCTATCTATCTATCTATCTATCAATCTATCTACCCACCTATCAATCTACCCACCTATCTATCTATCTATCGATCTATCTATCTACCCACCTATCTATCTATCTATCTATCTATCTATCTATCTATCTATCTATCTATCTATCTATCTACCCACCTATCTATCTATCTATCTATCTACCCATCTATCTATCTATCTATCTATCTATCTATCTATCTATCTATCTATCTATCTATCTATCTATCTATCTACCCACCTATCTACCAAATTATCTATCTACCCACCTATCTACCAAATTATCTATCTACCCACCTATCTATCTATCTATCTATCTATCAATCTATCTATCTATCTATCTACCCACCTATCTATCTATACGCCTGTCTCTTTCCCAGTCCGTCGTGTTATGCTTCCAACATTTACTTCTAGGTTTCAATACTAAATCAATAATCAGCGAAAAAGAAAAGAAACAAGCCCGAAAATCAGACCATAGATGCACTAGTTCTTTTCTTGTCTGAAGTACAGGCAAGGGCATTATTGCTTATTTTCAAATTTACATCTAAAATTTATTCAAAACATCTAGATTCTAGTGATAGATATCTAAAATCTAGAAGATATATTACATATCAACAAATCAAATCTGATTTTAATTTTCAACGCTTATTTTTATCACAATTTTATTCAATTTATAAAAAAAAACGCATTGTAATTCATTATTATTAATTGAATAAAAGCATTAATTATTCTATTAAAATCATCTGGATAGCAAATTCTGATATTTTGACGCAGCCAATTGCATCTAGATTCAGATGAAAAAACCTCTAAATTGGCAACCCTGAGCAAATGATGTTACACACCTTTCGGTATGTCTGTCAGTGATGTCTATCAATACTAGGAATGCTAGCGCATCTAAAAAAAAATGAAAGCTTGCAAATCAGGTGACATTCTCAAACGAGGCTGTCCACTGCGCTGAGATCACCAACATACGATTGACAGTGTAATAAACTGGGTGGGGTCCGGTAGTTACTCATTTGTCTGCTGCAAGATAAATCGACTATCGCACCAAGCTTTCAATACTTGCTGAATCCTCTAAGATTCCTTCGTCGATTAATTTCCAGATTGGAGTATCATGAATAGACTAAGATCAAAAAAAGAAATTATTTATCAAGTTTCAGTGCACAATGAGAAGGGATCTATAATATAAAATGAGACCCAATTCTACGTGTCATCTCGTTGATAACAATGACTGACGGGCGTGCGTACACACACACACACACACACATATATATATATATATATATATATATATATATATATATATATATATATATATATTCCCACTGGGTGATCATTATTAACCAGATTAAATTAGTCTTAGTAAATACCTAGACCAATATATACGCACGCACGCGCATATACATAGCAATGTAGATTTATAAGTTCTATATATATATATATGTGTGTGTGTTGATGACTCAATTATTTAATTATATATATATGTATATGTATGTATATATACATATACAGATATATACATACATACATATATATATATATATATATATATATATATATATATATATATATATATATATTTACTCGCTCTTGTTTGCAATAAAACATTCAAACAATCCGAATCATGCCAATATAATTTAGAATGAGGTTAAGAATGTCTCTACTCTGCCATGCTTGTTGTCATCCACTGTTTATTATGATTACAGACATCATAAACCCCGCTGGTCTTATTAATAGAAGTAGTTTTGAGCACATTTGAGAGTAGTATTCTTCAAGTTTGACCTTTCTGAGTGCCTGAGAGGAATTCTATCTATCGTATTTGTTGGGTACGAAGTTTCTCTCGGGGCCTCTTCCTTTGTCTATTAGTCATCAAGTTTTTTAGTCCTCCCATTGGCCCCCTCTACCCTGGTACGATGTACCTCTTGCATCATCCCATCATATAGACCCTGGGATGCTGCTTTACAATCCTATTTAATCCAAGTAATGCTCTGAAAAATTCATACTCTGAAAAAAGACTAGCATTCCAAGGGAAATTATGAGTCACCACCATCCATGTATTCTTCTTTTCATCCGGTGAATTCAGCCGCAGTGGTGGTAAAATCTAGTTACGTTTATGAAAATACTACCGGATGAAATAAACAAAACAAAAATGAAGGCCACTGAACTGAAACTGGGGGACCAATTGATCAGAAATTTGTGTTCAAAATTGAACCCTAACACAGAACCTATTTAGAGGGGATTTCTCAAAAAATGAACAAAAGAAAGCATTTTCTCCACTCATTGAGGGAAGTTTACCATGAACGGTTGAGCTGGATGAATCCGGATAGATAGATAGCCCAAACCCAGCAACAGTGTTTAAACCAATGCTATAGGTAGTGTTTTTTAACAAATTCTGGTGTTCAATGCTTGAATATTATTAAGCCCTAAACTGTGTCTTACTTTAGCTTCTACCAACATCTTAGACATGGTCATGAAATCATTTTAAAATTAGGATTGTTACCATCCCAAGCTATGTAAAGATTATAGGCATCTTGTTAAAAATCTACGCCTAAAGGTCTTACAAAACTTGGAAACAATGTATTTTGAATCTTCTAAGACCCTAGCGTATTGTAAGGCCTCAAGCAGTAGACAATTAAATTTATCCCTAAATCCAGCTAGATCAGATAACTTTTGATAAAGTTAAGATAGTTATCACGTATCATTGTAACTAGTTATGGAGGTGTATTTAGATATTCGATGTCAATTGTAAGGAGGGTTATGGAGAACAGTGGTTTTCAAACTGTGCTCCATGGAACCCCAGGGCTCCGATCGACATTTCTGTGAGACACACTGATATTTTCGCAATACACTTAAATGATTATCCGTTATATAAACGATCCTTTCAAGACTCTTAGATTTGGGTATATACTCATCCAGATAATTCCCTAAACAAGGCAAAAATCCAATAGTAACACACACACACACACACACACACACACACACACACACATATATATATATATATATATAAAGAATGGAAGGTTGATTTTGGAAGGGGTTCACTTGAAAATTTAATCAATGAAAAGTGTTTGAAGAAGATGTATAACATGAAAACTGACTGACTACAGCGTGACTGTCACATTAGCAAATTATAATGATTATTTTCCTCGTTACGCGTCGTATGAATATGATCTTTCGTCAAATTTGGCTCATTTCAATATATAGCAACTATTTTAGCAATCAATTGAAAACTTTGTAAAACTGAAATCTAGGTTTTCATTTATTATGAAGATTGAGTTCAGTTTCATGGGGCTTAGGCTAGAACCTTGATGCGAATTACGGCCGGTAACAAAATTAATGACTGCCAGGTTAGTGACTACCTAGGGGTGATATTTGCAACGGTTAATGTTTGAAGTGAAGGTCTGTTACGTATAGGGCTAGGTTTGGTTCAGCTTGTTAAAGGAGTGGGGAATTTAAAATAGAATGAGTATGTCATCATATCGTATCATAGAGGTAGGATTTGTTTTTTTTTATGACGTGGACCCAGTGCCGGATTTAAGCTTGGTGACGCCCTCAGCTGTATGAAGACTTAAGGCCCCTTATTGAAATCATTCCAGCAGATGAACTCAAAACATTTGAAAACATAAATGCCTTTTGAAGTTTTTGAACGTCCTACGTATCACGTGGCCCTAAGCTGTAGCTTATAGGAGTTTCCATCTTTTTAGGTACCGGAAGAAAAAGAAACTTGCTTGTACCTTCCGATGACAATAGGCACTTATAGTAGGTCAGATTAGGTCAAGTATATATTGTACTGGATACAAGACTTTTATTCCTAATTCATCTGCCTTTTTTTTTCCTCAACCTGTTCTGCAGACACGGACACACGCACACACACACATACACAATGTGTGTGTAAGGTTAATAGAAGTGAACTATTTTTGAATAAGTATACCATAAAAATTTCCTTCCAAAATGACACATTATATGACACATTTACACGATATTTATTGCCAGAGACATTTCAGTTCAAGTACAAACGTGTTTAGTCAAACAGGAACTCCTTTAAACGGCGAACCTTCAAACTGCTAAGAAAATTCTTTACTTTATACTCATAAAATTTGCCAATAAGAAAAATGAAGAAATCTAAAATCTGCTTTTTTCCTTTTGTTTTCAACCTACAATTGATATCTTAGATGGTTACTCTTAGACATTTAGCCTGATAAATCGTAGCTTAACTTCGATCATCAAACGAGTACTGGCTTCAACGTTCCTGAAGCGAGATTCGCACGTATTCGTTGCTTGAATAGAAACCGACAAAATGTTCCTAAGATGTTACTCAGACACAATTAACCTGATAAATCATTGCTCAACTTCGATCATCAAACGGGATCTGATTTCAACGTTCTTGAAGCGAGAGTCGTACGTAATCGTTGCTTGAATTGAAACCTACGGAAAATTTCTTAGATGTCACTCCGATACATTTAGCCTGATAAATCGTTGCTCAACTTCGATCATCAAACGAGATCTGGTTTCACCGTTCTTGAAACGAGAGTCGTATATATTCGTTGCTTGAATGGAATCACGCGATGGCGATTCGAATACCACCTAAACCATTTCTGCTATTTCTAAAGCAACGTATAAATTGAAGAGCAACTGTACACACGTAAATATGAGCGTGTATACATGGGCCTGTGTGTAGCTAACATTAACACGTTTTTTTCTTGCTTTGTTTTCCTCGTTTATTCTTTACAGCACACAATCTCGAATCTCTCCTTCCTTATAATTACTCTTCAGTATGTCGTTTTCTCCACTGTTCCGTTCTTTTTATCTATACGGATATATGGTCGGTTACATATGAATGTAATGGTCTGTTAATCAGTAGCTGTCTATCTTGCAGTAACTAATTTTATCTCACGCCGGGATTACGTCTCCTAAAGCAGTGATTCCCAAAGTGTGCGCTGCGGAGCCCCGGGGATCTGCGGTTAGCTCCCACGAGCGCTGCAGGATTTTCGAAAATTTAATAATACCACTGAGTTGATTATAAGAATGAAAAAGTTTATTCAAGTTCAGTATTTCTCTAAGATATATTCTTTCTCTTTATATAGATGGAAACAGTTTTGATTGATATTAATATTAATATCCGTGCCTTGCGTAAACGAATCACCGTTGCCATCGCCTTACCAGAACTAATTATCTAAATATCAACACCAGAAAATATTTATCTAAAAAATACCTGTACAAGATTTTGGCATTGTTGGTCCAAAATGTCCATAGAGACCCCTACCATAAAAACGTTTTACTAAAAATCAAAACAAGACTTTTTGGATGATACTTAGTAGTATACTCGTGCAAACCTTCAATTTTGTAGCCTTCAAAAATGTGACCAAGAACGCCCAGAGATACAAACAAAAAGAGAAGAATCTGCAGCCCATATGGTTGGTTGGTTGGTTGGTTGGTTGGTCGGGTGGACAATTTTGGGGGCTACAGAGATTCGATTAGCGTTATGAAAATGATGACATAACACCAACCAAAGACAGAGACATGGACCTATATGCAATTGTTCAGTATTTTCCAACTTGGGGCGCTGTGAAAAAAGTCTTATACTATAAGGGTGCTGTGATATGGAAAAGTCTGGGAAGCACTGTCCTAAAGTCTGTAATTATCATTCTCTTACACTATTAATAGCTCGAATGGGCTGCTTATTTACCTATGTATATATTCTCTTGACTCAATATCTCCGAAAGTTCTCAATGGATTTTGACATTTTGTGGAAGAAAAAAGTGATTGAAGTCTAGGACGGAAGTTTTCACTGTTACTCCCTGTATAGTAGTTATACATGAACTGATTTCCATTCAGTTTTTATTTTTTTTATGACGATGATCTTGGCTGAGGTATGTGCTCTTTGGGTACTTTGTAACTGTTGTAATATTGTCCCTGGTGTGATCGTATATGCTTCTGTATATAACTGCTTTGAAAAGAATGAATCAGACGTGTGTGTGTCGTTTGTTGCAACTCTCTATTTCTGTCGATATTGTGAATCTCTCTCTCTCTCTCTCTCTCTCTCTCTCTCTCCATTTCTATTTGTGTACTTTCCTTGTTCTCTCTGTCTCTCTCTCGGTTGTGATGGTGAACATCAGACCATGTCTAATACTCTTGGCCTGTATATTGTAGACTACGCTATTTCTATCCAACTACAATTCCATCCTGGTTTATTCAGTTTCCTTCCGTGGGATTGGACTATCTTTCAACCATGTATGTAATCTGTCGAACAATGCAGCCCACCTCTTTTAAACTAGGATCTGTCTGTGTTGCTGACTGACAATAAGGCCCCCAATTTTTTGTTTGTGTAAATGAGGCGACTAGTCCATGTACGAAAGTGGATCAATAAGTTCGTAGCCTGACGAGTAGTTATCAGCTGGATTTTGATTTGCAATTTCTACTGTTTGATATCAATATTCTCTGCTAATTTAATTACGTTGACAAGAAAAGAGATTATGTTGAAAAATTCATTTTTTACGTGAAAGGCAACCGAATTATTGATTTACCTACATACATGTAACCTCACATCGAAATACCATTACATCCTGTATGATTATTACAATTCATCAGTAAATGATTTTAATATTAGAGACAGTTATGCCCATCATTATTGGAGTGGTTGGAACAGCCCCAAACAGCTTTGAAAATTGTTTAGAAGACGTGGAAATTCGAGGAAAAGTCGAGACATCGAGACGACAGCGTTACTAAAATCAGCTAGAATAGTGAAGAGATTGCTGGGGTATTGAGAAGACTTGCTCACACTTGTTCTCCACCAAGAACCATCGGGTACTGTTGTTGTGAAAACCCAACAAGTCCTTGATTATCTAGGGCAATGAGGAGACTTACTGTCATTTGTTCCCCATCAATACCTATCTATACTGCAATGGTGAAAACTCAATGGGTATAGAATAATTAGTCTGGTTAGTCACTTGTTGGAAACAGTCACGCGACCAATGTCTTTCAAAAACATACTGTGTTGGGGAGATCAATTAAAAAATAGGAAAATGGGGTAATCGATGAATAAGTTCTCTCGCCTTTTATTGCACAGAAATCACAAAAACAGTCTGAATTAAAAAAAAAAACACAAACTGGAGACCAATTTAGCATAAACGGACATTGCAAACTCAACCCCCACTAAATGAAAAAAACTACTCAGATGATTTAGAAAAAAGATGCAACAAACTTTTTTGTTGACATGAGGTATGAATATTTGATTTTTCAGCCCTTTAGCTCTAATGGTCCGTACGCGTGATACATACATACGTAGCCAGCTAGCCAGCCAAATTTATTTAAAAACTGAGAGAAACCTAAATTGACTGTTTTGGTAACAGTTTTGGTCGACAGGTTTCTAATGATTCAAGTGATTCTGCTTTGATACCTTCCACATCTATTCTCATTCATTCTCTTTAATAAATTCCACTGAGAAAGAATGATTACTTTGTAGGTGATATTTTATCTATTCCTCTCAATATCCACTTAAGTCAGCTGTGATAAAAAAAAAAGCTACTAAAAATTAAAACGAAGGTACAAACTGGTCAATGATGAAATGAATTATTGTTTGATAAAATCCGTACCTTGCGTTTATGAATCACCCAGGCCCACGCGTTAATCAGAACTTAATTCTCTGAAAAAAATATCTTTTAAAAATAACAGCACAAGATTAGGGCATGGTTGGTACAACATTACCATAGAGACCACCCTTATAAAAGCGCTGATTTTGAAAAAACAAAAACAAACGGAAAATACTATTTTAGATGGTGCCCATCGGTGTACTCCATGCGAGTTTTCAAAGTTGTAGCCTCAAAAATCTCACCAGGAGCATCCATACACACACACACACACGCACACATACACACGAACACACACAAACACATATACGAACAAAGAGAGAGGAATCTGTAGCCCGTTCGGGGGGTTGGTTCAGCGGGGTTATTTGTGGGGCCCCAATGATTCGATAACTTCTTTTTTCTTCAACTATTGGTAAGAAAAGGTACCATGGCTCAATTAGTAAACACATCAGTCATTATAAAAAAAAGAAAGAAAAGTAATTGCTGTCTTGAATCGATATTTTTACAAATTGAACCTAACTGGTTGACTTACGGTTCTCATAAGAACAATCATTAATTTAAAATCTCAGTTTTTGTTCTCTCTCATTCCTCGTGGAAAATGCATGTTAAATATCAGTACCTCGCATACATGAATCACCGTAGACCTAACCAATCGTTTAAAAATACTATTTAAACTCATCTAAAAAATCTTTTATTTGAAATTATCTAAAATAAATTCCAGCATAAGATCTGGGCATTGTCCGAAATGACCATAGAGCCCCCCCCCCCAATAAAAAAAGACAAACAAACGAACAAACAAACAAATAAGATGGTGCCTTGTGGTGCACTTATCCAAAATTTCAAGGTTGTAGACCCTTAATGAGAGCAGGGGCGTCCGGACACATATATAGACACTCAAACGAGCTTAGAGAAAAATCTGTAGCCCACTTAACTGTTTGGTCGGTCGGGCCATTTCGGGAGCTTCAATAATTCGATATATAGCGATGAGGAATGCAGTGGAGTAACGGTTACGAGTGCAGAAAATGGAAGCAGCTGACCGGATTCGTGTTTCAACCGTGGCTGTCAGCATTCACATGTTTACACATTAATATATTTCCCACGTATTTATGGGCAAATCGTATTTGGAGCTTTCCAGCCCTGTGAGGCAGTCCATCTAAGAAATGGTTATCCTGGCAGATGTAAAACCATAAGTTGTCATATCTGGTCCCAAGCCTAATGAAGTGGATGGTGCGGCGTGAGAAAAAACAAACAAATAAAAAAAAACAAAAAAACACACACTTGCTACTGAAACCAGACGGGTTGCGATCCTACGCTCCGCTAGTGGCCAAGAAATCATTCCTGTCTATGTTTGACATCAATCCTCTAAGGAGACTGAAGTATTGACTTCAAGAAATATATCTCGGTCAAATTTAAAGATATTCTTTGACGCTAACGGTGGAGTGAAAATCAACTTCATACCTCCCTTCTGAAACGACTCTCATCGGAAATCAACCAAATGAATACGGCATCTCTTGATCTATGATTTTGGGGATATGTGAATTGGATTAAGTGCATTGACGTGGAAGAGATTATGTTGAAAATTTTCAACTTACTATTTGTGTAAAATAAAAACAAATGCCTTTTTTTTATAATTGGGCTCGAGACATTGATATACTTACATTTAACGATAATGAATGGGTTCTTATCAGCACATATGAGGTATGTGTTTTGCTTGTTGATAAAACACGTAGAATCTAAAGATAAAAACATTTAACCCAGTTTTCATAGTAATTGGAACTATCAGAAGAGATAAAAGTCATTTTTGTGGATCGAGCTGTTCCAAGTATACTATCGATAATTACTAAGATGCATACCTTTGTTTACTTACTTATACATATCAATACGTCCCTAGCCTAAAGATGGACAAAAAAAAAATCCCTTATTACACAACAAATATTCATGTTTCAACTTAATCTCCTTCACAGTCAATGCACTGAATTAATTAGTGAAATTCACGCATACAAATAAATTATTCTTATTATACAAGGTGTATTGGACAATGTCTCTATAAGAAACCATCAATCAGGACTGTCAAGTTTATTTTTCAGTTTTTTAGATGGTCTGTCTGTTTGACTATGTATGTATGTACGTATGTATGTATGTATGTATGTATGTATGTATGTATGTATGTATCACGTTAACAGGACGCACAAACGGAGCTAGAGGAATGAAAGTTTTCAACACTTATGTCTAGAAATAGTGTTTATTTTTGTCTTTTCAAAATTCCTCTTCAAAATAGTTTTCTGGGGGATGTAATTTAAAATCTGATTAATGTTAAATTGCACCCGCTTGTTTTTTGTTTTTTTAATATTCGAACTTTTTTGATGATCCAGCAAAAGGCGAGTGAAATAACTTATTTATCAATCATGATTATTTTAATTTCCTATTTGATCATCCCAAACAGGGTATGCTGCCAAAGGACGTTGGTCATGTGACAGTCTCTATTGAGTGGTTAACCGGACCTGTTTTTGAACGATGTGTAATCTGTTCATTTGACATTTATTCATTGTTTCAGAGGCAATTGTAGGTTCTTTCCGACCTGGGGTATAGGCCCGACGCCCAGCAGCACCCTCCACGTTCTCAACTGGGCATGGGACCAACTACAGTGACTGCCATGCTGTAGGTTCTTCCAGTCAAAGTCACCTTTTCTTATATGTAATTCCTTGCGGGGCTAAAGCGCTCCAACTGCCCAGCTATTTGTCCATAGCTGGGGGGAGAAGAGGATTCATGCCTTTCCCAATTACATTAGTGCGAACTGAATGTAAGCTGCCTTGGCTCGAATTCGAATTTGATTAGCCCATTCCGTTTTCCGAGCCGGTAACTGCTACGCCACACTGCGCCTCTACTTATTGTGATAAAAGAGACTTTAATGCCACAATAATTTCCCAATGGAACTTTATAAAACGAAGCACTTAGGATAAAGTTTAAATTTTCAATCTTAGTATATAAAAATCATTTTTGCTAAACATTCTATTGGTTTAAAATACATGAGATAAAAATATGTCGATAAATGTTTGTATGTAAGCAAATTAATATATATGTATGCACTTAAATGTACCGAGCTCTCAATAGACAGGGAAGAAAAGCTTGAGAATTTTGCTGTTGAGTGCTTTATGTGCGTGTTTCATGATGTGTACTTAGGTCAGGTGACTATCTTTCGTTTATTAGCTTCATTCAGTTATATGTTCATTGAGAACTACTTTGAACACACCACTGATTACTTATCTTTGTAAAGTCTCTGTGTTGAATATATAACCGGTAAGCAGACCTACAACCATTATGAAAAGGCCTTAAGCCACGCTGGACACTTGAGGGCCTGCAAAAAACGTGGTAAACCCTTCACAAATTTTCGTTCGCAGAGTCTAACCACAATTATATATATATATATATATATATATATATATATATATATATATATATATATATATATATATATATACTTTCAGTCCTTATGCGCTATTCCCACTGATGTTTTGGTTTCTGCTCTTTTATTGCCATTACTAGCTTCGATTTTCTAAGCAACTGTTCTTATTCTCTGTTTCTCCTCAACAACGAATTTTTCTCATTTTCTGCCAATAGTTTCTTTCGTTCTCCACCCGCTTTACACCCTCTGCCAACGCTGCAGTATTTTGACTCCGGAATTGAAACAGACTTTACTCTCTAGACATTTGCAATGAGTTTTCAATATTTATAAAGGATTGGAGGCCTGTTTTGAATAACAAATACAATTTCTTATCTAAGTAGGTGGAGTAGTTGGTAGGTAATCACAAAAATGTGCTTCACCTGCTACCCTCACTCCCTAATATATTTGAGGTACTGACACACTGAAAGTACACGTAGGTATGAATACATACCCGTATCTCTCTTTTTCCTTCCCTCTCACTTCATATATATATATATATATATATATATATATATGTATGTGCGTGTGCAAATATATTAACTAATCTCCGTTTCCTCCGGCTCAGAGCCAAGTGGCCTTCAGTAAACTTGGGTTAGCTTAGTCCAGCACAAGGCCACTATTGTGGCTTCCAAATGTGGAACGAACTCGCTACGGCATTCATGATCTATAAGTGTTGCTCGTTAACCTGTACTCCCTGGGGAGGTGTCCCTATGTAACTATGATTCATAGCACATAACATCGCACGGGGAGATATGTATCAATGCCATAAAACCCATTATACAGATATCTGTTAATTTATCTTTAAATTCCAGTTTAATAGCAAGCTATTTACGTAGACCAATTTACTAGGATAGTGATATCGATCCATCCTCACTAGGTGCCCTGGAACTGAGACTACAAGCAAAAGTGAGCTAAGCTTAGTAAATAACTAAACTTAGTAAAAAGCTAAAATATGCTGTAATGTAAAAGAAAGCATGATTGCCTAAAAAGGCCAAGATGACCATTTCACCTCTGGAAGTATACTTAACAAATATGACCCTATATCAAAATTGGCATAGTCCAGCATATATCTGGATATTCAGAGCCTCGACCGGGAACAGAGGAAGCTATGGAATATGAATTTCAGTCATGCCTATGACGATTGTTGCACTTTGAATCATGACTGGAACACTCAAAATTAAATAAATTGGAAACTCGAAGAAACCTCGTCAATGGTAGGGTCTGGAGAATACTGAGAAATGTTCCGGATATTTGAGAGGACTTGCTGTCACTCAATCTTCAGTGATAACCACCAGACATCTGGTATGAGCATATATATGATGGTGTATATCGGTGGAAATAACTAAACCTCACCAGAGAACGGGGAAAATCGAAGAATATCAATGTAACAGATGTGCCTATCGCTGTTCGCTTGCCTGAACAGTCCCGAAGGACCTAGCAAAACTATTGAAAGTGATAGAGAACTGGGGGAGACTTGCTATCACTTTATCCCCTGGGTAAGCCACTCGGTGCTACTGATGTGGTAACTCAATGAGTGCAGAAATGATGATGATGACCATGATGGACATATAAAACTCAGCTCACAGAGTGTAAGATCATTTGGGATTCAATTTTATGGTAGGCATTTCCCTACGCGACTTTTAAGAGTTATCGGGGGAATGAGTTGAAGATCAACGGAAAAATTTAAAATGCAGATATATGCATCCTTCTAAGTCTCTTTAATCTAGCACACATCATAGGCACGTAAGAAGCCACAATTCCCAGACACACACTAATACACATATATACATACATACATATATATATATATATATATATATATATATATATATATGCACACACACTGCATGCACGCACACACACACACACACATATATATATATATATATATATATCATGCGCACAGAAAGGCAAATAGACTGACAGATGACACACACATTTTCATACTTCTCTCACACACACACACACACACACACACAAACACACACACACAAACACACACACACACACACACACATATATATATATATATATATATATATATATATATATATATCATGCGCACAGAAAGGCAAACAAATAGACTGACAGATGACACACACATTTTCTTACCTCTCTCTCTCTCACACACTCACTCACACACACTCACGCATGCACACACCTTTTTTTCTTGTATGTGATTTCCGGAATATTGTATTTTCAAATTCTGTGATATCCACCCAATACATAACTGACATTTCAACAAAGACAACCAGTAAATAATGAATAAAACATTCCTAGAAAAAAAAACTGACTAAAATTGAAACGATTAAATTAAATCAGATTATTCCTTCGGTTGATTTCTTTTTTCTCTCTTATCTTCAAGGAAACATTTTAGTATTAAATGCATCCCTGTTACATGATTGTATGCGTCAGTCTCACTTGACCTTTATTTGATATATAATTATGCATCTACACATATGTGTACATACTCTTCATGAAGAAACGATAAGCAGACGCATCACAGCCGAATATGTGAAGAAATAACATCCATGATACTTATACACTGTAATAAAGTATATATGTACGTGTGTCCGTGTGTGCAGTACTAAGCTAAGCTTGGTAGATATTTTTTTAATTGCACACGCACTCAGACACACACATATGCGCACACACATATATATGTATATATTGATGAAATTGAACTATGTATATATATATATATATATATATATATATATATATATATATATATATATATATATATATATATATATATATATATTAGCGGGAATGCATGGTGGGGTAACGATTATAGGAATCAACAAAGAGAATTCAAAAGAAAAGTCATGAATCCACTTCCCCTTGTATTGTGCCCTAACTCCTGATACATTGGTGAATTGTAATAGTCAGTTATATCAGTGAATGTCGAAGTGAACACTTGACCAAACTCTATTCCATAACTACAATTCATGCCTAGGTTGTAGCAGCTAAAAGCTGCTACCCTCATAATCAACCTTGACGAGTGCATAATCATATGCACGTATAATATTGTTCTCTTTAAATCACGACCGTTGTTTAAACCCCTAGGTATTGTATATGGAAGATGCAGAATACATTGATTGATATGCTCTGTCAAATTGTGTACTCATAACCTGATAGATATGCGTATTAGTAAATGGGGTTCCTTACTCTGTGAGCCAGTTTACAAAGTCATTATTTATGACTCCATATAGTTAGTAACGTTATGCCAGACTATGCTAAGCTGCGTTAATAAATATCCATCCTGATAAATGCATTCGTATACATGATTTTTTTTTTACCAATGTATAATTTTGAATAATTATAACGTATTATATATTACCATGTTCAACAGAGAGACTATTTCTGAGTCTTACGCTTTGATATAAATATCGATAGTTTCAAATATTTATGTTCAAAACAGATGAATTCGATTATAACATGAAAGCAAGACACAATTAAATAATAGAACAATCAATTTTTCTTTCAAAAAGATATAATCCACTTGTCAGGTCTCTATGAAATTGAATAAATATCAATTTTTAACAGTAATGGTTCAATTCAGTGGTTTCAAAATTGGTGTACGTGAACCCCTAGGGGACCGACAATAAATGTTCGGGGTCTGCAAAAGTGTTCCCTCTGAACCGGACATTGCAAACCTTATGGCAGAGAAACAACATCATCCAATTCACAGCAATCCAAAAAACAATTTCTTTTTGTACACAGACTTTTCCATATCTAAGAATTCAAACAATTGTAATCCTCCTGCACAAATGTGATTTTTAAAGGTCAAATATTGCGTTTTATTGAAGTTCACAGATTGCATTCGAGAATCTAAATCGAGGAAACTGGTATTAGCCAGAATATTTTCTTAATAGAAGAGCACCCATGACTAATAAAAGTTTCAAAACCACTTGTTTAATTTACTTTTGACCAGTGATTCCCAACGTTTTCTGCCCACGCACCTTTTTCATTTCACTTTAGTGTGTCATCCCCCCCTTTCAAAAAACTCCTGACTGAAAAGGTGCATTCTAAATAATACGCCTATAATATTGGAAATCGTTATTTTTTTTTCTCTATCAGCACATATACATTTACTTGGATTATTTTCAAAGGGAAAAGTAATTCAATTATTATCAGTGCGAAAAGATCAATACTCCGACTGTTTGAATCTGCCAATCTGTGGTCCCCAAACCCTGAAGATTTCCCCCTTGGGATAAGAGAACACCTCCTCCGGTTGGGAAGTTCTGCTTTAGACCATAATTTAGAATCTTTTTTTTTTTCTATGAAGGTCGATAAAAGCAGCACCTTTTCCCCAGTGAGAATATTTCGTCGCTTTCTTTAAACCACTCTGCCTACGTTTTAGCTTTGAAAATGTTTGAAGACTTAGCATCCCCTAACACCCCAAGATCTTTTAGGATGTCCTAAAGAGGTTTCTGACACTATTCAAATGCTTATCAAAGGAAATATTTCTACGCTATTTATTGTTTGCCTGATATCACCCATACATGAAGAAAATCAGGTTGCCAAGTATTGACTTGTCAAAGGTCACTTCTTAAGGTATATTGATTTATGCTTTGGCTAGGGTGCCTTCTGTGGCACGATCGTGAACACGTGACTTTCGCTGATCATTGTGTGATTCTTACTAAATCTCTCATTATTGGAGCCTTGTGCCAGACTAAGTAAATATCTATAATATTATCTGATTTTGAAAGTTGTGTTGTCTTCTTATACTTGGGCATTGACTGTTTAGCTTAGTATGGGACAATGCTGAATGGAGTGAATTGAAAGAAGAGGTTCGAAGTTCTAGTCTTCCGAGTAGAAGAGTCTACCTGCCTAGAAAATCAGAGTTTAAGCTCCTGGCCATCGATATCTGGTACCGATAGGAAATACCTAATTCGCCTAATACTTTCAACTTCTTACTGTTCACATCCCTAGAACTTCCCTCACAACTATAAGATCCCCGAGCTCTCGCGATAGGATTTAGAAAACGTTATTGTACTGCTCACAAATGTAGATAATATGCTTGTAAAATCAGTCAGTGCAACTATATACTGAGTTGTGTGGATACTTATTCACTTCCCCCACGGTGTGACTCATGGTCGGTTTAGAATGGGAGATGCATACATGGGGAATGGGCAACAATTGACTTTTCCCATTGACCAAAAATCCTTTCAATCTCCCTTCCTTATAGTACAACGGACAGGTACTGCTGCATGGTTGGAATCGCCAGAATTGGACATCTTATATTTTTTTGTGTTCATAGGACGAATCGTGGGCCGGGTAAGTAATTTGGCTTATAGAGTAAAGACGCCAGTTGATAAAATGTAGCCTTTGAATAAAGAGGCGTAAATCGATTTAGCAAGGCTTGCTGAAGTTTCCCCAGTTCTGACCAAATAGCGGCCTGTCTATTTGTGTACCCGTTATTTGTGTGGTAGTCTAGGAAATAATATTCTATATTCGGAAAAATAGGGTATCTCAAGCAAATATTTACCGAACAATTCACTGGCTATGCAGGAGGAATTGATTATCTACCATAGCATATATTAGATAGGTATTAAGAAACAAAGATGTGTTGGCAGTAGCAAAAAACAACTTTGATGCATATGAAGTACATCGATAGTGATTGATTTTTTTAACGAAAAAAAAAACAAAACAAAAACACACGCACACACACAAGGGTTGTATTGCTTGATTTGATGGCAAAATAAAGCTGAGCATAAATATAGATGTACACGTGTAAGTAAAATAATGAATGTGAAGACAAATGGCATAAAAAGCATAGGTATGTGATGATGTCTGCCAAGAGTAAAAAAAATCGTATGACTTGACTCTTTTCGATTTCCAAACTGTAATATAATAACGTAGTAATATCGTATATGTACTGATTTACCGTTCTCTAATTATCGAAACACCGTGGTCCCGCAAATGGCCCGCCTGACCAACCAGCTGAGTGGGCTACATATTCTTTTCTCTTTGCTTGTCTCTCTGTCTGTGTCTCTGGATGCTCATGGTAGCATTAGGGGGGGGCTACAACCTTGAAGATTTCCATGTGTACATCATTAGGCACCATCAAATTATCATTTTTTTTTTTGTTGTTTTTTTTCCAAAAAAGTGTTCTTAGGGGAGACTACGGTCATTTTGAGCTAATAATGCCTGACTATTTTGCTGGCGTTTTTGTTCAGTTCTTTATTCATTTCTTTCTTTGTTTGTTTTTTAATAATTTTAGATAAAAGATCTATAATCTTATGTAATTTCTTATGGATAATTAGTTCTGGTACACATGCAGGATACGGTGATTCATTTAGGTGAGATACGGGTATTGCAGTTGATATTTACTAAGACTTGCTTCGTTTGGCGCGAAGAGGAGTGTACTGAGTGAGAGTGAAATTCAGTAGAGTAGTTACTGTATTTGTTTAGACTATCTTTCTCTGGCACAGTGCCATAAGTTTGGGACAGTCAGTGAGGATCGAACTCAGTAGTGTAGAAACGATATTTCCTAGGACAAGCTTTGTCTGTCACAAGGCCACAAGCGTGCAGTATTCAGTTAAGATCAAACGCAGTAGAATAGAAACGCTAATCGCTGATACTAGTTTCGTCAGGCACAAATTTGTGTGGGTCAATAAGGACCAAACAAAAAAAATAGTTTTGTCTGACATAGGGCCACTAGTCTAGGACATTCACTGAGGATAATTCGTGACGGCCCTTACTTATACCAGCTCTGGCACAAGGACAAGTATCTGATGATTGAACTGAAGCACAGTAATGGCAGTCTTTTTGGCTGATATGCGTAAAATACTCCGGGTCCCATTAGTAAACACAGAAAGTTTGGTAGCCATAACTCTTACGTCCTTGAGTTATACGATGATCTGCAGGTGGATTGACTTTTGGTGAATTTTTGTGAGATTAACCAGAGAATCACTATGACACAAAGGATTTGAAATTCTTTACCATATTAATCACCGCTACCCACAACCGACCGGTTTAAACACAATTACTGGGTTTACGTAATTCCTGCGTTCTGACATTCATACGTATCTATGTATCTATCTGGACTTCGCCCAGCCCTTACCCTCTATTGTGGAAACTTGACATTTTGCATATACACTCCCCTCAATGAGTAAAGAAACCGTTTTTGTTGTTTTTTTTTCTTTCTGAAACTTCCTCTCCAAAATAGATCCAAAATGGTGGGTTCAATATGCAATGTAAGTTTATTCCGAATTGGACACTACAACGTACTCGCTTGATATTTTTTCTAATTCAGACCTCTTTTTTTTTTGTAATTGCAACCCAACAAGACTCTAATTAAGTAGCTTTATCCATTGATCACCCCCTTTTCCAACTTTTTAATTGATCACTCCCAACACAGCATATATGGTTGGCGGTAATTCATTTTCTTTACTCGGAATTGTGTTGTTATTATTTTGTTCAGCAACAGACCGTCAGTGGTATTGACCTAGAGACAAGTTGCGTGACATGCTCACTAGCTCCTCCGTACCAAGTGAGAAGAGCAAATAGCGGCCTACAGAGAGCAGGCATCTGTTCAGGTTGCGTGCTATCGATAAGAAACAGGCTGTTAATATTCAGTTCAGTAATATACCCCTAGGTTTAACGCTGCTCTTTGCTGTCTCTCGGGGAAAAATGTCTACAGAAACAATGAATGAAAGAACAAAACTGGATACCCCAATTGGTTTTCTTGAGATTAGAAAGGTTGTGAGTTTAGACTAGTTGAAAGACATTTTTTATACCGTTCTTTTTCTGTTCTACACCAGAGTAAACAAGCGCATAAGGGATAACATTGTAATGATACTGTTATGTGATATATGCATAACACATCCGTGTATTATAGTATCACTGCAGCTCCACAAATGACCCACCAGACCAACCAGCCAAATGGGCAACAAATTTCTCTCTCTTCGCTCGTCTGTGAGTATCTAGGCGCTCTTGGTCACATTTTGGAGGTACAACCATGGATATTCACATGAGTACACCACTGAGCACCAATTTGAATGTTGTTGTTTGTTTTTTTGGGGGGGGGGGCTAGAATTCCCAAATCTTGTGCTTATACAACTTTAGATAAGAAGGTCTTTTATTTAGATTTTAGATAATTACTTTACGTACATGTAGATATTGATATATATCAACTGACTTTTTGAAATTAGGATTGGATCGAAACTGTGGGTTCTCAAACGATTGTTTTCATTTTTGATCTACTATGAGCAAACGAGGGACACATCTTATTTACAAATATTGTAAACCTTCGATGGTATGGATTCCAAAGCAAACCAGTCACCTCAGATATCAATATTCCGAAGATGATCTTCATTGGTTGCATAACGAACTCTTTCGAGATTTTCGTCATTTCGGCTCGTTGAAGATTGGGCAGATCGTGGTTGGTCTTCAAGTGTCATTTTACCTCGTTTGATATGCAAAGGCCACTCGATTCGACGTGTTTTACCAACAGCTTCACCTCTGAAAACTTATCAAGGCATTTCAGCAGTTTCAGCTGCAGCTTTCTCCTCATAAGGAGATAAAACTTCGTGCACTGTCACGTTGGGTTTTTTTACATTGCGAAAATCACCAAACGGACTGGCAAATAGAATGAAAAAAAAAATGTTTATTCGAGATTTTGAATTGCTATGCATTTAGAATATTCAAAACTTCTCATTTATAGCCTCTATGCCATAAAGCCAGTGGATATGAATCTGCATTATATATACCAGTATCAACTACAAAGTTTTGGCGAGTAGGTGCGAAATGGAAAGGAACTCTTTTATGTCACCTGCGACCATAAAATATATATCAAATGCTTCCCCAGCTGATTTTATAACCTTTTGTGTGCTGACACTAGAACAATAAAAGAATCTGTCTGTAGTAACTGCAGTTATGCACCTGTTTCCAATGAACATTCAGGTTATTTTATGAAGACGATTCCTCGCATTGTAAAAATGCCTGAAGAAATAAATAACCTGTGTTAATAATCTCAAACAGAGATAGTATTTTTCACATCGACTCTTTTTTTATTTCCTTTTTGGCTCTGGGTAGGATTTCTTTTATTATGATGCTGACTGTTATTCAGCTTATAGGTACAAAAACTGATTTCTTTTAAGTATTTGTCTATACGTATCTCATTAATGTCCAAGATAGCTCAGCGGAACATGCTTATTGTGAGAGTAGTGTAAATAAACCATTAGGCGTCATGGTTAAATTCCAGTCGTTTGCACAATCCCCAGTGGCTACTTGTTCCTACCCAGTCATATATATGTTTGAACTTTATCTTAACTAATATATTGCATTCGCTTTTCACGGAGAATTGACATTTTCATGTCTGTTTCTGAACAGGTGACATTTAGTAATCTATTGTACCTTGACTATTTTAGCGTTAATATCATTCATTCAAATACACTTGTTCTGGGCTATTGTGAATAGGAATTCTATTTCTCCCTTGACGCATTCCTTGGGCAACCATGCAATTTCTTTTGTTCATCTCTTGAAATCTCTCCGTATTTGTTTTATTCTCATTTGTGACACCTCGTTCCTGCGTTTTCTCATACAGAATTTGTCATTCTATCAGTCGGACTGGAATCTCTGTCACAGTCATTCTCTCTTGACTCTCAGTGTGGAGTCTTCAAGTTCTTTGATAACCAAGTCAACACAATTTTCTGCTGATGAGCTTTCTTCTCCCCACTACTCTTTTCAAATAATGTCATATGACTTCATCTCTGAGATGTAAGTCCTATGCATGTTGTTGTTACTCCTCCTCCTCCTCCTCCTCTTCTTCTTCTTCTTTTTCTTCTTCTTCTTTTTCTTCTTCTTCTTTTTCTTCTTCTTCTTTTTCTTCTTCTTCTTCTTCTTTTTCTTCTTCTTCTTCTTCTTTTTCTTCTTCTTCTTTTTCTTTTTCTTCTTCTTATAATTATTATTATTATCATTATTATTATTATTATATTTTTCCCATAGTATGCATACCGGTTCCTCTGTCTGTAAGCTGACTGTCAAGCTTTAACAAAAGGTCTCAGACAGATAGTTCTTTTCAAAAAATGTGAGCTGTTCCAAGGAGGGCTGATTTTTGGACAACTCATACACCTTTCTTGATGTTCGACTGTTCAATAGGTATGGTAATAAGCTTTTCGGGATCGAGTCCAATGCCCCCATTACAACTGGTGCAACTGTCACCTTTTCTGTTGGGCATCCCTACAATCTTGAAGTTTCCCCTTACAAGTTTCAATATTATCTACTTCACAATGTACCAGCCTGCAACATGTTTTCATTACGTATAATAATACATAATGATATATTATTATTATTATTATTATTATCATTATTATTATTATTATTATTATTATAGAATGGTACGATGATGTAGTTATAATAATGATGTTATACCTATTATTTAAATGGGAAGACAAAAGGTCAAGTTCTGCATTGTTGTAATAGTGATGTTGATAGATTTCAACCCGTCTGTTGTAATTATAGTTAGAGACTAAGCTTAGCTTAATTTCGGCACTAGTCCGTAAGTACAAGGCACTCGGTGAGGGTAGAACTCACTAGCTATTATATACAAGATCAGCTTGCTGACCCATTGCCCCATGACGAGCCACTCAACCATTCATTATAATCATTATTGATGTTGTTGTTGTCGTATAGATTACTCCCTGCGGTACCAGCTAAGCAACTATCTTTTTTTTCTTTTTTTTTTTTTCATTTCAATTCCATATCCTCGTATGCAAATGGAGCTAAACGGCTGCCTGCATTCTATCGACGGTCAGATCTAGAATTAATGGATGCCGCTTCATTAGGGAAGCCGATTATTCTCTTCCTTGCAAACACCATGAAATATCACGCTTTTAACTTTAAAATGGCAATCGTACAATAGTGAATGGTTCCATTGTTGTTGCTGATGATATTATTACTACTACTACTGCTACTTCTACCACCACCACCACGACCACCATTATCATAATCAATTGATCATTCGTTAACAGAGCTACAATCGCGAAGGTAATTTCACAGGATATGGTATTCACTGCACAAGGGGCGGATGGGGTATCCTGAATACCCCCAACCACCTCTGGCACTAGGAATAACACAGCAGCTAAAAAAGTAATAATAAAATAAAATAGAACAGATAAAAAAGAAGCAAAGATAAGAGCCATAAGTATTTTTATGTTTTTGTTCTGTTCCGTATTGATAAAAAATATCGCTCGTGGAGACGAAGGCTTATTAATATTACGGTGATCTTTTTTCTGTTGATAAGACTATAAATGCCGCTTTTGTTACTTCTACTACTACTACTACTACTACTTGTAGTATTACTATTATCATTGTATGCGTAGTGGTAGTAGAAATATTGATAAGTTGGTTATGGCTAATGCAGATACAATGGTAAGCTAGGATTATACATATAAGCTAACTAATTTCAAAGCAAATAATTAGAGACTTTCTCCCTATATGAGTAAAAAATCTGTGTTACACTCATAATGCATACGATGTGTAATGAGGAGTTTACACACCAAGTAAATAGAGGCTAAGTCGCTTCCTGCGTTGGACAACACGAACAAAATTGACTCCGTATCTCGAACGGTCCATGAAGACCAAATCATTTTTTTGCAACAACTCTAGTTTTGGGGGTGTTTTTTTTTTTCTGCACAGGACTGGATAGCTAGTCCAATGCCCGAAATAGAATGCCTTGCATGGCTGAAGGGCACGTAGCTGGTAGAATGAAGTGGATTCATGCCTTTCCCCTGGGGCATTAGCGCGAAGTGCCATTAATCGTTAGGCCATCCGCACTTCGTAGTTTACACGAATTTAATGTTTTGTTTCCTTTCTTTAAAGAAGTGTATTTTTAGTTTTGAAGACTGAGTTTCCAATTCAAGTGGCTGATTGATTATTTCTATCTTGATAGTAAACATTGGTGTCGGAAGATGAGTGATCGACCAGTCAAGTAGTCTAATCAATTATTTAAAAACGAACTTCATTCGATCTTTCCCAAGTTTTGACGCGCCAGTAAACAATGCTGGTGCAACTAATAGTAAATATAAAAATTCTGAAAGTTTTGTTACTTTTTTTGAGAAATTTCATTTGAGTGCAAATTACCCACGCCAGAAACGAAAAGCAATTTTATTCATAAAGCAAATAATAAACCTCCAAACTACCACAATAACAGTTATGATAGAAGTTATGACGACAATAAATTCTGAGCTTTGAAGCAGTCATCCCTGCTCTCTTTATTTGGAAGATTGGCGCAGCACAATCATCCTACCCACATTTATATTCCCGTATTTAATCTTCTACGAAGCTTAGCAAATGTAGATAAAATTCAAAGCAATACAAAAAATGTGTTGAGAATGTAGAACATAAGAGTTGCAGTACGGCCTATCATCATTGGAGATGAGGCTGGAATAACTGGAAATCTAAGGAAGAATCAAAGCCATCTAGAGGACAGCACTAGAACAGCGGTTTCGAAACTTCGTCAACACGAAGACATATTCTATGAAGGAAATATATTAGCGGGCCCCTATTTTTACTATTCTTTGTATTAATCAATTAACTGAAGTGATGAACAATTTTTGAACTTGAAAATCTGGGTAAAATAATGATACTTTTCGATAGCTATTACACAATAATTATGTTTCTCTACCACAAGAATCGCAATGTCAGATTTAGAGGGTAATCTGCTGCAGGCCCCCGAACATTATTAGTCGGACCCCCTGCAAGAGCTCCACTGTTCCGAAACCACTTAGAATACTGAGGACAGTGTTGGAGTATTGCTGTTGGTTGATATCTCGTGCTTGTACGTGTCGTCTCACATGTATCGGTCTGCCGGTGGATGCTTTTATAATGGACGGGATCAATGACTCAATTCGTAGATGGTCACGTGAAGAGTGTTTTATGTGAGTAGCCTTTAGAGACATCAGTTCTCAGCACTCTCACATCTCCCAAATCAGCCCAACTTCCCAGGAGATTCCTCTATACCTCCATGTGCATTAAAAAAAAAACACTTCTTGATAGTTTCCCCTCAGCAATTTATGAATGCATGCACAAAGTCTGATTTACTTGAGGCTGTTAGATTTATCAAATATGCACATTGTTTTAATTGTCCCATATGTTGACAGTGGCAAATGGAACCTTATCAATGTTGAGTGTTCGTATCTATCTATTAGCTGCGCATGCGCAGCAATGCATATATGTGTATGTGTGCATGCGTGTTTTCACACCAAATTCTCATCTCGTTTAGTCTCCATCTGTTTCTTTCCTTCAATGCGACGGTTATGAATTAAGAAATGAATATATATGATCCAACAGAATGATTATAAATTGCGTTATATCATAAATGAAATTATTTCAAATGATCTCCCGTCGTTACATGGTTAATGTATCACTAGCTAGACGACGTAAGTAGAATAAACAATAAGAGAAAATGGGGCTGCTCTTGGAATCGAACATGCCGCCGATAGGGTAGTCGTTTCAATGTAGCAATGCTACTTACCATTGTGCTGGAAAAGTGTTGGTAATGCAAAGGCCTAAATAACTGTTTATTCTCGGTAAATGCTTTCCCACACGTATACGTACAGTTTGTTGTACAGCCGTACTATGATCACTCGTTACAAGCCACATTAGTGTAAGAGGTTATGAATTTATCAGTATTTTTCGGTGTAAACGAGAATTTCTGTGATCCGCCGTTACAGTGCCTGACCATTTAAGTACGCGTAAGCAGTCATATATATATATATATATATATATATATATATATATATATATATATATATATATATATATAAACCTTGCATTTTTAATGCTGAAAAGGAAAATTTTATTAGTCAAATTTCATGTAGTCTCAAAGTATCAACATCTACGTGCGATGCAAGTCTTTTTAATCCGATCAGTTTTGTTCCAACGCGATATTCTATGACTATTTTAAAAAATTTACTACAGGATCTTGGTGTGTGTAATTCACCTACTTTTAGATCTATATTGGTAATTACCATTTGTTCGTCAGCTGTTTTGCCATGGCCCTGTTCCGGGAGTACGTATGTGTGCAGAGATTGTATTTGATTAGTAAATAATATAAAACTTATATGTGTGTCTGTATGCGCCTGGGGTTGTATGTGTGCGTGTATGTGTGTGATGAATCAGAAAATGAACACATCATATTCTCTCTCTCTCAGCGGAACTCCATCAAAAGATTGTTGTTAATGATGTCAGATTATTGAATAAGAAGCTTCCATCCCAAGGGTTGACATAATCGGTTTTACCATTTATGCTTGGAACCGTAAACCAAAACTGTCAGCATAGGTCTTTTTTCAGTTTTAAAGTTGGTCTGGCTGGCTTGACTTGGGACTATTCTTATTGATAACTGCCCAACAGAACGCAGGAGGAGCAACTCATTCATTGATCACCCCTTTTCCCAATTCGTTTAAATTGATCACCCCCAACACGGCCTGCAACAAAAAAAGTTCATCACGTGTCGGTTTCTATTGGGTAACTAACCAGACCTGTTTCTCGATCATTTTTATTCTCCTTTTTAGGCTAAGAAAAGATCAACTCAGCAATTTAATTAAGTTAGTAATGAAATAAAGAAGAAACATTAAATAGTTTCTCCTTGTGAAGTGTTGTTGGTTTCCGGCTCTGTTATTTTTCATTGTATTTATATAATCTACTTCTTCAGATATATAAAAAAAAAAGGCTTTCTTTGAGTTGAGGAATTATCATGATTTTTATTCATTGACCTCTACGGACTGGTGTCCTAATCTTGGTCATTATAATCAAAATGTTTTGCTCGTTTAACTCTCCAGCCTTCTCCATATACTTGAATTTGATAATCTTCTGGGAATTCTGAACCAAGCTCTTTGAGCAGATGAAGATATGTTTTTATCATTCCATAGATTTCTTATTGGAGAATAAAAATCGTCTCAGAACTTAACAAAACTCGAAAAGCAATACAGACGCGAACTAATTCCATCCTGGAGAAAGATTGGAAAACCCTGCAATAAAAAAACTATCTCTGTTGTCCAACCAGTTTCCATTACTTGGAAGTTTCTGGGACCCAGACCAAATCCCTTAAGGGTAAATACTTGATTTGGAAGGAACACATCATCATCTGTAGCAATTAACAGTGGTAGACGTGAAAAGGATGAGGGAGGAGTTGAGGGACAGATCTTCTGCCAGTCGTGATAGCTTTAGTAGCTCTGTCGGTAAGAGCACTGCCATGTATAGACAGCTTCCCGAGGGAGAGCTTATTTTTATTCTCTCTTTCCGATTTGCACCGTTTGCTCACTGCCGTAGGGTGACTGTCTGGGTTGAGTGGCAAAAAAAGGCAACTAAAGAGATTAAGATAGAATACTGATAATAGTAGACATTAAAGATTGACTTCTAAACTAGGATTTCAAAAAGTTCTCTCTCTCTCTCTCTGTCTGTCTGTCTGTCTCTGTCTCTGTCTCTCTCTCTCCCTCTCCCTTAAGTCCATTGGTGTAGTACTATGAGAACGCGTGGGGACGACGTTCTGTTACTTCTTTCTGGAGCTGGGAACGCCGTTTTCCTGCTACCTAAAGTTTATACTTTGAAAATTCTCTATTCAAATAATTCAATGATGAGAAAAAATTATCATTCAGACCATCCTCATCTTGGTCGTTTTTCATACAACGTTTCGGCCATTGTACTCTACAGCCTTCATCGTGTATCATCAATGGCCAAGACGTTGTATGAAAAACAACCAAGATGAGGATGGTCTGAATAATAATAGAAATAATAATAGAAATAGTAATAATGCCTCATCTAAAAAATCCAGAGTCTTTAAAATTGGTTAAATCTCAAAAATTTCCTCTGGCCAGGGCTCTTTAACCTCACCCCTATCCCTGTAAAAGTAGGTAGCATTTTAACAACGTTGTTCAAAATTCAGTAGTCAGGTTTGTACTTCTACAATCTACAACACCTAATAGATACTTAACAACATCCTCACGGTTCTGTTTTTCGTATTTTTTCTTCTATGTTGAGTTCATTTTTGCTCTCTTGAAATTTATATCAATTACCATTATTCTTTCTCAAGATGTTTGCACTCTTATTGTTGTTCATCTTGGATTAATTCTGAATTGTACTTTCAAAATTCTAATTAACAAAAAGAAAACAAGTCTACACCATTTTTTGCTTAAAAGAAAACACTATTCTAATTATTTGTTTCGATTGCATAACTTTTGTTGTTATTTCATTTCTTTTTAATGTTTTCAATTATTTTATTTGTATTTTTCATTGTTTCGTTGGATTTCTCTCTTCAGCGTAAACTAATTTAGTCAGGGCGTTGTGTTCTGGAATTCAACACTTCGGAACTTCCTGTGCCAAAGACGAACGGCAAACGTTCTCTTCTTCATGTTTTACTTACTCATTTTTATAACACTTTTTTCCCCCTTTTCTTCTGTCGCTTTCATCTCTTTCTTTCTTCTGGTTCTATTTCTTTTTCTCTTTCTCTCCATTTCACTTTCATTCTTTTTCATTTTTCTTTATCGCTTATTTAACTTTTTTTCTGTCTTTCTTTCTCCCTCGCTTACTTTCTTTCTATCTGATTCAATCTATTTCACGCTTTCCAGTTCAATTCCTTTCTCTCTTCATCGCTTCTTTCGTTTTCTCTATACTTTCTCTACTCTCTTTCTTCTTGTGAGTTTTTCTCTCTCTTAACTTATTTTCTATTATTCCTCTTTCTCACATTCTTTCTTTTCCCAGTGTTATCTATACCTGCTCATCCTACCTCTCTTTTTCCCTCCTTCCACTGGATACCCCCCTTACAGAAGAAATGTCTCTCCCTTTTCTTATGAACTCTCATTGTAACGGCACACAACTCGATCTAACGGCACACCATTTACAAAAAAAATCATTGCAAGATTATTGTCGAAGATTAGTTTGTAACAGCAGCACAGCTTCCAGTGCTTCATTTAAAAAAAAATAAAATAGTTAATCCATTTTATTTACCGACCTGTACCCGGGCATTAGTCTGTGATAGGGTGATGAAAAGTAATTTTTGTCAGTACTTTTTAGTTTCTCATTAATAATACACTTCATATATAATCCAACTGTTATAACGGCTAATCCATTATAACGGCATTCTTGAATTCCTCACTGTGCCGAAATAAGGGAAATTCACAGTATTCACTTTTTTAATGTTGTCACATTCAATGCTGTTTTCATCATCATCATCATCATCATTATCATCATCATCATCATCATCATCATCATCATCATCATCATCATCATCATCATCATCATCATCATCATCATCATCATCATCATCATTGTTATTATTATTATTATTCATAATTCCCTGCATTTTATCGCCACGTTTCCTGGCAGTGTTACAATTTCTACTACTATAACTACAGCTCCTACTGCAGTTATTAGTATCACTTTTATTATCATAGCTTTCATCCTTTTTCATATCACTCTTATAATTATTAGCGAATACCATAGTTTTTTTCTTTGACTATTATTACTATGACTACATTCCCGGTTTTAGTTTTTATAGTCTTCTGTAAAAAAAAAGGGCTACCACTCAATTCTGATTAATCGCGCTCTCTCAAATTCTGTCTCTCTTACTCCTCCTTTACCTTCTCTCTAACTCCGACAGTCACTATCTCCTCTTCTTCTTCTTCCGCCATTTTCGTTTCCCGCCTCTCTTCTTCTTCTCACGTTCAATTCAGTTTTTTTTTCTCTTCGAACATTTGTCCTCTCTCTTCATCCTTCACTGTTTCTCTCTTGTTATCTCTCTCTCTCTCTCTCTCGTTTCTCCTTCCCCTTCTCCATTTTCTTTTCTCTTCTTCTTTTCTTCTTTTCCCTTCAATCTCTTGTCCTTTGTCTCTCCTTTCCTCTCTCCCTTCTCCCCTTCCTTCCCTCTCCCTGCATTTCCTTTTTCATATTCAACGCATCCCTCACTTTTTTCCGCTCCCTTTGTTTTTATTTTTTAGGAGTGGGTGGGGCTCCTTTCCCTCCTTGATTCTGGCACTTGTTTCCATTACATAATCATCATACTGCCTACAATTGAATGTATTATTATTATTATTATTATTATTATTATTATTATTATTATTATTATTATTATTATTATTATTATTGTCGTTGTTGTTATCATTGTTGATATCATCATCATCATCATCATCATCATCAATAATAATAATGAAATGACTGGCTGCTTCAGGGACAAAGTCCACCACTCTGAACACAACATTTATCCACTGAGCCGAATTGAAAAAAAAAATGTCCTCTACTCGTTCAGGGGAGTATGTGCGCAAAATGTCAGGTTTCTCCCATGGATAGTTAGAGTTGAGAAAGGTAGAAAAGTAGCTAAAAGAAAAAATTATAATAAAAATGAAAAAAGAAAGAAAAGTGATAGATTCTAATCAAAAGAATATGTTGAGCGACACCAGATTGTCCTATAGCTTTCCATTTTCTCTTTCTTTCTATTTTTTTCTTTCTCTCTTTATTCTTTTTCCTCTCCTTTCCTCTTTCTTCCTTCTATTCACAGATTGATGACGTGGGAATAGAATCTGTCCCTTTCTTTTTCCTTTTAAACTCTCTATCCATCATTTTAAAGTTTCATTTTCAAGTCTTGACCGTAATTCTGAACATGTCTTTGTTGTTAGATAAGGAAAATAAAGTCAACTCAGTTGGAGTTCGACAATTATCTTGATACAGGTGTTGCTCTTCAAGAACTGTTTAACTGTTGTTGTTTTTTGTTTTTTTTCAGGGGGGGGGGTTCTTAATTCCGTTCCTTATTTTATTCATTTTTTCTCAACTTCTTTTTCTTTTTATTTTTTCCTCTCTTTCTTCTTCTTCTTCTTCTTCTTCTTCTTCTTCTTCTTCTTCTTCTTCTTCTTCTTCTTCTTCTTCTTCTTCTTCTTCTTCTTCAGTAGTACGGAATGCAAAAATCTTTATTATCATTATTATTATTATTATTATTATTATTATTAATAATAATAATAATGATATTAATACTGGTGCTGCACTTTCAAAGAAAAAAAAGATATCAGAAACTGTCAACCAAAGCTGTCAACATAGGTTTCTTTCAGTTCTTAAGTCGGTTCGACTTGCTGGCATCACGCGTGCAGGCAGCATCATTAGAAGTATATCGCTGGGAATTTCAGCATGTACTCCTTATTATACTAACGAAAGATATTGTTTATTTGTTTGTTTTTTAAATCTCACCCTAAACATGTCTCTGATGGTTGATTGAGTTTGCAATGTAAGTTCATGCTAAATCGACCCCTAGTTTGTGCCCACTATAGTTTTTTTTTTGTCAAAAATTCAGATTTTTTCAGTGCCTAGTATCCAAGTTACTTTTTCGTTAATCTCTGCTTTTTCCAAACTTCCATGATTGATCTCTCTCTCTCTCTCCCAAGACGGCATGCTGTCAGAATACTTTGGTCACGTGACGATTTCCTATTGAGTGACTAACCAGACTTGCTTATTGTTCTGAACCGTTCGCTTACTCACTCACCAATTCATTAGATCAGACATGGAATAATCAACTCCATGGAGAAATGAAAACGTCATTTCAACAAAGATCGTCTAAATAGACTGATCCAACATTCACTTTTCTTCTTTTGTAAACTTCGACAATAATACTAAAAGCCTAGTCATATTATTATACAATAAGGATAAAAGCCTAGTCATCACCATCATCGCAACTCCTGCTCAAGTGTTGTCTCATTCTACTTCTCTTGTTACCTTAACCCTTTGAACCTGTAAACACCTGCGCCTACGAATACCTTATATCTAGGCTCCCGAAGGGGGGGAAGCTCAAATTAATGAAAAAATGTTTTGTTTATTGATTACTGGTATATTTTTGTCTAATTCATTTCCTTTTCACAGTTGGTTTGCCACGCGAATCGAATGTATTTCTAAGTGTAGGCGTGTGAGTTATGTCAGCTTTATCAGCTATTTCAAGTAGAAAAAAAGGGCTCAGCTTGCAGGTTCAAAGAGTTAATACAAATCTTTAAATGATTATAAGGTTTGTTTTCATCTCTTCTCTCAAGTCGAAAACTTTTAGGGTCGACCTTCATTCATTGTTCATATAGCAGTAGCTATATCGTTTTTTTTAAATTGACAACTTGTGATACTTGTACACAAGGCTTAGATACATAAAAAAAATAAATCTGCTTGATATATTGCATTTGGATGCCAGTCAGTACATTTACATGGGTGTGCGTTGACTTCCGTTTGAACATTGATATCGGCAGCAACGTTGCACTAATTGTCTGAGCTTTATCTACATTTTTCAAATACATGTACAGGTGCGTACTTATAAGAAGGAAATCCGTTTCTCAAGTGCATGTATGCGCACGCACACACACACACACACACACACTTATTCATGGAACGTTGACAACTTTTGCACATGTCCATATTCGAGGAGCAGCCGCTGAGAAATAACTTCTCTGCCAGTGTCTTCCGACATTCCTGATTATTGACAGATGTTTATCTCTCCCACTCTCTCTCTCTCTCTCTCTCTCTCTCTCTCTCTCTATATATATATATATATATATATATATATATATATATATATATATATATACACACACAGAAGTGCGTATATGTGTGTGTGATTACCTGTCTGTATATATGGATATAATTGTACCTGAATATATGTGCACATGTATGGATGTACAGGTTACTAACGCAAAAAGTGTTGATAGAGAGTTACACACACACAGAGACTTAGTAATTTTACTAATATGGTAAAATTAATGCACCTTGATAACTAGAAAACAGCTGATGATAGGAAGGTGCAGAGAAAATGTTTGAAGATATAATTTCCCGGATAATACGTCGCTTAAAAGGTCGAAATATGAAACTTACGAGTAGTTATCGTTAGAGTTTTTTTTTCTTTTTTCGGGCGTCGGGGTCGAGAATGGACTGAAACTTTTCCTTTTATTCAAGCTTCTTCAACGTTTAAGAAGTTGATTTTCCCCGGCGAAAGAAAAATACTAAAGACCAACCATTTGTCTGTGTATATGAAGTGGTGTTCACTTGCCGGGTCCACTTGAGAATATTTTAGGCCCCTGGGAAAGGCAGTGCATGAGGCACCTACCTACCTACCTACCTTGCTCCCAATACATTGAAATTTTTTTTCAAAGGGCATTTGATTCTGAGGTTCCTAACATCGCAGTGTCTGCAGGCAAGTGTCCTGTGTACCGATGCCATAAGACAGCCCTTTTTTAATTGAATTGTGACGAAGAGAAAAAGTGTTTGGTTGCAGATAGAGAATAGAAGTGATGATTTTGTTTCTTTCGAGCTTTATGCGTGAAGAGGGCACTAAACACTCACATAGGCATGTGTTATACCCGCACGCGCTCGTATATCACTATCGATTTCTCTTTGTCAGTCTACCAGTCTGTTTGTTCCCAAGTCTTGTACGCGCGCGTCAGAGAGAGTCAAAAAATAGTTATGGATGCACAGATGATCCTAGAGAATGTTTAGTGGCATAAAAACCTTTATAACACGTATGAACAAAAAACGTACACACACACACACACACACACACACATATATATATATATATATATAGAGAGAGAGAGAGAGAGAGAGAGAGAGTAAAATAGATATCATATACAACAAATTCCGTATATATCAACTCGGATATAGAAACCAGAAATACATCTATGTGAAAATCTTGTACAGTGAAACAACGGTTAGTCATAGTAATAGGTAGGTCCATGGATGTATGGATCTACATGTGTAAATGTAGATTAGTCAATAAGTCTATGGCCTCATAATGAAACAAGCATTTCAACCAAGATAAATTCATTTTTATGTAATGTGATTCCTGGCCGATGCACTTCACTCAATATTTCTACTTAGATCACAAAGATATAATATCATATGATGAAAAGTCCAGTCTGAAGTAGTATTAATATGTGACCTGTCTCCGTTTGTCTGTCTGTCTCTGTCTCTGTCTGTCTCTCTCTCATACACATATACATACATATAAGCAGAAACGTACAGGTAGGAAGGAGAACTTGGTGTTTATATCTATATGTTATGTAGGTGAAATGTGAAGGTGCTCTTTCTATGTATCTGAGAAGTAAAACCGTACATGTGCGGGAGACAAACGAGTGGACACGTATGATAATATATATATATATATATATATATATATATATATATATATATATATATATATATATATATATATATATATATATATTGTGTGTGTGTATCAGTCGTGATTGTACTTGTCTGAACGAGAACTGCATATATATATATATATATATATATATATATATATATATATATATATATATATATATATGTGTGTGTGTGTGTATGAATGCTAAAGGCATATACATGTATGTAGATAGGATAAGAATGCATATATATATATATGTGTGTGTGTGTGTATAGAGAGAGAGAGAGAGCGGTGCACTCGCGTCTGTCTATGTATCTAAGTATGAAAGAAATATTTATAAAATAATGAAAGAGTAGAGTATACATGAAAGAGAATAATATGACGTGTAATGATTGAAAGGGCCTATATATATATACACACATTTATATATATGTATATATATAATGTGTGCGTGTGTGATAATTGCACACACTGACACGCACATACATTTACCTATACGCACAAATATTGTCGAAGACGAACAATAAAACATTTACTTAGATGATATAACGTGATTGCTATAAATTGTCTTCTAATAAATAGGTTCTGAATGCAGTTGATAGAACAAAGTGCGTTCGACGACAAAGGGCTGAATATAGCGTGATAGATTGGAACAAAGAAAGGAAAAGACCGAGTAAATGAGTACCAGATCCATATTACCATATACAAGTAATATAGACTTGTTCACAGTTGGTAGGTAGCACTATATAGTCGGGCTTGTACGTGTTCCAAACCGTGGGAACAAACTTGTGTTATTTCTATAATCTGCCTCTTGGTTGAAAAACATTTTCCTCGTCCTGTGCCATAACTGGAATAATCGGAGGCTTTCCCTGGTGCAGAAACGACACACACACACACACACACGTATGTGATTATATGGGTGAATATATACGAATGATTCTCTCTCTCCTAATGTGTATGTATATATATATATATATATATATATATATATATATATATATACAATATTTTATGCGTGTGTGTAATAAGCATATATAGGCATAGATGTGTGTGTATATATATATATATATATATATATATATATATATATATATATATATATATATATATATATATATATGCGTATATTTTACGTATATAAGTGTAGTGTAATCCTGCACACGACCAGACATCTAATGACGACCTGGCACACACCACTAGCAAGACACGCTTTCAAACCTTCACGCAGTGGAATGCACCCGAATCTATCTATCTATCTATCTATCTATCTATCAGTGCAGGTATTATTCTGTTTGTGTCAGTAACTGTGCTTATTTGATATTTACACAGTGTCTACCTACTTGTGTTCTGTATCATTTATGTATCAGGTTGTGTCACCTGTCTTTTACTCTATCTCCTGGCTTGCAAAAAAATTATTTTATCCTCCCCCAAATATGAAGAATAGTCTATTTATAGGAGTAAAACAACGCTTGAATGAAAAGTAATGATTTTGAAGAAAATCTTCACTTGTCTATCATCATGTTATAATTCCTCTCTTGAATCCCCCAGCTCAGTGCTTGTTCCAAAAGTGCGTGCTTTAAAGGGGTCGGACTTTATGGTGTGGGGAGCTGCCTACCATTATGTAAATAATGTTCCATCTGCCGTACAAAACTACAGCTCCGATGTATTTCGTTCACTTCTCTTCAATGTGGCGAATTTAGATACATCATATCTACATTTAGATGATTCTAAAGAGCGGGAGTCAAGGGAGATAATTTATACGAAGGAAGATCTATGATTTGTATTTTTAATTTTTTGTATTAGATTCCACTGTAACCGTTGACAAGAAAAAAAATCAAAATCAACATTGTACTGCCTTGGGTACAGACTAATATATCCGGCGAATATCAACTTCGTACAATGGCTAGTTGTTGAGTAATAGCAGCGCACACGTACACACACACACATACACACACACAGTTCTCCTATTGTAGTTAGATGTAAGATTGCTTGGTTGTGTAGATGTAGTCAATGGGCCTTTCAAATGCGATGTAATAAGCACCTCGCTATAAACTTAGTATAAATACTTACGTCCTCACTAACTGAATTTACCAAACAAAACAAGAGGAGCCATTTTTTCGCTGGTCTCATATATATGTCAATTCATATTGATATAGTTATTTCTATTGTTGTAAAATAGATAGGTTTCTCTACAGATCTTTCTTGATTGTTTTTTCTAACCAGCGAAGGAAGAAAGGGGAAAATAGGCCCTGATGAGAAAAAGAAAACTATAATAATAAAAACGCGTAAGAACACTTTTCTCCTCCTATAATTTAGCTTCTTTTACTCGTATTTGTAAAGAAAGGAATTTTGGTAGTCGTCGAGAGCGCTTCGTGAGGAATTTTTTCTATACTCTTTAGTGAAGGGTGGGGATGGATTCGGGTTTTTTTTTTAGTTTTTTTTTATTCTTATTATTTCTTTGGAATTTCTGATGGACAAGCAACGTTCGTTACTCCTGGGAGACGACTGTCTTCCATTTTCGTCAACTGAGTTCGGTTACATAGTTGACTGGTTGGTGGGCTTTCTGGAGGTGTCCATTCTACCTCTGCTGCGTGTATGCGCGCGCGACTGCTGTCATCTTCGTATCAAGTTGAGGAACGTCGACTCGAGAAAGATGAAGAGGAGATACAAACGGCAGGATCGATGATTTAGTTTTGTTGTTTCTCTTATTCTTCTTCCCCCTCTCTCTGTATCTTTCTTTTTCTCTTTCTCTTTCTCTCTCCCACTTTACTTTCTTTATCCTTTCTTTTTTTGTCTTCTTTCTATTTTTCGTCATCATTTTCTTCTTTTTTCTCCCTTGGTTGCTTTTTGTAAATTCCTTCATCGATTTCTTTCTCTTTTCCTGCTTATTTGTCCCCATCTCTCTCTCTTTCTTCATTTTTGTTCTTTCTTGGTAGTTTCCTTCTCGTTATCTCCTCCTCTCTTTTTCTATTATCTCTCTCTTTTCTCCCTTCCATCGCTCGCTCCCTCTCTCTCTCTCTCGTTTCGTCTTCCTCTTCTCCTTTTTGCTCTCTCTTCTCATATGTATCCCGCTTCTATCAATTACTCTTTCTTTCTCTCTATTCTCCCTCTTGTTCTCTCATTCGCTTTTTTCCTCACACTTTTAAAAAAAATTTTCATTCCTCCTTCACTTTCATTCTTTTGCTCCCTCTCTTTTCTTTTGTTCTTCCTCCCTTGCTTTCCCATTGTTTCTCTATTTTTCTCTTTCTCCCTCGTCTCCCTTATTTCTTTCGGTGTCAATTCTCTCAGCATTTCGTCTCTCTTTCCTCTTTCTCACCTCGTTCTCTATCTTTTTCTTTTTTTTTTTGTCTCTTTATTTCTCTATGCGAATCTCCGCCTCTCTCTTTTTTTCTCACTCTTTTTCTTAACCCTCTCCGTCATGTATCTCCCTCTCTTTTTTACTTCTTTTTCCTCCTTCCCTTTCCCCCCTCTTTATCCCTGTCTATTTTTCTTTTGATTCTCCTCTTTCAACCCCTTTTTTTAAATCGCACTCCCCTCTTATTTTGCTCAATTTACAAATTCCTGTACCATACATTTACATACACCACCTCACCATGGAGGAGATTGCATCAGGATAATCTTGCAAACTATCGCTACTGTAGTGAGTTGGATCATAAGTGCGCACCTTATAATTTTGCCTTGTGCCAGACCAAGCGAAGTTTAGTAATTAAATATACGTAGAGCACCAACGGTAGAACAATCGCTAGCAAGCTATACTTGCAGACCCCTAGCTGGTGTCGTGAGTTCAAATCTTGCTCACTATTATTGTGGCCCTGTGCCAAACTAAACTGATTTTAGTATATCTATCTATCTATCTATCTATCTATGCATTTATCTATGTATCTATGTATGTATGTATGTATGTATGTATGTATCTATCTATCTATCTATCTATCTGATATTGAAGTCGTGTGGAGGATCCAGAAATGTAGCATACACACATACTCTCTGCAGTATATACATACCCACTGTCATACACTCCCTCGTACGCTTTATACGTACACGCAGTTCTTGTCATTTTAGCGCATGCGCAATGCACATACCCATCACTCTTTTGTACTAAAATGAAAAGCACATTTTTATGCAAAGTAAATTTACAAATCTTGTGTTCTTTAAATTTGTATAGTTTATCATCAAACATTTCTTTCTTATTTCAGCCATGTCTTTGTTTCATCGCTAAAAATATTTCGGAGATTTTTCTTTTTTTTTTTTTACACATTTTCCCTTTACTCACTCAGCCGTTCATTCTGTGTTCTTTCCTTATTTTCTTATACTTCATTCGTTCAAAGTTGCAATTTTCTTCGTCAGAATACGTTTTTTTTTTCCTTCACCTCTTCCTATGAAAAGTTTAGATATGGGTATATGTATTCACTCATGCCAGTCTTTTTATCCTCACAATATCTCTAAAAGTTCTCGGTGAATTTCAATTACATTTTGTGTAAGAGTGGACCATTGGCCAATGAAGAAATGATTAAATTTGGGTGCGGATCCAGGCTTTCTTCCTTCTTTTTTTTTTGATCGAGAGGTAACCTCATCTTGGTAGTTGATTGAATGAACAATATTCCAATTAATAGAAAAATCTAAAACTTTCCTTTCTTCGTGGCTGTATATGAACTGATTTTCATTCATTTTTTTTAGTTTATACACTCTCAGTACGCTTTCTTCTTTTTTTTCATTTGTTTTTTTTTTCCTTTTCGTTTCATTCGGGTTTTTTCTTTTTCGTCTTCCCCCTCCCCCCAAGTGACACGCTCATCGTTTTCTTGTCCCTTCTTTCTCGATACCCCCCACTCTGCCATAGATTTGTTTTAACCTTTTTATCTCTAGTTTATTCTTCTTCTATCTTTTTTCGCCTCGTCACAGCGATTATTCTTTCACTTTTCTCACACACCTTTTTCCAATATTTTTCTCTCTCCTTCATCAGACTGCAGACTTATTGATACACACACACACACACAGACACGCGCACGCGCGCATGTACGCGTTTGCTTGAGAGAGAGGTTATAACATCTGTATAGATATATACTGTCAGGCATAATTGTGCATGAATGAGACAGAGAGAACGAGGAAGTAATGAATGTAATTTAGAAAAGTGTTAAAAGCGGTTTATCAATATTTGATTAACTTTCAAAAGCAGTTGATTTTGCTGAGAATTCGATGTACATTCACATCAACTACAGAAGCAAAACAATGAAAATGAACATAATTTCCCACATTCATCAACTATATGACATTAAATAATCTGAAAAAAAAGGAATGATGAAAAAGAACATTTCATATATATATATATATATATATATATATATATATATATATATATATATATATATATATATTATATGCATGCATGTGTGTGTGCGTGTCACTATCTTCCTTTAACGTGTGTGTATGTGTCTTTATCTTCCCTTAACACTCAGGTTTGTGTCTGTGAGTGGGTGTTGAAATCCCGAATTTTTACAGCTGATGTTTGAGGCAAGGTCCTTCATTTATAAGACTTGCGCAACACATTCTTATTTTCAAACTACGCTTGTACCAGACTAGTCAAAGCTGAGGAGATATCAATATTGTCTGAGTGCACTACGTAGATATTATTGGTAAGTTCAATCATATCTGAGTGTTCCTTGCAAACTAACGTTTGGTTTTAAGTAAGACTTTTTATCAATCTACCTACCTACCTAGACTGTGATCAAAGTCATCTATTTTTAGTCTGATCACATCGATCTAAAATCCCAGAATATACTCGCGTATAAACACACGCTAACTCATAGGCGCACATGCTAAAATATGTATTTCATTTAGAACACATAGTTTCATAAACCCCGAGGAAAAATTGTCTTGCGTAATATTTCTAGTACTATTTACATTTTTTTTCTTTCGTCCCATTTACATTTTTTTCCTTCGTGGCAATCTGCTCTGACACGATCCATCGCCTCATCTTTCATGTTCGACATTTCCGGACTCTTCCCTACCCACCAAGTCACCATGTTCACTCACCTTGCTTTTAAGGCTAACGCACAGAATTTATATTTCTCAGCAAATCTCTGTCTGTTCTGACATTCTTTTGCCTAAGTGACAAGACTAACCCGCCATCTTCTAGCCTGCATTCTCTCTTGGCTACGTTCCACATGCCGAATATATTTCATGTTTGATGCGACACAGTTACTATGTTTTCAAAAATCCTTCACACGAACTAAGAATCTATGCAATTTGGTGCCTGCCGGAGAGGAGAGTCAACGTCTCTCCCTCTGCCCTGAGCCATAAGATTTTTATCTCTCTCCTTATCATATATGTATACGTATAAGTAGACGGAAAGAGTTATACATTGAGGGAGAGATTTCTTAACAGAAGGAATTTTATCCAGTGGAGGAATTGGAGGGGAATTTCAATCAGAAAGGGAATGTATTTTCGCAAGTCCTATCGTGAAAAAATTACAAGGTGACAATTCAAGATGGGGGAGGTATTGAAGAAACTTGGGATCGCCAGGGGAGGAATGTTACCGAAAACTCTGAGAACCACTGATCTTGACGATGAAGTCAGCAGAATATATCTTTTGTCACGAATCAAAAGTAATCGACGCGGGGAGATATTTTGTCAATGAGTCAGCAATCTTTGTCTCATCATTTGTATTTTATTGTTGTTGTTTTTTTTTTGTGGGGAGGAAAGGTGAGGAAAAAAATAAAATTTCAATTAGGTTACTAAACACCATTTTCTCCCGGGCTCATTCAAGTCATCTTGCTACTCATGTGATAATTGTTGCCGCCTTGGCATTATTTATCCGATCGTGGCAGAGTTCCCATATGGACTTTCCCGGAGTGTTGACATTTTCGTAAAAAGCAGGTCACGCAGTTTTTCTTTCACTAGTTCTCTTCTTTCTCTTTCATTCTCTCTCATTCTCTCTGTCTCTCCCTCTCCCTCTCTTTGTCTCTCTCTCTCGATCCATTCTACTGTTTCAACACAGAAGCATTTTGCCAAGATCTCCTATTATTGATAAAATCTTTAAACGCAGAATATCGTTAATTATTATAGGTGTATGTTGAAGTTTCCAGCGTTCTATTTTTTTTTCTTCATACTATAGATTGAATACACCGTTGGTAAACGTTTTTTTCGCTCTAAATTTTCGCACACACCTTTTAGTTATTTATGAATTCATTATAGAGATAAGTGCGATTCACAATGTAATCTCTCCTGGGTAATACAAGGCAATCTCTCACCTAGCTGTTGGTAGCATAGAAAAGTTATATATATATATATATATATACATACATACATGCATATATATATATATATATATATATATATATATATATATATATATATATATATATATGTGTGTGTGTGAGTGTGTGTGTGGATATATGTGTACTAACTCATATAACGGGTATATGTATTTATATATTTAGTGAATCCATACACATACATATCCCTTACTCTCTCTCTCTCTCTCTCTCTCTCTCTCTTTCTGTGCAGTCTTTTTCCTTCTTTTTGACAACTTTTTCAAAGTGCAAAGTTTATTAGATATATATATATGTGTGTGTGTGTGTGTGTGTGTATATATATATATATATATATATATATATATATATAATCAAGTTTGTGAGTGTGAAAGAGAGTGCTTACGTATGTATACATACAATATGAGTGTGCATGAACATCCTTATTTTTTTCATTCATGTGCATATAAATTCGTGTGTGTGGAATAAGCTTTATTAAAAACTCGTTCAGTAAACTTGTTCTGTTTTTCTTGCTTTAAACAAAGCCGATATGACACTTGCCGGCGCTAATTCTTTTACAATTTTTCTCCGGTTTCTGCCTTTCTTTTCTACCTACCTACATCCATAAGAATTAAATATTGCTTGCGTGAGAAACAGCCTTTACCATCTTCGAGACATGCGCACTCGTCTTGATGCACGCTCGCGCATGCACTCACGCATTTCTCTATATGTAACGCTTAATTAAGCTAAATCTTTTTTGACACATAGATCCTGTTATTTGTATTAGATGCACACGCATATATATATATATATATATATATATATATATATATATATATATATATATATATATATATATATATATATGATTATAGATTGCGTTATTTCATATTAAACTATCATTTGGAATGATCTCCTATTATAAAGCGGTGAATATATCATTTGGCTGAGACAACAAAAAGTAGAATAAACAAATGGAGAAAATGAAGAAATCAAACCTGCAACAGATTGGATACCCCCTTCAACGTAGCATTGCTCTTACCATTGAGCTAAACGGCATCCAGTAAAGCAAAAGCCTAAATAACTGTTTCAATTCCAAATTCTCATTTTGCTCATGCACAATGTAGTTGTTTCTTTGAATGAACAATTAAAGAAGATGAGGCTGCTGCAGGAATCGAACCTGCGACCGATAGAATAGCCGCTTCAACATAGCGTAAAATAAAATAAAGAACTGAAAGATCTCCCGTAGGATCTCCTGATGCAGCCACACTTTCTTTAATTGTTTATTTTACTTTACGTTATCTAGACCAAGTGATGCATTCACCATGTAATAACGGGAGATTATTTAAAATAAGAGTTTCTATATTATATAATGCAATTTATCATCACTCTGTCTGATCATATATCTATCTTTTAATAACAAACACACACACACACAGACACACACACACACACACACATATATATATATTTGGGGGTAGGGCAATATACCCATTCTTTTGTTCAGATCTTATTGTTTGTCATTCCAAGATTGGATGGCAAATACATATGTTCTTAATCGGTGTACATCTATCCATCTTAGCTTATTTGCGTATAGCACATTACAGTTCGATATAAAAAGTAACATTTGTCTTACATCTTATATAAAAGGGAATTCATTAAAATTCAACACTGTGCAGGTATGTTATAGAATCCATCCGCCTATATCTATCTATCTCTCTATCTCTCTATCTTATGCTTATTTTTTTTCGTTGTAGTGGGTCCTGTTCTACTTTCGTAAATTGTATTTCCGCTCTCACATAGATAGGTCTAAATTCATCAAGGTATTCTAGTCGTCGACATGAAAATCCCTTCCACATTTAGAGCCAACCTTTTCTATCCTTTCGCCTCGTATTATCCTGCAACTTTCATCTTCTTCAAAATTCACAATTCCTAAACCCCCATACCATCCCCAATTTCAGCCACGCAGCTCTGCACATTTGTAATTTATAATAACATATTTACCAAACGGTCTCACAATTACGTACATCCAATATACGTGTACAGTCTCTAACATACGCACCCATCTTGGATCCTTACAAAGGCATACTTTTGTTTATTTTCCAAAATATGCACCAACCTGGAAAGAACATTCAGAATAAGAAAGAAAGTTTTTTGATTATTTAAATTCTTTTCGTGAGGTGCAGTCGAAACCGAAAATTAGATACGTCAACGCCCTCTTTTTAAAACCCATATTCCTTCTTACTTGTTTTTTTCTTTAAGCTCTTCATTCTAGATTTTTCTATTCCTCTGGTTTGAAATGTTCTTTCCATCTCCCCAATCCTGACATCTACTTTCCTTCCCATGTCACGACAGTTATCTCCCTTGCACATCATTTGCTGAGTTATTTTATGCAAAATCTATTTGGAGCAGTTTGACTTTGATACGTCAACGGTGGATAGATCTAGTAGGTTATTCTAAACAGATAATGAATTATGAGCAGGAATCAAGGGGTTAATGACTTCTCTGCGTTTTTACACTGATGCCTGTCATTCTAGTGTTGAGGAATACTTACATTTTTTTTAAAATTGTTAATACCAGAAAACTTTTAAAAGCTCATAAATGTGTGTATAAGAAAAGGGGGATTCATACGCCAAAACCATTAGAAGCACTTTATTAGTCTTTTTCAAGTGTATGGCGCATTTTTAACACAAAAAAAAGAAAATGATTTTCCAACTGAACAGAAATATACAAGTAATTTTACATTGGAAGGATCTGTTCCATTTTACACAGCTATAATATGAACTACACGTAATCCTGTAAACTTGTAAATATGACCCGTTGAGCGTACAAACATAATTGCTTTCAAGAACCACTTTTAAACTGAGGTACACAACCTCTTAAAGCCATGCACTTTGCAAAGGTACACTTGCATAGCCTTTCTTTGTTTCTTGCATTAGAGTAACGCATTCACCCATATAACGAATATACGCTTTGAAAATGGAGACTGCAATTACGAAGCATCCTGAGAGCGCTTACCTCTGCCATTGCCATACACTAATAAACATTGAATGAAAGTCAGTTCATATATCAAGATTTATTTTGTTCTACTCATATCTCATTTCTTTGCGTCTCAACTTTCATTTACATTCAATCGCTCATTCTGTTAGCTTCTTTTCGATTTCTACAGCACTCACTATCTCTCTCTTTCCCCTCTCTCGTTTTCTGACTCCTTCTCTCTCCGTCTCTCTACATCTCTCTATATTTTCCATATCTAATCTCTCCTTCTCTTTCTCCTCCCTTTTCGTCTTTCTCCATCTCGCACCGTCTCTCTTGGTCTCTCTCCATCTCTCTTGGTCTCTCTCCATCTCTCTTGGTCTCTCTCTATGTCTATCTCTCTCTCTCTCTCTTCGACTCTCTCCATCTCCATTCGTCTCTCTCCATCTCTATTCGTCTCTCTCCATCTCTATTCGTCTCTCTCCATCTCTCTTCATCTATCTCTATCTCTCTCCGTCTCTCTCTGTCTCTTTCCATCTTTCTCCATCTTTTTATCTCCCCATCACACACACATACAAATACACACACATGTAGATATATATATAGATAGATAGATACACTCCAAGAGAGAAGAATCCACAGTCCACTTGGCTGGTTGATCGGGCTGTTTGCGGGCTACGGTGATTCGAAACTCTCAGCTCGACTGCCATGGAGGGTCGTTGTTATACAACGCTACGAACAGCGAATCCGTCTATAACTGCGGAACAAAAACGGACTAGCCAAGCCGAGCTCAGTCAGGGAGGTCTGTAGTAGGTGTAGTTCTAATAGGACTTTTCATTGGCATCGTGGTTTAAGTAATAGTAGTGTTGCCGCTGGTTGTTCAGGTGATGGTGGTAGCGGGCGTGGTGGTGGTGGTGGTTGCCGTGGAAATGTCAAACGAGAGATTAGGCCTTCCTCTGAGCAACGTAGATGCCGAGAATGTCGTCAACACACTTTGTAGTTCGTTGTCGAAAAGATATTTGAAATGCGGTTCTGACGAGATGACTGGAACGAAAAGGTGTCCAGAGTTGGAAGAGGATGGGACAGTTCTGCCAGTCTGTCCATCACTCGAGATCTAGAAGTGTGAAGGTCGGTCTTGGGGTCAATCTTGGGAAAATACGAGTCTCCGACAGTGTGATCTGGGCACGCTCTGCAAAAAATCTCTCAATTTTGGTTAGCACCATATACACACACACACACACACACACATATATATATATATATATATATATATATATATATATATATATATATATATATATTTGCGTGTATGCTGCTTTTCCATTATATAATTGAATCTATTTACTAATCCATCTGTATTCGACTTCAGAATAAAGAAATCTATCATAGTTAGTACCCTGAGGAGAATGACGCTGCAGAATCTTGACAAAAGCAAATGCGCCTGTCAATAAGTATGTATGTCTTGTCCATCACCCACTCTCCTGTCTTTCTTATCGTTGTTGTTCTTATCTATCCATTCCCCCAGCGTTTATCAATCAGTCTGCTTACTATTCTCTCTATGTACAGGTATACCTCGAATAATGCGGTTAATTCCTTCCACCGACATTTTTCGTGCTATTCAAAACTGCATTGCTCAAGTTCTTATTATAATCTGATGTGTTTTCTTCCAATTTTTTTCTTTCTATCTGTCTATCCACCAATCCCAGCTACTCCTATCTATTATACCAGTCTTCTCGTATCAATCTACCTCAGTGTACACGTATCCCAGTCTGTCTATATCTATCCAAGTCTATTCATGTCTATCCAGGTTGTTTTTCTCTCTCTCTCTTTCTCTCTCTCTATCTCTCCCTCACTAATATATATATATATATATATATATATATATATATGTGTGTGTGTGTGTGTGTGTGTGTGTGTACGTGTGTGTGTGTGTGTGTGATCGTATTTTTCTCCCTCCTCATCCGTACAGTCATTTCTGCAGGTGTCCCACTCTCCTATTTAGAGTAATTTTTAAACCGTTCTTTCCAAAGGATAAACACTCCAAGTCGTAAACAGGTTCACAGAAGATCACTACTGTTTACTGTTACGTCTTCAGTTTCATGAACGTCATTCCCTTGTTCTGACTTGAGCACAGAGGGATATTGATCAATATTTAATTGCAGGGGACTTAACGCTTGTACTAACACATGTGCATTCACCGACTTAATAGTTTTACTTAAGTCGAGAGAAAACCAGTCATACATTAAGATACTATTACGAACTTGAATTAACGTTCTAATCTGTGGATCTGAAATATAGGAATATCATGCAATGGTAAGATTAAAAGAGAAATGTGCTTTTTAAAATCGATTGAAAAAAAGCAAATTTAGCGCAGAATTCTCCGTCTGCAATCGGATTTTTTAATAATAATTTTAAAAGAAACTATAATTTTGATAGAGTATGATTGTGTTTTTAATCAGATGAAGCTCATCTTTATTTATAATCGAGACTGTTCCATCTATAACCCATTATCGTCTAAATTAATGTTTTCAGAATTGGGGTCCATGGAGCACAGGGATTACGTCAAATAATCCTCGGGAATCCGCCGCTGTGTTCCCTCTAAATCTATCATTGCAAACCTTGGCAACTGAACACCATCAGCCATTGCACAACTATCTCAAAACATGATTTTACACAGATCTGTGCTATTTGTTAAATTTCTTATAAATGTAATCTTTTTAAAATGAATAGGATTTTTAAAGGTCAACTCATTGATTTAGACTCAAAATCAATGCAATGCATTTTGGTGAATTTTTCAGCTGAATGAAATCGGTGAACCAGATTCTAAATCTAGTTGCTGCGATAGATGTTACTTTTGATATAATAGTTTAAAGACAGCGTGAAATCTCTCCTGTCACCTTCAATTATATCACTCTCAGTCAGCAGTAATAGGTATTGAAAATACGATGAGTGTTATGTTAAGGAAACTAATAATGATAACGCTAAACATGCATACATAAATCTCAATTCCAAAAATATGAGCTTAATAATTCTTGTCAGATTTTGTTGGACAGGGTGTATTAATCATTATATATGTTACGATTGGGCTATCATCCTTGTCTATGCGTTCATCTGTTCACAACGTTTCGTTCGTGTGTCCTCTTGCATTCGTCGGATGTTGTTGGTTCTAGAATGTGGAGTCACTACCCAGAGCGCACACTCGATGGGACTGGACAATAGTGGATATCCTGACTAATCGAGCATGCGCTCGTAGTGGTCACTCCTCATTCTAGAACCGACAATACCTGATGAAGGCCAGTTCAAAGCCGAAAAGTTGTGAACAAATTAATACCTAGTCGGGGAAAGTAGTTGGACCATACTGAAGCAATGCTGACTAATTTTTGTTGTGATATAAGGCGGTGTTTCCCAATTTTTTTTGGACTCTCGCCCCTTTTAGAGCCGACGTTTAATCAGCTCCCCCCTCCGTAAAGAAAGTAAAAAATTATACCTTGAACATAAAATTCGAATTCTTTACCTCTTGCCCCCCTCATCCCTTGTCTTCCAATACCCCCTTACAGTGCCCCAAGCACCCTCTCGACGCCCCCCCCGTTTCCTACCGATGCCTCGCCTTCAAATGTCGCCTTGAGTTCTCCAATGACCATATGGGCGATAGCACACACTTTGGGAAATCTCTGGCATAAGGTAAAGCAGAATTAGACATATTTCGACCCGTTCATATGTGTTAAGTTAATTTCGTTCTGAGGAATCAAAACCTTCCATCCAGATATAGAAAGGATGAAGGGCGGGAATGACTTCCATATCGCGGTTACCTCATGTGGCCAACACATGCGAGTGTTATGCCCTGTTTGTTCTTTCTGTTTAATTAGAACCTGGCCGTTATATGAATATAACGATACATAAATACTATATATAGATGTTCTATTTATATGTTCTGCTCTTTGTTATAGGTCCCTGGTGGATGTCAGAGAAGGTAGAAAGAAGGAAGTAGACATGCAATGATTAAAATGCATTCCCCCACATGCATACTCGCATACGTACATGATGTGCATATATATATATATATATATATATATATATATATATATATATATATATATATATATATATAATGTGTGTGTGTTTACATTCAGACACACACACACACACACACACATATATATATATATATATATATATTGTGTGTGTGTTTACGTACTGACATATAAGCATATATTTGTATGTGCATTCATATGTGTGTGCACATCACACACACACTCTCTCTTTCTCTCTCTCTCACACACACACACACATATGTATATATATGAATGTGATAGAGAGGATACAGACGTATAGGTTTTCCCCGCTATGGAAGCCTTCCGTTCAATTTTCGATATTAATTCACATTGCCCTCATAATATAAATTCTGCTAATAATGCATATATATATATATATATATATATATATATATATATATATATATATATATATATATATATATATATATATATATATATATATTCCATGTTTATTAACCTATATTCCCAGTGAAACTATGCTGTTCTAAATATCTTTGATAGAAATATCATTTGACCAGTAATTTACACTTCATTATTCTGCTCGAATGCTCTTCAGATCATTTACACTTTAATTATCCAAGTACATTTCCTATTTTTCATTAGTACACCAATTAGCCGACTTAAATATTCCGTCGTCCTGGAACAACACGAAATATTTCAAGATTACTCATTGGATCGTTAAAGCAAATAAAATATAATTAATAAATAGTTCCCTTCCACTGACCATGCCATCAGCTGTCCCAGTCCGGGTTTCATATATCACAAGTTTCTTTCCCTTGGCTACAATTTGAAGTCTTTCGAGGTTTACTATTCTCACTCATTCACTATTTGCCGAAAGCTAACTAGGGTGGTTAATGCAGGTCTCAGTTGTAGATTGAACTTGGCTTTTCTATTCGTTTTTCTGTGCTGCTAACCGCTCAGCCACCAGCACTTTCTCGGATCGTTAAAGAAGAGACGTAGATCAGCAAATGAACAATTGAAAAACCGATGGTCTGCGGTTGGCTGGTGAAAATTCATAAGTCTAAGATTAAAACTGTCTGGGGCTATAAAGACGTCATTTGCGACTGGTGTTGATAGTTTTTATGGTCAGTTGGCTTCGAGTACCGACCTCCTTTTTGGTCCGTCTTTCCAGACGATACGGACCAAGGGTTTTAATATCGCCGATTGCTTTAAAAGTTTCTGACCAGCTGTGAGCATTGGGTACATACGCACACACAAACGCACACATGTGCATGAATATTTACGGGTACATTCAGATGTACAAATGTTTGTATGCCCATGCATCTATTAATCAGTCTTTATATATATTGTGTGTAATGTGAACTTTACATTATTTTCTCTTAACACTGGAAAGGGAATTTATATCTGTAGTCCCAAAGTATCCACTATTTCCAATAATATCAGTCATTGTTCTTCAACGTGTTTCCAATAACTATTTTTCAGTTAAATCTAGGATATTAGTGCATGTAATTTAGTTACTGTTTTATTTCTATTGGTAGATTTATTCTTTTTTTTAGGCTCATCAACTTTTTCCCAAGGCCCTGTTTCGGAAGTATATATATATATATATATATATATATATATATATATATATATATATATATATATATATATCGCAGCTTCATTTTCTTCAATTGTTCTGTTCACGTTGTCGAGGTCAAGTGATCCTTTCACCAGAGTAATAACGGAAAATCATTTCAAAGAGAGTCCGGGTGATATAATGCAATTCATAATTATACTTATCGAATTATACATCCATTTCTTAATAAAACAAGTGTCTGCGTTGAAGGAAATGAATAGAGCAGATATAGTCAATGAATAAGCAAAATGAAATTTTGAGTTGAAGCAGTTATTTGGGTCTTTTTATTACCGACGGCTGTTTAGCTCAATGATAAGAGTTATGCTATTTCTGACCTATTAGTCGTGGGTTCGATTCTTGCTGCAGCTCTATTTTCTTCAATTGTTTATTCTATTTACGTTGTTCAGGCCAAATGATACCTTCTCCGTGTAATTGCAGATCATTTTAGATAATTTAACGCAATCTATAATTATTTCTGTCGGAATATATATCTATTTCTTATGTATTCCCTCGCGAAATTAGGGTCTCCCTAAGAAGACGTTTTGCTGAATTTTCGATATGATCGAGTAGATAAATATATTGCAGTATCAACAAAATGAACCCCGTTTCCTGTTTAATAAATTATATTTCCTGTAAGCATGTTGAAAAAGACAGATGACATAGTCGGTGGTTTTGGTTTGAGTCGAATAGATTTGAAATGCTTTGCTATCAGAAAGAAACGCCGATTCATACATAAATATGATTTCGCCTCGGGGAAAGACAGTGAACACTTGCATGAAGGCATCCTTCTTTACTGTTCTCATTTAGCTAAGTTTTGTGGTCCCTATATTTAAAGAGGAAGCAGTAACGCCAGTCTCCATAAAATGTTTCTATCCAAATGAAGCGAGAACTCTTAACCACAACTTAGACATCCTCACCATTAAACTCAGAAGACCCCGAGGCTCACAAAAAAAAAAAAAAAAAAAAGAATTTCGTCATGTTGGTAACTTACAATATCTGAGAGCCGTTTTGTTACAGTATTTCGATAATCAAGTTGATGCACTTTGATCTAAAAACTGTACAATACATTCCAATCTGCTTGGTCGGACGCACAGAACAACTAACCTGAGAGCGCGTGTAAATACGCTCGCACAAGAACACGGTGTGTATAAGTAAACAATATACATCGTATAGCATTGAAAGATAGATATAATTCCATACTTACGTACATGCACATTCTCGATTATAGTCAAAATCAATTGTACATCTTGTATTTCACATAGATAGATACATAGATTAAGTACTTATATAACAGAATATATAACCGTTTCTCTACACGCACTTTGAAAGAGGTTTAAACCGAAATAGAATGTAACTTCATGAGAAGAATTGGATAAGGCATAATTGTTTTAGACAGACATCCTTGAAGTCCTCCATGTTCTTATCTATAGATTCATGCAAGTATATGAATATCCGTCAGTTTATATGTGTAAGTGTATAGCTATATATGTGCATATATATATATATATATATATATATATATATATATATATATATATATATATATATATATATATATATGTATATGTGTGTGTGTGTGTGTGTAAGATCTAACCACATATTAATGCATGTACTTATATATTCATGTACAAAGGATGGATATAAATATATATATGTACATACTTGTGTGTGTGTGTGTGTGTAAGATCTAACCACATATTAATGCATGTACTTATATATTCATGTACAAAGGATGGATATAAATATATATATGTACATACTTGTGTGTGTGTGTGTATATATATATATATATACTTAAGTGTACGTGCATATGAACGCATAAGCATAAATTTGTTCGTATGAATGTGCCGTACATGCATATATCACTATGAACAAGTATCCATATATATATATATATATATATATATATATATATATATATATATATATATATATATATGTATATCATGAATTAAAAAAAAAATACTTTTTGATTTCTCTTCGTTCTCTCTATTAAGCCGGAACAGAGAAGTCGATTGGACACGAACGCAAAATCATTGACTGAATAAAACCCTCTTAAGATCATCATTTTCTTTTTGTTTTCCGCTTATTCAATACACCGCGATTTCTTTTGAAGAATATATCTACTGATGCCAACGTCTTGTCAAAACAACTGATCACTGACAATGGAGTGGAAAGGTTGTCAATGCACAAGTACTACGTCTAGATTTCCTCTCGATTATATTCTCTCCCCCTTTTTTCTCTTTCAAATATCTCGTCACACGCACGCAAACTTCTATTCTAATAGGTAAGTAGATCAGCTAATATATGTAGTCATGCGGATACGACTTTCTATAATTAATATGTTTCAAGATAGTTTTATAGATCAAGCAATATATATATATATATATATATATATATATATATATATATACACTTATTTCGAAACTTTCTTGTCATGTGAGATAAGATAAAGTTCGAGATGACTGGTATATTCTCGTTAAAAAAAATCAAAACAAACAAGCAAACAAAAAGCCCCCCCCCCGAAAAGGACTATACAAATTCTAAAATACTATATACATATTCCCCCACAAATTGAAAATGAAGCTTTCCGTCCAAACATTCCGTTAGCCGAAATGACGTTCAGCATATAAGCAATTATTATTAATTTATATGGAACCTTTTTGGGCATCCTCAGACAATAAAAAATCGTGATAAAGGTACGTTAGGTTGAGTCGCCGAAAGTTGAAGTAGTGGAAAGTACTGAAGGCTTGGGTATTCTGGGGGAGGGGATGCGAGAGATAGGAAATTATGCCCGGTGCCACAATCGTGACTCACTGGAAAACAAACGCTAAACGCTATTTTCGCTCTGTGCGTTTTTTTCTTACATCAAGGACACCTCTCGTATCTTTCGAAATTTTCATGCTCGGTATGGCACTCGTCCAAAGATCAATCTTCGGTACCCCTTAATACAAGGGAGAGACCATTTTCTTCTCTGACAGGGACCTTTAGGAGGATGTGTTTAGAGGAAAGGTTCTAACTGAGTTGCTGATGATAAAAATAGAATCAAATAATTGGTAAACATGAATTCACATAAAAATAAAGACGATGCAAGCGTTACAAACGTTCGAACATCTTGACAATGTTCCAGTCTTTTCCATCTCCCTAGCTGCCATGAATACTACAGCCACCAACACCGACCCCAGTCTCAGGGGATCCGTTGTCTCTTGGCAGCACCTCCCCATTTCACTGATATGGGGTGGGACCAGACTCGTCAAGACGCTTTCATGACACTTCACTGGGGCTGGACAATTTTTGCTATCGCTCAGACGTACGCCAGTTGAACCGACTTTCTGACAAATTTGCCCTCGTGAGGAGGCAAATAAATCCCATTCTCTAGGGATCTGCTGCCGCGGATTAGCACCTCTCTATTGCCCTGAAAGAAGAGGTTCATGCTCGCCCAGGCGATTTCGTGACACTGTTCGGGGGCGACTTGGCAATTTTTATCATCTCCTACACGTACGCTAGTTGGCCCCCACGTTGAACCGACCTTGTGTCAAATTTACCCTCCTGGGGATACGAATAAAACTCATTTTTCTATGCGCTAAGAACGTAAGTGCCTGACAGAGCCATAGGAACATAGCCTACGGAGGTATGCCAACGCAGGCTGCTCGACTTAGGATATTTAAGATTCAACATCCGGCATTCTCTTCGGCATATTCAGAGTCACGAGATCTTTTTCGTGTTTTCTTTATTCTGATTGATTGTATCACTCACGTGGTAATAGTCACGTGATGCTTGGGTAAATGTTAGCTTCTTGCAGCACGAGTCGGAAGTTAAGAAAAAAAAATGTCAGAGAGGTTGTCTGTGAATGCAGTTGACGAACATTTGAAGTATTGAATTAAATGTTGTTTCAAGAAGTCATAATTAGATATGAAACCATTTTAGAAGTTACACGCTTTTCGGAGCCTAAAGAGGAAATGCGGAAACCAAATGCTGAACACTTCTATAGATTTAGTCTCGCTTTCCTGTTTTTATAAGCAGTTTCTGCTGGTGATTTCCCGATTCCACTGGGTTGTTGGACAGGAGTCTCTTGGCTGGGCTGTTGGGCAGAAGTCACTTGGCTGAATCGAAGCTGTTAATCATCCACTTTTCGCTAGGCAACCTGAAAAATTTCAGCGGTGTTAAGTTGGTGGGCGGGGGCTGTATGAGTGTTACCAGAAATGAACTTTCATAACATCATGACCACAGCTTCTAACTAATGAGGAGACTTGTCATTTCCCATAAGCATTGCATTGTGTCAGTCGATATGGTTATGTTTTTCTTTTAAATGCTTCGTCCTAGTTTTTGCCTCAGAAGAAAGCTGTAATGAAAAACATATTGACACATAGAAAGAAACGTGGATATGCAAGTACACACACACGCGCGCACACACACACACACATACACACTCACACACACACACACACACACATATATATATATATAGAGAGAGAAAGCTTTACAGCCATAAACACTAAACACTAAAAAACGCTTCCAAAAGTTTTTTCGTGTCACTTCGATCACCTATTTCCTAATATCTTTCAATGCAATTTATGTAATGTAATGTTATATATATATATATATATATATATATATATATATATATATATATATATATATATGTAGTGTGTGTGTGAGAGACAGAGAGGATACGGGAGACATTTTTCCTTTTATCTATGGTATGTGCTTGTGCCTTCCCTTCTTTTTTTTAAATTTTATTTCACTCCTCTTCGTTTTAGTTTCTTATTCCAGGCAGTAATGCAAACCAGTGTCTCTTATTGCATAGCAATGTGGACATTTACTCAACTTAGCTCAGTTTTTCTTGAGACTCGAAACTTGAAAACTCAAGGACCTTTTCTATAGAGAAAATATTCTGGTGGGCCCCTATTTCCAGCATTTAATTCTTAGACTATAATCAAAGATCATAATTTATAGATATTTTTTGGCCTTTGAAATCAAGGAAAAAAAACCCAACAAAACAAATGTAGAACTCATCAACTTTCGATAGTTTGTAATATATCGACGAATTCGTTTTTGGAGATCATTTTATTATACTTTGAGATTTTAAAGCATACTTCTGCCTCCATAAAGGGTTTGAATTGATTATGTACACAATTCTGTATTATAGCATATGCTTAATCAAGATTTATATCGACATATATATATATATATATATATATATTTATATATATATAAATATAAATATAAATATATATATATATATATATGTGTGTGTGTGTGTATGTGTGAGTGTGCATTTGTGTCCATATATTTCATATATGTTTTCAGTTCTGATCGCTTTAGTTCAGATAGCACGGGTACATAAGTACCTTATATAAGAACTAATTAAAACATTTATTTAGCATTACGTATCCTCTCTGACGTAAAGCAACACAACTAGACGATCATTCCATCATTATCTTCTTACGTCCTAACGATCTCTCGGGTTGGCAACAAATTGTTTCTACTGATACATCGCCAGTTGCATCAAAATTCCTGCCTTAAAACGTCATTGCAATAGACTAACAGTCAATGGCGCAGAGATAGCAAATTCAAATAGTTTTTAGCTTTTTTGTGTGCCTTTATGTGGATCGTTCGAGTGAAGAGCAATGTTTATATTTTGTAATCTGATACTTTTTTTATGGCGGCAAACGCAGTCTCATTTTAGCACCAAAAGACATGAGTCGTATTTTTTTTGTTTGTATATTAGTTACATGTTTTGCGTCTCACAAGGAAATATCTAAAACCTTTTTGCCACTGTCTTAAATATAAATAATGGGTCTCTGCGGATAAATGGTCTGTAAATTAATGTAAAATGTTATTAGTGCTGTTGCAAGTTTGACACTCTTCGGGGTCTCTTCCGTTATGCCCTTGTACCAATCTAGACTAAATTTAGTGAAATAAATCATCCTTTAATTGACAACAGACTTCTCAAACCTGCTCACCTAGGAGAGGGAAACTCCAATAGAAAACCGACGACCTAGGGAACTTGCTAGAGTCGTGCCGCCTTCTGAGCGATACGAGTAAACCCTTGGTCTAGCAAGTTATGTCGGTAATACGCAAGACATACCACACAGGGGAAAAAATACGCAGGCCTGGGGGTTTCCCACGGTACATATTCTGCAAAGTGGTAACGCTGTAAAACGAGCAACCCGGCCGTTTAGCAATCCTTCTCCTGCATCTGCCGTGTAAGGATTTGATTGTCTTTCATGGGTCCCGTCGACCACCCTCGAACTCGCAACAGATGTTGAACCGCCTCCAAAATCCAAGTCCCTTTCATAACTGGTAAAATTCCCGTCTGATCAAAAGAGGTATCGAATGAAAAACACTGAGAGGCCTCCTCTATAGTAATGGTTCACTTCATTTACTGTAAATGCCGACATCTGACATTTTAATCTATCGGCTAAATGAATACGTCTGACACTGTCATCTATCGGCTAAATCCAATCTCTGAACTGAAACAGAAGAAATACATTTTTCCTTGATTTGTTAATATAGAAATTATTTGTTCTGCTCTAATTTTCTTCTTTATTTATACTCACTTACAGTTTGGAAGGTGATTTAAACAATCTTATCTGTTTTTTACTGTCTTTATCGTTTAATAATTTTGTTTATTATCTAACAAAGTAGTTTTCAGGGGCAACTAAATTCAATTGAAAAAACTGCTGCAAGAAAATGTGTACATTTTAGCATGAATTTACAATCTAAAGCGAAACTTCCACCCTAAAACCTATTTAGGCGTGGGGATATTTTTTTTTTTAAATTATTGGCTAAAAAAGCTTGGGTACATACAGAAAATCTTATGGGATTATGTTGCGTGGTTTTTGCAGTAGACTTTCACGCATTCAGACAAACAGATGGGCAGACTTTTGGTGAATTATAATAGAAAGTTTCTGTTTATTTTTCAACATTCTATCTGTCCGAGCCAATTCCATTCTGTCTTGTTTCACCCAACTTATTTGACCTTGAATATATTTATTCTTCTCACACAATATAATTCCAAAATTTGCGGAATTTTTCACAAGGGAAGACAGACGCCCCACCCCCAGTAAGTAAGAAAGTGGGGCAACTGAGGCATGGGGCTAGGGAACCCAGTCGGCTTGCCAGGCTCGCAGAGTCGGACGAGTATCTTCATGTCAGGAATCACTCCTCCATCCGGTGTCGAGTATTGCAATGCGCATATCGTTGCTATTACCCACCGCAGACACACTCGTTAATACACTTAACCTCATACCTCCGTAAAAACGTCACCATTTTGACATCTACCCCCAACACATCGTTACAAGGATAAGAGCCGCCCTCCCGTGTTCTTAATCAACCATTCTTTCTCTTTTCTGCTACTCTATCTAGCGCCGAAATACACTGAATATCAAGTGACAGCAAATTTCATTAATACTCAAGTACTCTCCTCAGTATAATAGCCCATTATAATGACGCTGTCGTCAGGATGGTTCCATTTCTCCCACGAATTACCAAGTCCCCAATCTGTTTGTAGTGTTACTGTTCCAACATTCTAACAATGATGGGAACACATTATCATTCTCGATAAGTTTCCAGGCATAACTTTGGAAATCGAAGATTTTTTCCCCCACATCCTAGAGCATATTCTGTTATATTCACTTATAATTGGTATGCGTGGTCAAATCCCAGTTGTTTGCGCAATTCCCAGTGGGTCAGCTCTCCTCACCAATCATGTCTATTTATATTCTCCCTTAGAGCAATTTAGCTGCATCATTTAATATAAGATTGACCGTCTTTAGATGTGTCCTGTCTATTTTGTATTTATTATACTTAGTTCTTATAGGATTTTACTTGGCCAGTTTTAATGGGAATTCAGTTTTTCTTTTCGAATGTCCTCTTCGCAACCATGTCTATACCATCTCGTCTGCAAATCTTTTTGGCTGTCTTCAAAATGCCAGTTAAGTTGTTTTCTTCCAATTTTGATCTTCTTGTTCCGGAGTCTTCTCGTGCCACAATGGCCTTTTTGTTCCACTTACTGGAATCCTGGATGTCATGACCAATCATCTAAAACGCGAGTCGTATTCGCTAGAGGTCAAGTAACAGCAAAACTCCCGAATACTTCAACCTCCCCAGTTGTCCATATTACCATTATTATTATTATTGATGTGCATTCCTGGCGTTGCAATATGTTAGATTCTCACCTGTCACGAATATTTTCTTTTCATCTTGTTATTTAACCATCTCATATCTTAGCTCAACTGTCTCACTTTCAAACTCTGCTTATCCTCAGTAAGTGCCTTTTCTCATCTAGTTTTTAGCTTTCTTTCTCGATAAGATTGTTTTTTGTAAACTTGTTTTCCTCAGCTCAGCCATTTTTCATATCACGCCTTCTTTACATACACCATTTATTCTCATTTCAGCTGTTTTTATGACATTCTTCCTCAGCGTCATCTTATGGGTTTTTCGGTGTTTCTCTTCTTCGTTAGTTTTATGTTTTCCTTCTAGCTTTCTTTCGTTTAGTTTTTTTTTTCCTTCATTTCTGATCATCATTCTTGTGTCTTTTTCTATTTTTCTCTTTCTTTCTTTTATTCCTTATCTTTTTTTTTGTTTATATTTACTTTCTTCTCTGCTTATTTTTCTCGTTTCAATGATCTTTCTCTATTTACTTTTGTAATACCCAGCTATGTGTTTTCCTTTTGGATAAGTTTTGTTTAGTTTGCTATCTTTTTCTCTTTGCTGACTCGATAGTCTTCAGTCTTTTATCCTCTATTATCCGTATATTTTGGCTTTCGTTTTCCAAACATTATCTAGTTATCCCTCTATCAACAGTTGATCAGGAGAAACACGTATACATGAAAATACATACGTATATATATATATATATATATATATATATATATATATATATATATATATATATATACTACAAATTTGGAAGAAATACCCTGACACGACGTATTGATCACTTTTTATTTCTATTGATTGAAGAGAATCAAATATTGAAAATTCAACAGCTCTACACTGATTATCATTTTTTAAAAATAAAGAAATACCTTTGATATTAATTATATATATAGATATATATATGTGTCTGTGTGTGTGTGTGTGTACAGGTATATATGGGTATATACATGTGGGTATTTAATAATAAAAAATGACAAATATTCTCTTCAATGAATATTGATTCCTGGACATAATCCCCTGCCTTATTAACGCACTTAATCCAATGATAAATATGAACAATATAGTTCGAACATAATACATTGAACATTTCAGATCCAAATTTATGCAATACTTTTGTGTTAATTGCATATATATATATATATATATATATATATATATATATATGTATATATATATTCCTAATATAATTTATTGTACTTAGCAAACGTCCTAATTGTTTGTGTTTGCCCAGTACACAAGTACAATGAAGTACGAAATAGATTTGTTCCGGGAATTTATCTTATATTTTTATTTATTTATATAGCTTTATTTTTTTTATTGATATTGAGCGCTGTTTTTTTTAAACACCAAATCTCTCCTGAAATATATATATATATATACATATATATATATATATATATATATATATATATATATATATATATCATGCATGTTTTTATCGTCAAAACTGATATGGTGCACACACACATACACGATATACATACATACATGCGTATATATATATATATATATATATATATATATATATATATATATATATATATATATATATAATTTATTTATCGTTCAATTAACCTTTCACGTGCTTGACGTACCATCTTTAAAAGAAGTAGCATATATAACACGCATGTACAAACACACACACACACACACACACACACACACATACACACACACACTGTGTTTACGAATGATATATTATCGCTTGTTTACCCATCCACGAAAACACCCAAGTCTACTAAAGAATAAATGCCAAAAATTCCACAAAATATATCACAGTATAGAAAGATAGGAAAAACTTGCAATTCACCTTTACCGAACCCTTACCTGCCACCGACATTTGATTAATATCTTCCGTTTTGCATCGCCCAAATGTTCCTAATGAGAATACTTTTGACTCGCCTTTTAACGATTCAAAGAGAGGAGAAAACTAGCATAGCTGTATCCTATCTTTGACATCCAACCAATCAGTCGCTAGCTTAACCAAGCATGTCGTAAAAGGACGTAAATCGTAGCTATTGGCTGGAAAAGATTTACGTGACATACATCCATATCTCTCCTTGGTTCCTTCCCATTGATGTCATTGGTCGGGTTTTTGATTACACTCTGAGCGGAAATTATGGAAAGTGGCACTAGGAGAATTTATTTACTATGAATCGCAGTTATAAGACAGGCCCTTTCGTAGCTTAGTCAGTAAAGCAGCTACCATACATAGGCAGGCTTCCTGAGGTAAAGGAACTATTATAGAAAATGGGGGCAGCCGAATCACCTGCTAGGAATTTGAAAAAAAAAACTGGCTCTCTGGTAGCTCAATCGGAAAAACAGTTATTTTTCATAGGCTAGATCTTCCGGGGTACAAAGGACGAGAGTTTGAGTTTTGCCTAGAGTTTTTTCTTAGTTCCCCATCTGCGCTCTTCACTCACTGTCGTAGACTGACGGTCTCGGTTGTTGCGATGAAAAGCAATTGACATTAAGATCACATAAATTATCGTTAACAATTATTAAGGGTTGTCTGGAATTATTGGAATGTATTTTCATCAATGAACACGAGGAGCAGATACTACGGCTTTATCATTGCCAGGTCAGGCAGCTCACATAATACGGTACGTTTTGAATCCTATGCCATTAATACATGGATTTGCAATCAGGGTTATTTATATTCAATTTCAAATTGTGATCTAAACAGTAAAATTTATAATTATAATTCAGAAAGTACTGGCCCTGCGGGGACCACGATAGAGAAGTGTAGCGAATCCTGGGGGAAGGTCTATATCCAGCAATGGACGTTAAAAGACTGATGATGATGTTGTACTTCATAACTTTCGATGTTTATTCTCCCATTAAATTAGATATTTTTCTACATCTTATGAATAATTTTTGATACAACCAATCGTCCGTGGTTATATCATTTCCTTTTTTGAGTTTTGTTATACTGTTGTTGCCAACAAAGCAATGTCCATGGGAAATGAACAGACAAGACTTGGGTCTAGGTACTCGTTTACATAGGTTTCTGTTTTCTGTGGTCCGGCAGTGGACGGGTCTCAATGTTTCCGGATTAAAGAGGTTCATCTGAGCAGTACACAACAAAGACAATACCCTTCTTTCATATCTACAAAACTCTTATAACAACTACAACAAAACGCACTATATCATTTGCTTAGGCCGAGCTGTTCTCCTCAGCTGCCCCTTCCAAAGCCCTTACTCGTGACTGAAACCGATAGGAAGAGACTTTTGTGCGTAATAATTAATTACTTATATTCGCAATCCTGTCAGACAAGCCAATCTTCATCCCTGTCCATCTGTTTGTAGTATACTATTCGCCCAGAGCGGCTCCGGACTTACTGTAATTACAGCCAGCTTATGTATACTTTATAGTGTATTCAGACATTGATGTTGATTTAACGATCACAACAGTATGCTGTCATGTCATATTTAAGCGCTGACCATCATGAAAAACGTGGCTGTTAACATCGTGTTTATCTGTCCGATGTGTTCGAATCAAATGTTTAGTTACAAGAAAGACATCACAGTCAATAATAGAACAACCGTAGCTTCAAAAGTTGAAATCATATAAAAAAACTAAAATATCATCAAAGAATAAATGTGGTCAGGATGAATTCAATTCATGACATCACTGGAGTTTTCCATCGAAAAAACATCCAAAATAGATTTTTAAAATATCTAAAATAAATAGATTCTTCAGATGTTATCAATAAACCCGTTAAAATAAGGCTTCCAAGAGGGTCAAAAAAGCCTTCTTTCCAATAACCTAAGAGCGTTTTTAGAATGGGTCTATTTGAGTACTGATACCTATTTCCAAGTCTGTCGACAGAACAGTTTGACCCGCTCTTCAACTGTATGAGCCACATTTATTTTCCTTCCACTTTGAACTCTTTCACCATATGTTGATCAACCTGAATCCTAAACAAAATAGGTCCGGTTATTCACTCAATAGAAACATGCGACCAACATCTTTTGGCAACATGCCGAGTTGTTGGCGGGGGACAATCAAAATCATGTGTAAATAGGGTGATCAATAAATAAATCAATTCTCTCGCCTTTTGCTTGACTACTAAACAGTTTGAACTGACAAAAAAGCAGGCACAAGCTAGTAACCAATTTAGCATAAACTCACATTGTAAATCGAACCCTGGTAAAAGAAAACAAAACCAAAAATTTTTTTTTTCTGGTTGGAAGGGGATTTTGAAAAAACAGTAACACCTTTTCGTATACATAATGAGTAAATGTAAAACATTTCAACCCTCTAGCTCCATTGATGCGACCTGTACGCATGATACATACATACATATATAGCCGGCAAGCCAAACCAGCTTGTAAACTGAAGAAACCTATTTTGACAGTCTTTGTGGACGGTTTATAATGGTGGAACAGAATTTGAATCTCTCTACTCTTAGTTGCATGAAGATATGCAGAATTTTAAAGAGTCCGTCGTGCTGATACCAACGCTTCAATAGTGGGATGAAATTTAACCCACAATTCTTTAAAGAGTTAAATTCTTTCTCTCTCTTCAGCCCGCTTTGATGTAATAAATGAAAGCATTTTATTCAATTTCGTGACGGGTCGGAGTTTCAAGGTTGAATTCCACGAGCAAAATTTAAACATGCAATGTTACTAATGGGCATATACATTAAGAATGACTTTTGATTCATGTTTCGAGCGCAGCTGTCAACAAATGGTCTCCATCAGCGATTCTTATTGAATGTGCGATAAAATAGGTCTTATACCAAAAAAAAAAAAACTAAAAAAGTACATATAGCCTAGTCCAGGGATTAAGGGGGTGCGTGCGAGTGATACATCGTATTCAGGGGTCCAAAGGAAGCCCAGAAGCCAAATTAAACACTGGAAATTCCTGGGCTCTCGGAACATGTTTACATATATTGGAGTGGATAATACTGGATGACTAACAGAGGAGAGAAGAGATCTTTCCCTGATAAAATTGCTCTCAGATGCCCTGGCTTAAAACTAACACGGAGGTTCGCTAGAGTGGCAACAAGTCATTCTGCAGAACCAGCGTGCGTCTGTCTCTGTCTGTCTGTCTATCTGTCTGTCTGTCTGTCTCTCTCTCTCTCTCTCTCTCTGTCTGTCTCTCTCTCTCTCTCTCTCTCTCTGACCCTCTCTATCTCTTTATATGTGTGTGTGTGTGTGTATGAGTGTGTTTGATTGGGGAAAAATTTGGGGGGACTAGATTTTGCTCGAACCAAATTATTACGGTAGTGAGCAAAACAAAGGCAATGAATCGGAAAATAAAGAAATGAGCCACGGATGGGATTTGAACCCGCACCCTTGGTCTGCGTGAACTGATTGAGCCACTGGGACCCTGACGGTAGGCAGAGGTCGAAATTACGCCCATAACTGATCCCTGACTTCTCTGATCGCTGGACGGACTTGTTCAGTGTTATTTCGACCTCTGCCAACCATCAGGATCCAGGAGGCTCAATCGGATAGCATTGACCTAGACTATGTAGGAGCTCCCATGGGAAAAAAGGGATGTGGGTCCAAATCCTATCAGGGGCTCATATATCTATTATTTTCCTCGCTACCGAGAATAAATTGGTTCATGGAAAATCTAATTCCTATAACTACCTTCCTTCATTCACATTATCAGATCCTAATAAACATTACGAATCATATATATATATATATATATATATATATATATATATATAGCTTTACCAGCTAGCTTTACCATCATAGAAAAAATAGAAAAAACTACTCCAATTGACATAACTGAAGTTCTAGAGAAACACGAAGACATGTGGATCAACAAACTTAAAACCATATATCCTAATGGATTAAACACTAAACTGAACAACCCTCATCACACAGAACCCTAATACACAAAACTCCTACCATTAATATCCTCACACCCACATCTAACACACATTCAATAATGGAAGCTTCAAAGTCACCCAGACCCATAGGAAAAACTTCACCTCAGCCAGTTATAACCCCTGTCCAAATTATATATATATATATATATATATATATATATATATATCGATTATGAAAAGAACATCCTGTTGTCCCTCACTTTTGAAGTAGACTATTTTAACGAATAGAATTCTACAATAAGCTTAATTAATTATATATTTGTCAAGGCTTCAATTTAGTTTCTCTATATTCATGTTCAGAGATGACAATTGAAAATGAAATCCTGCGTGTTCCAGTCTGGTTCTGTGAATGCTAAGGTTTTAGACCAGACCAGACACTTTGCCAGAAAGTTGTCTAATAAATGTAATGAATCCATTTGGTGAAAGCTATATATGCTGGACGTGACATAGATATATTGAGCTTTTAATGGACAAGGTTCGTAATACGTGATCAATGATGAGTCTCTGACAATATGTTAGAGAAAATTCGTGTTAGATTCCTAGAGCAAGTCTCTCGAGATGACTCCATCGATTCCTATTCAAACATAATCAAATTCAACCGAAAATAAAGAAAAAAGCATTATGTCGATGTTACTGCTAATTTGAGAGAATGAGACTAAGGTACTTCCGTAGGCTCTAAAGATATTAAGGAAATTTCATTGATTATTGTCTGATTTTATGTGAGTATTTGCTGATACGCGAGGTTGTAAAAGTAGCTTATTATAGTCTATTCGGCAATTGTTAGCAAAAGGCTGCGATGGCCCAAGGGGCGGTGCATTATAAAATGAAAACATCGAAACAGTTTCAAGTCCTGATTACTGATCGATAATTTAGCTGATAGGTTTGAACCCATGCTCCTTTGTATTTTGTCCGACTGCGAATCAAACCGGAGGTGCAAAAGTAACTCACTTATTAGCTAATTCATTTAGTATGGCATTATTGTTTATCTCTACTAACGAAGTTGGAAGAGGTATATGTATTCAGTCGGGTCTGTCTCTTCACACAGTATCTCTAAAATGTCTCTATAGATTTCATTTAAATTTTGTGAGAAGATTACCCATGAGCTTAGAAAGAATTGATTAAATTTTTGAACAGATTCCATCAATTTTGTTGCATCCATTGCATCGCGTCCGCTCGGACAGTGGTTAGCATGTCCGCCCCACGGGTAAACTAGTCTGGGTTTTCTTCGTAGTAAGGCTTTGGCAAACATTCCATTAGAACAAATTTCCCTATGCAACCAGAAGCAAATTGATTACAATGGAAATTGGGTGATTAGGGTGCGGGTATCTCTTGGGTGGATTGCATTTTAGCAAGGGGCGGTCATGGGAAAAAAATTGAAAAAATCTTTCGGGATAAAGTCCTGGTCTCTATCAAATTTGAGACTTGCAAGGATCATTAGGCTGAGTCTTTCAACTGAAACTGGGACTACGTCACCGGCCGTCATACTCTATTGGGGGTTGGCTCTTATGAGACGTGACACTATGACTTACTTACTCTGCATCGTTGCTATGTACGAACTAATTTTAGCTCGGTTTTTAGTCCCTCTATGCCTTGGTATAGGTATGCGATCTCAGTGTGCTTTCTAGTTTTATTTCGTGTCGTCGTATTCAAAATCAAAGACGTAAACATAACCGCAAAAAATAAATCTCTGCTCACAATGCAACATATTGAATCAAGAGGAATTCGTTAAGGAACTGGTTATTCATCAGATAGTAGATGACAACATTCCTAATTCATATCTACTAATTGTGTATATGTTTGAGTAACTATTTATAAGGAAGTATCTTCTTTATGGGTAAGTATAAGTGTTTATCCGATTTTCTAAACCCAGTTCCTTTTGTCTATAGGTAAGTGCATTTATTTCCTTATAAAAGTCTTTGCTTGTATACATTTGTTTATGGGACTCTTCATCGGAGTCGTTTTGAAAAGGATTTTTCAGTGTCCATATACGTTCATTCCTAATGGTATGCTTACACGTATTCTGTACATGAAGATAGAGAAATATAATTTAACATTAGTGTAACTGTCAGGTGTCATATATATATATATATATATATATATATATATATATATATAATGTGTGTGTGAGCGTGTGTATGTGTATATAGTCTTATGTGTTTCCCTATGTGTGTATGTTTACCTGTTAGTGTTTTACAAACAATTTTCAGAAAAATTGGATAGACTCCATTTTAGATTGCAAAACATGTTTCACTAAATCTCAACACCTGCTCGTTTCCCACAATATAGATTGAATATATTTAGAGAGAGAAAAAAAAACAGTGAAAGAAAACAGCAAGCAAACAGATATAAACACTCCACAGAGACTTTTCTTCTGAAAGCGCACTACACCTACAGACGCATGATAGATTTCCTGCCTCTTCAAACATTCAAACAAACATACAAAGATATTTAAAGAAAAAAAAAAGGAAACACTGTGCTATATAAATAGAAAACTTTACAAAAATATTCAATTCAGAAGAGAGGCAACGTTAAGCGACGATCTGAGGCGTTCACAGAGGCATACACATACTCCGTTGCACGTATCTGATTGACATACATAAACACTCTCATAAACTTCGGTTATACGATGGAAACATCGTAGGACGAAAATCATGTTCATCGCAGAAACACATCTAAAGCATGAAAGACGTAGATGCATAAAACGAATTATTTAATATTAAGAAAATAATTAGGAAAAACATTGAGCGATGAATAAACATATACATATTACTAGTTAGAAACCGTTGAACAAAACTGTCACCCTAACGGTCAACATAGGTTTATCTCAGTTTTCAAATTGGTTTGGCTGACTATGTATGTATGTATGTATGTATGTATGTATGTATGTATGTATGTATGTATGTATGCATCTGTGCAAGTATGTATGTATCAAGTGTACGGACCGCAGCAATGGAGTTGGAGGGCTGGAATTTTAAACAATTACCCCATTCTTTATATTTTTTCAACCCCCTAAATACCTAGTTAGGAGATGGTTCGGTTTGCAATGTAAGTTTATGCTAACTTGATCCCTTGGTTTGACTGCTTGTTTCTTTAGTGGTCACTGTCTAACAAAAGGTGAGAGTAGTTAGTTATTCATTAAAGACTTTCTTTTTCATTTTTTGTGATTGATTACCCAAACCACAGACGTTGGTTACGTGACAGTTTCTATTGAGTGACTAACCAGACCAGTTATGCATTTTTTCCCTCTTTATGTAACATAGAACCGTAACCAAACCACAGAGGCGGACACTCGATGGTGTGATACAGCTGTTTCTACCGGAATTGATTTCTATGAGGTGCCGAGTCTAGCGCCGAACCTTCTTCCTTTCATTAGGTTTCAAGTTAGACTGCCTTACAGTGCTAAATGGTCCTAACTTCCCTTCTATTTACCCATATCTGGAGAGAGACTTGGATTCATGCCTGTCGAAAGAGCATTAGTGTCAATTGGGTGCAAGCAGCCTCGGCTGAAACTCGAACTCGACTGGTCAATTCCTTTCTGTTTTGTGATGGTTGTGCCGTTATGCCAACCCTCACCTCCACTAGTTATTTAAAACCTAATAAATATGTTGATGTGTGATAGTCTTCTGTAGAGCTTTTATGAGTTACAAGCTGACAATGCTAATCTTTTCTCTTGCTTTACACCGTAACCTTTGTGAAACGGTTACGAAGTTAACTCACAAATCTTTTCCAGTTGGGTTTAAAGAGAATTTTATTTGTAGGTTGAGCTCATGGGAGAGAATTTTAAGTACCATATTGCGCAGTAGAATTTGTGTTTAATTATTAATTCGTTTTGGATGACAGTCGAATTCAAATCAGTCCCACTAGCTGTAAATGCCAACTATTTGCACATAGATTGTTTATGCCTGTAGACCCCTTGTGAGGCATAGGGCTGCAACCTGTATACTGCGGTTGACGCAGCGAGTAAGTTTTTTCTCGGATTGGAATTGATAGTCTCACGCACGACCTTTCTCCTTTACCCACCAAACTGTAGATTTCTGTCAAAGTAACCTTCTACTAGACGGGATGTTATACACAGCTAAAGAGCTCCAACTACCCTGCTATTCACCCATGGCTGGTCGGGTGGAGTAGAATAATGTTTCCCAAGTAGATTAGCGAGAAATGAACGCAAAAAGCCTTGGGCAAAACTTGAACTTGGTCTGCTGAGCCCGTTTTCGGCGCCGGTGACCTTCACACCATTTCGCACCTCCAAATTGTAAATGGAGCGAAGAAAATTAAAGGTGTGAGAACGATATAAGTAAATAAAAGCAAATAATATATCGTAAATCGATTTTTGCAGCTTGTTTTATTTTTAACAATCCTCTCTGGTTATCTCAGTTAGAATCTTGTAATATGTATTTTTGGGGGGTTACTTCAAAGATAAGATCATGCTCCTCTTACAGGGTCATCATTATCATCATCATCAGCCTTCTGATGTCTGTCACTGGACATAGATCTACCCCAGGATTCGTCAGATCTCTCTATCATGGGCGTCATAGAGCCAATACTTTCTGAACTAGTTCGTCTCGTCATCTCATATTCTGCCGGCTACGGTTTCGCATGTGATCTCTGGGGATCCATGTCGTTAGTCGTATTGTCCATCAATTGTCTGAAATTCTTGCAACATGACCAGCCCACTGCCACTCAAGTTTTCAAATCGATTCTATGAGGTTTTGCCCTCTTGTTTCTTCCCTAATGTATTTGTTGTCTTGTGATCTCCCCATGATTCTTTAATGTACACGTTGCATGGCTCTCAGTTTGAGGGTCAGTATTGATTAGGTTCCATGTTTCTCCTCCATAGGTGACTATTTCCTTGTATAAAGATGTCTCCTCTCTCTCTCTCTCTGTGCTTTTCTCTGTATACCTCCCTCTCCCTCTACCCCTCTCTCTGCCTCACACTTTCTTTATCTTTTCTTTGTCTCCTGGCTGCTGTCACTCTCTTTGCCTCTCGGTGCTTTTCTTGCTAGAAGACACTCTATCTTCTCTCTATCTGTTCTCTCTATCTTCTTTGCTACTTCTCTCCCTTTCTCTCTTTCGTTTTTCTTTTGTTTTAACTCACCCTTTGCCCCTATTCCTTCTCATCTTTGCCTCTCTCTTTTTGTTCATTATCTTTCTCTCTTTTCCTCTTCTTTAGCCTTTCTTTCTTTTCTTGATGTTTGTCTTTCTCCCTCTCTGAATTTCTCTCTTACTCTCTGTCCTCCATTTTTGTTTCAGTCTCTTTCATTCCTCTCTCCCCCTCTTCCCCCCACCACATTTTTGCATTTATGTTTTTTCATCTTTCTGTCTCTTCTCTCTTTTGCCTCCCTCTCTCTCCACACTTTCTGCTTTGTCTCTCACATATTTATTTCTCACTTTCTCTCTCTTTCCCCCTCTCTCTGGCCCTCTGTCACCCCCCCTCCATCTCAATTTTCTTTCATTCCCATACGAGTAAATATTTGAAAAGAAATTCAAATAGCAATCTATATAGTAATTCTCTTCTTCTCAACACAATCGTTCGACAAATCTCAAAATATAAATTTTGCTTACAACACCCCAGGGAAAAAAAATTCTCTCACGCCCGCCGCTAACAAACAATTACTTAAGGACAGCAACTTCCCTCCAAACGTTCCCATCCAAGTGTTCAAATCACCAAGCAAATGAATAGAATCCTGAAAGAAGAAATGTTTTCAAACATTACAAATCGATTTAAATAGATCAATTCTTTATCTTTTTTTAAAAAAAGTTTTTATTATGCCATCAGTCATTTTTCTTAATGTTTTCGTTACTGTCCAAAAATGGAAAACACCAGTAAAATACCCGTTTCTTTGCAAACGTTATACCCAAAGCTACTGTTCTGTGTGAATATGTTTACACAGTAATTTGAAAGGTTGACACGATTTTCTTTCTTTCTTTTATTTTTTATTTTTTATATCAACTAGTAAGATATGCGTCTATAATATTATATCTAGGTTTAAGAAGAAAAAAACTCCTAGGAGTTTCCTGAAGTGGACATCTTCAGTGCTTGACCAAATCTCACACTCGAAGACACTCAGAAGCAGATCAAATTCCACCATATTTCACTTCCTCAATTTTCTCACCGGCCGAGTTCAGTCGATTTCCTTGAGTGAATATCTTTGTCTCACCCCCACTCTTTTCCGTATTCCTAACTTACTCCTCCTTCCCTGTCTCTTCCCGGTAGCAAAACCTCTCCACTATCCCAACCTCTTACGACGTAATATTATTATTTCTAAAGCGTGAGAGACAGATGGACAGACAGAAAAGTTCGACAGATGGACGGGTACTTTGCTTATTATTACATAGATTGCCTTGGTTAATGTTTGCCCGGATGTTCTACAGTTGCCACAAAAGCCAAGGACTTTTCAGATAACTTATTTACACCCTAATGAGGATAAAAGAAAGGGTAATTAATACTGTAAGAGGTTGTTGCTTAATTAGCACACTAGTAGTATCGTAGTCTTTATGAAAATGTGTCATAGATGTGTTCTTTAGACACATCATCCATAACCTTTTTGTAAGGATACGTTATTGGATATTATTGTGTTAAATTAAGCAAGTAAGTTTGCAAGTTACAATTACATCTGAGATCTGCTTTGTAGCTGAGATAGTTACGTACCAGAAGTTGACTTTCGAGTCTCGGTAAAAGCCGTGATATCGAATGCTGATTTTCAAGGCAGGTATACTTTCGCTATTCAGGAGATAGCGTTGCGCCAATCTCCCCAATTCTGCTTATGTGGCATTTGGCTGTACATTAAGCTTACATAAGATTCAAGTAGATATGAATAGATTTCCTTTCAGTTTGCCCACTTCAGTATGAGAAGTTTTACACTTGTCTTAAATTTTCTTTTCACAGATTTAATCAGTAAAAAAAATATTCATGCGGTTAAAAGACTTTTTTATTGACATATTATTGCAAAATTAAATTATAGTAGGAAAAAAAACATGGCGTGCTTTCAGCTTGTAAATCTCTTGCATGGGTTTTTTCGGTCTTTTTTTTGCTTATATTGATTTTAAAGATATGTCTTATGTTATATTTTTAGTGTTTTTGTTTTATAATCTCTAGGATTGAAAACTATCTAAAATAAACAAACAGTGAAAATTCTGTTATATGAAAAATAGATAGGGCGGGAATCAAACAATGTAAACTTTCACTCATACCCACATCAGTCTCGACAACCCAGGAGCTTCTCGATTGGATTAAGTCTTTCCATGCAATGGCGATATTCTATGGAAACCAGCTACTAACAGATGAGGATATTTCCACAGTTCATAACTACCAGGAAATGGAAGTCGAACCGGGAAGCGATGACAGTGGTAAAAGATGAGTTAGGGGGGGTGTTGCTGACAGGGGGTTGGGGCGACGGCTGTGTTCATAGCGACGTTGTCCAGCCACTAGGAATTTTCTCATCAATCACTGAGAACCTGTTGAATGATTTATGGAATACATCTCACGTGCCAGTGTATACGCTTATTAATAGGAAAATAAAGGAAATGGAAAAGGAGAGGGGTCCACCAGAAAGAGATTGTTTAAAGAGAAAAAAAAAAACTTGAAAAACGAGGGTAGAGTAAAGACTCTGTGGGAGGACAGACAATCTATGTACAATAGTATTTCATAACTTTTTTGGACGCAATCCTTTTCTATATTAAATAACGTAATGGACATTAAAAATGAGGAATAAAGAGCTTTTCAGTGGTCGGAAAATGATGAAAGTATTACAGGCAGATTAGAACTATAATCTAACAATAATTGAAGCGTGTAGGCGTGCCTGGATTTGTGTGAGAATTTACTGAGATAATTTGACAACTAGCCATTGTACGATATTGACATTTGCCATGTGTATCAGCCAGTACACAAGACATTGCTGTGTCGAATTGAAAGTTGTTTCGATTAGCGGTTCTTGGGAAATCCAATTAAAAAATTACAGATAAGAGATTCTTTATCTAAAATTATTGATCTAAATTTAGATATGAAATATCTAAACTGTAGATAGATCTAAATTTTGATATAACAGATTCAAATTGGTGAAACTAAAGTGAACTCGAAGTATTTTTGTTCATTTATCCTGGGGACGGGCATTCCCATACGAATTTGACCAACAAATCAAAAACTGATTATTTCAATATGAATGCAATTCCGATTCTAAAATTTACTGGATTTGCCAGAAAATACCCCCCCCCCCTTTCTCAGCGAGACCGAGGGGATGGTTCTGATGACATGGCATCCCAGAATTGTGCCCCGGGGAGATCACTCCAGTGTCGTTCTATTGTCTACCGAAACAGACCGAGGACTTCTGCTATACAGGTGGTTCCCGACCTTTTCGGAGCCACCCTCACTTATTTTCTTCATTAAGATTACCAGTCCCTTCCTTCTATTTCAGTGAATTGCAACAAGAAATAATTTGAAATGATTATTTCATTTGCACATAAAGACAGCTTTATAAGAAGAATTAGTTTAATTCTACGATTGTTCGCTTGGTGCGGTGTATTTTTAACCCAGAGAAAGCAATCAAAATAATTAGAAACATTTCATTAGCAATTCCAATTAATCACAAAAAAATAAGAATTCTGCTATCGTAATTTGTATACACATCAATGTGATCTCAATTCTAGTTGTCTTTTGTCAATTAGTTCCTCAATTCATGGGTCTAATAGCGAGAAACACATCCCCACTACCCTCAAGTCAATAACATTCACCAGGACATTTATTTTTACCTAATAGCCTTATGTACCTGAGTACCCCTTTAGGAGTTATCCCCACCGCCCCCGATTTAGAGCCACTGTTCTATACAAATATATACATGTGCTCATAGATATAGAAGTGTTTGGCCACAATGAATGGCTTTCTTTGAGCCACGTCGACACGGACAGAAAAAAAACTTGGTCCCTCACAACAATGTCTTTCAAATAGATTAAGCTGATATTGGTTGATTTGAACAGTGACAACTTAAAATCGGAAAAATAGGGAATATGAATTAACGAATCAGTGAAAAAAATACTGCAGAGATAAGATGAAACGGAAAAAGGGGAAAAAAATTGAAGATGTATCAGTTTTAAAAGAGTCGGCCATGTTTACAGCTTGATTGGCGAGGGAGAACTACGGATTAGGTAGTCAAAGCTGTGTGTCTCTGGAGTTTAGGAAAAATCAATAGATTTGTAATTTTGCTTACGTGTTAGGCGCTAGGTGGTGGGGGGCGTTGTCATAAAGATTGTAAACACCGGATTAAAGAGGCTGGGACAAAAAAAAAGACAGAAAGAAATTTGGATAAGGAATTAAAGTGAGAGAATCTGGGAATGAATATACACTGAAGAAGACTTAAATAGCGATCAGACTGAAAGTGCAAGGGACATAAGGAATGGGAGCTTTTAAACCAACGTAGCCATCAAAGGTGGCAAACGGGTTCTATCCCTTTTTATATGTGCGCATGTTTGTCTGTATGAACAGCTGTTTTGTCTACATATCTGAAAGATAGCATCAATACTCTTCTAAACACCTAATAGTAATCTCTCTCTCTTTTTTTCTATTTTTGGCGTTTTTGACCTTTGGGGTGCCTTATTCTGATAGGTTTGTAAATAACATCGAGATTTTCCATAATCTAGATTTTTTCAAACTTCATTTCAGATATTTTTTGTTGAAAACGCCAGTGATGTCATAAATAGAATTCATTCTGACCATATTTATTCTTCGAAGGAATTTTTTTACATAACTTTCATAACATAAACCAAGTAACCAAAGTTGTAGTTTTGAAGAATGCATCAGGAAAAGGTGATCGACGAATCCTTTGAGAAATAATTGTAGTTTGCCAATGAAAGAAAAGGATTCTCCCTAGAAATTCCTGCCAAAACATTGAGACAATGTTAGATTCATCTGCAAAGTAGATACAAAATTATGCAAAAAATAGAGAAAGAGTTCATGTTTTTGATATGTCAATGTTATCAGCAGATGCAAACACTCTTGAGGCACGAAATGTTTAATGAGGAAATATGATGATGTTGATGGACTGTTCCATAAAGAGCCAAAATCGAAATCATGCATGAATAGCGAAACTGAATTGACGTAAAGAGGGTGGGGCTATCCAACTATTCACATTTAAATACATGTCCATTGTGCCCCATCCCAATGGGGGGCAATAATTAATAGGCTATTCACGCTGATTATAACTAGGGAGCATTGGGTTTGTTCCTCATTGTATGCCATTTGTTTGGCTTTGAGCCAAAATTGAGCTCAGCAGAGTTACTCTAAATATATTCATGGGTACCTATGAATACATGTATAAATATTTACTTATATTTTACTAAGTACGGCACAAGGCAAGATGAGGTAACTGTGGATGATGAAATGTATTACGCCAGTATTTCAAGTTAGGAGGGCCGACAAGTGTCTAGAAAAAAAAGGATGCAATATCCTGCTTTACCGCAGGCTCGAACACCGATCTCTGACACCAGCGATAAATACTAAACTAACACAACGATTCAATCTGCACTCTCTATCTATCTCTCTCTCTCTCTCTCTCTCTCTCTCTCTCTCTCTCTCTCTCTCTATATATATATATATATATATATATATATATATATATATATATATATATATATATATATTGAGTGAGTTCTTGAAGAAGAGATTTAGTTGAATAAGAAATAGTAAAAAAAAAAATTTTTTAAAAGGAAAGGAATTCAGATATCAATCCAGGGAGATAACAATTGACGAACCTATTGCAAATGAAATCTCCTTCCTCGTTAACAGTCTCCCTTCCACCAACCACCGCTTGCACCCACGTATTACTCTGGTCAGTAAACGACATCGACGTCAAGTCCGCACAGCAACTGAAAATGATGTCATCTCATCGACACCTCACCATCCTCAACACCAGTGTCTACCAAAAGACGAGCGTCTGGACGAGCAGCTGGTCATTCTGGTTGACCATCCTTCTGAACGGCGTTGGCTGACCAGAACAAATTGAGTGGTCTGTCGTAATAACTTGAAACACTCATCCATTCGCCAGAAACACAAGGTGCTTGTCACGCTGCTTTGTTTGTTATGGTCAGCACCTGTCCGGCGAGAACAGATGGCTTTGTCCGTTGGCCAGATGAACACGCAATGTCCGAATGACCAATTCTGAGAAAATCGCCACCATTGCTTGATGGAGTTGGCCACCTGCGGAGAGCTGTGGGCTTCATTTAAATCTTGTACAAATTTCAACGTCAACAAAGACAGTTGTGTACACATGCGAAAACGAAATTAAACAAACACACACGAACGTATTTTGAATACAATGTATATCGTATGGAAATAAATTCATAATGCACATTTACTATTTATGATATATATTAGATATATGTTGCAAGAACCAAATGCCATGGAGGCATTTTATATATATATATATCTATATATATCTATGTGTGTGTGTGTGTGTGTGTGTGTTCCCCCTGTTTAATGGGGTGACCCACATTATTTTCCATGTAGGTGGATACACACTACGATTGCATTACGTGGCTTGTCAGACTTACGTTTTAGAATACCTATCTCTTCAGAAATAACTTAATCATACAAATATTGTTTGTACACAATCACGCAGAATATTAGAATCCAGTCAAGCTTGACTATAGAGGTAACAGATTTCAATGTGTCAATGCCTTGGCAGGTAAGCTAGCAATGGTAATGTGATTTGCCCAAGTACTTATTCATTACTGTTTCTCTCCATCAGTTATCGTTGCATACCAATGACGAGACCTTTTGTTAAGATATCTGGGAGTTGGATTGAGCCTAGGGAGAAGTTGTTTCGTGCCTTTTCTAAATGCTATGTTGATATAAGCAGCTTCAGTCGTAATTTGAATTTGGTTTGTTTATTCCGTTCAAGTGATGGCTACTTCCCCATGAATTAGATAATGTAAATCCGACTTGTGAACGGTGCTTTTCTGAGCTTAGAACCCCACTCTCAACCTTTGAGCAGCGACTAGAATTAAAACATTAAGTATACGACTCATTGAGGTTTGAGTGATAAACGTCCTTTGCACTGTGCAAATGGATTCTAAAACCAATGTACAACGCGCACGCGCATGATTATATTCTCTCCTGTCTGCTTAGTGGTAGAACGAGGGACGCAATATAACCAAGTTTCATCTCCATATTGATATTCGTTGGGAGTCGTTTCAAGCTGGTGAAATAGAACTTTATTGAAAGTATGAATACGTACTGATTTCAAATTCTCCACTCACAGCTATAATTATGTATGTTAGTTTATAGCAAGCAAACACACGTTAGCTGGACCCTCGTAAATAATCTCTCGTCGGTCCGCGGATCTATCCACATTGTAGATTTACCTCGGCGCATCCCCCCTCGGCCTTGTATTACATTCCCCTCTATTTACGCACGCTCGAATCTATAGACGTTTTCATTTTCTTTCGCGTGCACTCTCTCTCTCTCTCTCCCACAAACATGCTCACACGAATGGGAGACGCAGATGTGCTTATAAGTACACAAGTCGAGACGCATTAAATAGTCGTAAATTGTCCGTTTTTCTCACTCGGGCACAAAAATGCCGACCAACCTTGGGTAAATCCCAGCGCTGGCGAGAACTGCACAAGTATAATGAGGACGCTGCATGTCTACACGGTTAAATTATGGCTGCTTTTGTGCGACGGAAAAGAAATTGGTGCTGGGCAAGGGATTGGGAATTGCCTCTTTGGGGACGACGAACAACTGCCGTGGGTCTGACACTTCCCAGCTAACGACATTTTATGGATAACGCGTTCGCAACGGGAGAAAATGGCCGAATTCAACAGACTTGACCAACAACAATGTGACCTCTTGTAAACCTAGACTGAAACTTGAGCGTTAAATACATACCGTGCATACTCGTGTATGAGTTGATCTCGTGTATAGGTCGACTCTTGATTTACTCGCTGGTAGTAACCATTAAATATCTTTCATCTTTAGAGCTGAGGGTTACTCCTAGACCTTCTCATTTTCTTTAGAATTCATTCTTTCTAATCTGTTATGTATAGGTCGAACCGCAATTTTTATCTCAAGGAGAGCATTTTCTTGTGGTCCGGCGAGAAGCTTAATTAGATATGTATTTGCCATCTGTGACAGAAGTCAGAGTTTGAGCTGGGATGAAAAATAAGGGTTTCAAATACTAATTGTCAAGAAACGCTGGACGGTCCCAGTTTGTAAGTTAACGAAACACCGTCTTCTTACCTCCATTTGTACTGATGTCGAGTTTCTCGAGTGAATCATCAGAAATACTTGCATGTAAAGCTAACTGACGGTATTCATTCTGTACACCTAAGGATTTCAAGATACGTTGTAAGGTCTTTTGTGAATTGGGTAGGTACGAAAAGTGCAATGGAGAAGTACACCGCGCGCCAGATCTCAGCGTTTGAGACCAGGGAAAACATCATGTTAAATGATTCACCATTCCATCTCATTCTGCTCTGAACTAAGCCAAAAATTAAAAAATATCCATCAGAAGAAATCAATTCTCAGAGAATGCCTATATAATAGAAAAAAACACTTTTTCAGGCAGTGAATATATATGTGTACATATGAAATACAAAATAAACAAGTGGTATAACTCAATCTCTAAATTGTTATAATGAACACACACACACACACACACACACACATATATATATATAAACATGAGTGTGTGTACAAAACAGTCAAGATTATTCGGCATACGAAGACAGAGGTACTATTGATTTGCCATTCTATAATGACAAAATGTGACGCTTGGTCAGTGAAGGAATCGTTACAGCCCATGACACTAGGTCGCTTTTTTGAGATGTGAATTTCCCAAAGTCTATCAGCGTCCTGTTAGATCAGATTGTACATCTGACCCTAATCCTCTTCCACTGGGAAAACATCCGGCCACATATATTCACTAGAACAAAACACATACCTTTTAATTGCATTATCGGACATTAGCATTATCAATTATTCATTAACGGGTGCCCTTGCAACGGGTACGGCTTTGCTGTACACTCACATCGTTCCAAACCTTATTTGTGCTCTACTTAATTGGCCTTTTGCCAGACAAGGGTGAGGGTGCTAGTCCGAACAAGTCTGAATAATGATGGTGACTTATTTCATAACCACGCACAGTTCATTGTTCAGTCGAAAAGGAATAGATAGCTTCACTGGGCAAAAGAGACTATTCCACTCTTAATTTATTCTTGATATTCTATATCGTTTTATATTCCATGAGGTGTTGTGGGGGAAGTGAAAATAGTGACCGATGGCTTGATGGGTCACTTCCATGATGGAGAGGTCATGTGACGTGAGCGTTTGGTCACGCCCTTGATCCAACGTCTGTAAGGTCATCCTCTTTCCTCGACACCTGATCTTGTAAGATTGTAGGCTCTGATTACTAGTTGGTCGGTTGCTATTTGCTATTCATATCCAGTGTCCAAACCATTTAATTCTCTTGCGCTGGATGAATTTGTGGACTGGCGCTACTCCTACAATTTTCGAATATTTTTTTTTCGTTACTTATCAATTCCTTCCTGGTCTTATCAGCTACTCGTCTGAGCCCCGTCGATCTAACTCTATCATTATATTGTATTGATATCTTAGCACTTACTTCGCAGCCATCAATTTTTAATCCTGATTCGATCAATAAGAAAAGTTAGCCACGACTTTGTGTGCGCTGAAGTGAATCAATCCGAAAGTAAATCAGCTGGTCGTTTGTGCATGAATGACCCTTACACATATATTTATTTGCGGGATTATTTTTTTGCGTGTCGGACGTTCTGTGTATTTATGTGCTGTGCCGAATAATTCTTTTTTTCCCATTTTATTTTCATTATAACTGTTTAGAGATTGAGTTATACCACTTGGTTATTTTATACTTCAAGTGTGGACGTGTATATTTGCTGCCAGAAAAGTTGTTTTTTTTTCCTATTATGTCGGCATCCCCAGTGAATTGATTTCTTCTGATAGTTTTTTTTCTATTCCTAGGCTTAGTTTAAAGCGAATTGAGTTGGAAAGACGTTGGAAGATTGTGTTGCAGCGAACCATTATTTAACATCATGATGTTTTCCCTGGTCTCCAATGCTGAGCTCTGGTGACCCAGGGAAAAATATAAGCATCCACACACACACACACACACACACACACACACGTACACATGGGAACTTATTTGATACAACGACCTTTTATTGAGGGTGATGATTTCCACAGTATAAGTTCCTGAGAAGAATATATTGTTTTTGATGAAATGCAGCTAACTTGACAAACGGAAGGACGCAAAGATATTTTTTAAACAGTCCTACACTTGGTTTTGCTGAGGAATAAGGGAGCGTTGCCCCAATCGATGGGGGTAGAAAGAGAAGGAATGACGAGACTGAAATAAAGCTACAAGATGGTTAGTCATTTTGGTCAGGAAGAGAAGAGCAATAAGATGGGGTGATCTGGAGAGATTTTGACCGTGGGTGCACAAGTTAGAGGACAGATTTAGGAAACGAGGGGTTGATGGTAGATGACAGGACTTAATCGGGTCAGAAGTGGCGCTTAGGGATCTTGTTACAGCAATGAGTGAGTCCCACGGTAACATTTTGTATTGATAAAACACACGCATAGTGATGCACACACGAATAATCATATGTATACACATTTTGGTGTATAGATATTTTTTTTAAGAATTAACACTCTTAATACAGCGACAAAATTACATAATGCCCATCCAACATACAAGAATATTTTCACTTTCACTTTTCATATGTGTACTTAAACTGCCAACCACTGCCTAGTCCAGGGGTAGGAAACATGCAGCCCGCGAAGGAATTTTGACCAACTCGCGCCAAAATATAAAGATACTTTGTTTACTTTTTTGTGTTTCAAAGAATCTTTGCTTTTCAATAGATTTAAATGATTAAATTCAGTTCTGTGATTGGTAATTGTTCTCCTTGGTTTAGCACATATAATTCTCTAACGAGCTGTATTCATTGATTTGAGGCGAAATGTAAACTCAATGCATTTAAATGGATATTTAATAAATTTCAAGCTTTTTTATGACATTTATCACTCATCAACATGCGATCCGACATGTAGAGACAAAGTGGTCACCGATCCCTGAAGTCTCTTATACTTTTTTTTTCTTTTTCAACTATTCAAAATTGAAAATATCACATGCCTTCGTAGATCGTTGAAGTTCCATTTGGTGTCCTTCGTGAATCTTTTATGGGTTAGCACGCTCGGCTAGCGGGTGATAACAAGTTTAGTCCTCACTGGGTGCCCTACACATCAGGCTTCGTGCTGAAGCTAAGATAAACTCAGTAAATAGATATATTATACATATGTGAGCAAATGATGTGCCCTGTTGTGACTTTAATTAATAATCCTTCTCGACACTAATTAGCCGTCTCTACTCTCTAATTAGTCGTCTCAACACAATGGAATTCATCATGTGCAACTGCAAACACAGCACTAATCATCTGACTCCTATTTTGCCCACCAAACCCCGAACAAAGACAAATTCATTGCATTGACGTCAGTCAGTAATTAGTTTAGACAATCGCATCGGGGATTTGGGAACTTTTAAGCTCCCCACATAATAAGCCTTCTCTTTTAAGTCCTTAATATAACATTGGACATGATCAAAGTCAAAGGGTCCGGTTGTTGCTCAGATTAGGGATTTTTAAAGAGAAGATTTGGGGTTGAAACGGGAATAGAGAACCGGCGGATGGGGATGCAGTGTGTAATTCTTGTTCGGCTCTTCTGCTTCTTGTCCTTAAGCTAATCCTAACTGATATTTGCAATCTAACGATTATGATATTTGTTTAGCTTTGGAGGGTTATGTAATCGACAGTGTTCGTTAAGGGTTCAGGCTGAAGTGAGGAGGAAGAGGAGGTTCGAGCCTTTTTTCGTCAATCTACAGCGTTCGCTCCTAAATTGATTTTGTGACTCTATTTTCTTTGACAGTAGAGTGCACAATGACCTGAATGAAATTAGTTGACCCTAAAGGTCTAGCATGATTGATTATGAAGGCAGCATTTCAAGTCGTCACTTTCGACAAACATTGATATATCGTCATACTTATATGTGCATACATATAGTCATATATATGTGTGTGTGCGCGATATAGTTAAGTGCATCCGTGTCGCTATCTTCGCAAACGGATATGCACAAACGACTATAACCACAGTATCCGTGTATTGTTCCAATGTCTTATATATATATATATATATATATATATATATATATATATATATATATATATATATATACAATCAATACAGGGGAAGGAAATGCTTGGTTGGTAGTTTGTGTCATTGCTAGTAAATAAGTGTATATTTGTTTAATTGATATGCTCTCTCTCTCCCTCTCTCTCTCTCTCAGTGTATACGTATATTTATATATATGTATAAATATTTATGTTTTTGTGTGTGTGTTCATATGTGTTTATATATATATATACATGTGTATATAGGCTGATATATATATATATATATATATATATATATATATATATATATATATATATATATCAACGTATATATGTATCAACATATATATACAAGAAATAGCGTGCCTATTTATTATAAAAAAAAACAAGTTCATATTTAAAATTGTGTTCATAATAAAGGCACACAATATTCCTAATTGAAACTAGTCAGAGAAATATTTTTTGTGAGCTGAGAAATACATCCATGATCATAAACTCTTTTTCCTAAATATCCAAGTTATCAATTATAAAATAATCTCTCACCAGTGTGACTCTTCCTTACTTCTTACTGATGTTGTTAATCACAAATCTTGAGCCAAAACCTTTTACAACGAGGTTTTTAAAAAAAATGCAAAATTCGGACCGTTATCATCGAATTATTTGTCACTCCTACCGGAAATACCTATTTTATTACCGCAGAAACTAGTAGCGTAAGGATAAAGTCCGTTGGCAAGTGATCTATATATGAAGTAACTAAATATAATTTATTGAACATTATATGTCTATGCGCATTTAGCAAACAGAAGAGAAACAAAACTAGAATCTAAATATCTACCTTATCGTCCTTAAAAATTACGATGTTTGATAGGGGTTGAATTGACTTTTTATGTCATTTTGTTGTCGACGGCGATGATAGTTTCGTGGCAGTAAATGTCAGGAAGCCAAATGGAAGAATCTTGCATATTCTCCTTAATATCTATGCCTTTCAGGTGATATTCTTTATCCTGTAATCAGGAGATTGAAAAACAGATGAAAAGGTGCCCTGAAAACGAACAGTTCCCTTTCAACATTAACTAATCAATTAGTTTACGACACCTGATGCCTTGTTTGAAAATAAACTGCTTCCTTAGGCAATTTTGGAAAAAAAAGGATAATAATCATTATTCTCGATACCGATAAGTGTTGCAGAAACGCATTTACCTGACAGTGATATACTTCAAGATAGATTTGGTTTGAATGGGAATATAGTCATCTGGTACATTTACAGCACCGTGGGTGACACAAATTAAATGAGTATGAGCACATTCGTATACTTACGTATGTATAAAAAATCAAATCCAGCTCACAAGAAAGAACAAGAAAGTAACGCTCCAAACACAGATTTCCGTCGTTGTACCCGAGAGTTCTCTCTTCTTTCAAAATGTTTGTTGAGCAAAGACTGAAAAGTTTAACGAGAAATCGGGATGGGGTTTCTTTTTCAATCGAACAAAGAATCCATTTCGCCTGACTATTTCTAACCGCATAGAAGGGCAGAAAGACCCAAGTAGAATCATTTTTTCTTTGACTCTTCTAGCTTCCACTTCCTTGGTTACCTGCCGTGATTTGCTGGTTACTTTCTATACGAATTCATTGTTAAGCCACGATTTCATACCTGATTACGTGCTCTACTCTCATTCGACCACTTGTACCTTCATGATATACTGAGGTCAAGCCACATAGTTAAATATATTCCAATAGACACACTAGCCTTCACTCGTACTAAAGTATTGAATGTTCCATGCGTATATTGTTTAGGACTTCTCAATAAAAATTCTGCATAATCTTACGCTATCTGCTGGCGAAAAACACCATTATAAGTTGAAATCAGTTTCAGTTACCGTGCCGTATTATTGAATATAAGGAGAACAGTGGAAATTAAAATATTCAGAGTTCTTCGGGCGATTGGACTCCTTTTTGTTGATTGTATCGTTGACAGGACGTTTCAGTCCATGTACTCAGAGTTCTCCGTAAGGTGTACTATCCTAATATGATAGTAGAAACAGAATTCTTCTCTAATGGCAGGTACACTTTCGGTGATACATCTTCCTTCCCTTGTTGATGACCCTTTTCAAAACTAGTGACAAGTCTAAATATGTTTATTTTCTTATGTGCATCAATACAAGTCCAACGTGTCGGTCTTAAATAACCTCATCAAATATAGATCATAGAGGAAATTGTTTCCAAAATGTTATACTATTAATTGGTTTGGAATTGATGAATTTTATAATTTTCACATTTTTATTTAACGAAAAAAAAATGGTATTTAGTATTGTGCGATCTTGTTTAACTGTAATGATGAAGAGATATTCAATATGGCGTCAAGAATTAAGGGTCAGATAATCCCTTTTCTATGCATTCGTTTTAATCCACCAGATTAGAATATAAAGGGATTTGTTGCATTAGGGGCTAAGCAACTAAACCAAACAAAACAAAAATATATATTCAAAATCCTCTTAAACAATTTCGTGTTTTTAAAAACCAGGTAATAGCAACACCCAATAAATATGTTTCCAAAGCTTTGCTTGTTCAACAGAAGCATTCAGTATCACGAAAGTAGATTAAATTAAATGTAATGGCTTAGAGGCTACTTGTATGGACTAGTAGTGGTCACCAAGCGGTCTGGAATAATATAGGGAGCTTGTTATCTGACTCTGACTGAGGAAGAGATATGATCCCAAAGTAGAAAAAAGTAGCTTTATGACAGTTACTTTAAAATAATGAATTATCCGTCGACAAGTATTTTGACGAGTGAAAAATTCGTTTGATATATTGATAGAACTACTAATTTATAATTAAAATGCAATACGTGGGAAATACTGTTTTGCAGAGGAATTCCATGTTGGATGGTGAATGGTTGGAACAAAATGAAAAACAATAAGCGAGAAAAGAGGAATGTAGATTAGCCAAGAGCTTGGCAGAAGGCAAATCTGAAAAGCTCAATTTTTAATTTATTCTCCGTATTCAACATTCACATTTTTCTAAATGTGAGGGTACCTTTTAACAGTTTAAATCACTGAGAATGGAAGCTTCGAGTTGTGTTCAAATTACGACTGAGACGGTCTGCATTCACATCGCGCTAGTGCCAAGAAATTCATCTCTTCTGCACTCGAATATGGCTAGATAGTATGACAACGTCTGCTCTTTAGCCATGGTTGGCCACCAATCTGAGAGACGGTCAGTTCTAATTCCAAACCAGGGAGCTGGTCCACTTAACGCCAGCTAAGCATGTAAAGCATAAAGAGTTCGGTGTGACAAGCTCTGCGCCCTGACCATCCATTGCACTCGGTCTGTCTCAAACCATCCTGTCTATTGCCGGGAGAACTAGGTACGAGAGTATGAGACCGACAGTGCGTAACTTTCTTTCACTATAAACCAAGTCAAGCTCGACTCATTTCTGAAGACACAACACAGCTGCAGTAATACCAAGAATTAAAGCTAAGATCATCTTCAACCAAAAAGGACACACTACGTACAATCCCCATAACTATTCTGTTCCCTAATAGCAAAGATGCTTTTTGGTGATTCTCATAGATCATGTTGATTATAATAGGTGGGATTTAAATTTTATTTTATGAGTAAAAATAAGGTTTTCCGACCGTATGGAACTTAGAGCGCTTTAGTTTCCCAATCCCCACCGCCGAACCTATCATCCAAGGACGTACACAATACAAAAATATAAATAAATATTTGTATCTAATCCCTACCGAAAAAAAGGATTAAAAACATTACATTGTAATTGTACATAACGTTAGGTCCCCTGTTACTATACCCAGTGCTATTCTTCCAAAACCCTTCATAATAAAATGATCCCTTGTAAAGATGGATAATCCGTGTTATGGGACCAGGGGATTAACAAATAACAGGATTATTGTTTTGCAAGGAGCCTCTTTTCTGCCCTTTGGTTTCCCTCGCCCTTCTCTCTAACCTTTCATCGTTGCTCTCCTTCACCCTGACTCTTAATTTACCCTTACTCTCCCTTTTGGATCTCTTTTACTAAAATATTTTTCTGCTTTTACTCTTCATCAGAACCAACCCCACACCCACTGCCAGGGCCACTGCTTAATCCCTGTGAAGAATGTTAGGCCTCTGCCACTTCAATGAAAGGGCCCACTTATGGCATGGTGTGACTTTTACATTAATCCTCTATTGATAAGCAAAGATAACAAATCTCTACCACCCTGCAACTGATATAATGTCGATCTACTCAGAAAAAATCAGCAAAAATAACAATTGTAAACAAAGCACTAAGATCCCTTTGTTTAGCTACGGACACTCAACACCTTTTGAAAGCGTAATAATTGCTGGAACTCCTTTTTTCTTCTGATCAGATTAGGGACAACAAGGCTTTGGCCCCTGAGTGAAGGTTGAAGGAGAGGCTGGAGGTTTTAAAAAAGGGGTTTTAGTTATTTTGTCTTTTTTTGTTTTTAGTTTTTGACATAGCTGAGGTGATTAGTTACACATTCATTCAAATAAGATATGTATGTGTACTTTGTAGATGTGATTACACGGAGGGAAAATCTACGCCACCTTTATCTGTTCTTATCTGCCTATATGTTTCTAGAAACATTGATATCTGTTTATGCAACACTTTATACTTTATATATTAGAAACCGTCAACCAAAACTGTCACTACACTGTCAACATAGTTTTCTCTCAGTTTTTAAGTTGGTCTGGCTGGCTATGTATGTATTTCGCATGCAAGTCAGACCAATGTGACCAGAAAACTAAAAATTCAAAATTTACACCTTATTAAATCTAAAAAATGTTTTGGTTTTGATTTTTGGAAGTCTCTCCTATAAATAGGTTTTAGTGGGTGGGGGTAATGCGTCTTTGCGTGTTTGTGTCTGTGTTGAAAATTCAGACTTGTCTGTGATCACAATCCAACAGTATATGAGCGAGGTAACTTGTTCATTGATCACCCTTTTCCAGAAGACATTGGTTACATGATTCTATTGAGTGACTGACCGGAACTTAACTGTCTCCCACTCTCCTACATATACAAACATACACAACGTACCCACTCAAGGTGCTATCCAAAATTCCAGGGAATTTGGAAGGGTTGTTCATCTGCCAAGTTACCTAGTTTTTTCGATGTCGCGCCGTATATTAACACCAGTGCTGGACGAAATATGTTTCCTGCTAAAGATGTCTTTATAATTATCACTTTCTGTCGGACATAAACAGTCCATTATATATATATATATATATATATATATATATATATATATATATATATATATATATATATATATATATATAATGTGTGTGTGTGTGTGTGTGTGTGTGTATTTTCTGTAGCAACCCCATTTTTACTCTATCGGATCATGTATCCATTCCCAAATTTAATTGTTGCGTTGATATAAACAAATAGAACCGATGAAGACTGTCAATGAACAAAATGAAATTCGGAGTTGAAAAAGTTATTTTGGCCTTATATAACCGCAGGATGTTTAGCTCAATGGTAAGAGCAACTATACTTTGAAGCGGCTACCCTAATGGTCGCCGGTTTGTTTATTCTTTTCATGTTGTCTAGGCCGAATGATACATTCACCGTGTAATAAGAGAGAATTATTTCAAATAGTTTCAATACAATATAACACAATTTATGATCATATATATGTGTGTCTATAGTGTATATACATATATATATATGCGTGTGTGAATAGTATATATATATATATATATATATATATATATATATATATGCGTTTATAGTATACACTTATAAGTGTGTGTGTGTGTGTACGGTATATATATATATATATATATATATATATATATATATATATATATATGTGTGTGTGTGTATATATAGTATAAATATATATATGTGTGTGTGTGTATATATAGTATAAATATATATATATATGTGTGTATATAGTATATAAGTGTGTGTATATAGCATATATGTGTGAGTTGTTTTCCTGAGCATCTAGAGCATGTTGATGTGAGGCCAACAGGTGTTTTTCACTGCCTAAGGCTGACTAGATCTAAACAAATTTTGGGTTTTAACCTTGAGATGTTTCGAGTTCTTGCATTCCTGCTGATTCAAGTGAAAACGGGACAAGATGAAAGGGAAACTGATATATCAAATAAATTGCTTGCATGGAAAATTACAGGGAAAAGACTCAGCAAATTCTGAAATTTTGAGGAATTCAGACTCTTTCCTATTTAAACAAATATCATACGCAAGATAACAAGCGAAGATAATATACAGTTGCATGTGCGGATCCAGGGTGGCGTCCGAGGGGTCTTGAACCCCTTCCGCAAAGAAAAAGACCAATTAAAATCTATTTCTTAAGATCTAAATAAACGAATTTTATGAATGAAAATACCCAAGTGATCCCACATTTGACTTGTCTGAAATATCATAGAAACAGTTAGAAAACTCAAATAGCAATGGGCTGGACATGTTGCAAGATGTCTGGCAACTGCTGGACATCACAACTCACAGCGTGGATCCCTATAGATCATATGAAAAATTGTGGCCGACAGAAAGTAAGATGGCGAGACGAGCTAGACGAATTCACAAAGTAATTGCTCTGCGATGCCCATATTAGAGAGATCTGGTGAGTCTTGGGGAAAATGTATGTTCAATGAGAGACACTAAAAGTTTGATGATGAGTTTAATGTTCGTCGTCTAATTTGACAGATGGAACCCTGGATCTACCCTCGCATTGTTCGGTCTCAGTTGCTAGAAATATGTTGTAATAGACCAAATCACAAATGATAGCTCAATAGAGACAGAAAAGACATCGATACACGATTGCTTTGTTTATTCATTTGCTTCCTTCATACCCCAGCGATATATCATCATTATCAGTCTTTTATTGTCCATTGTTGGACACAGACTTCCTCCAAAATTCGCCTCACTTCTCTGTCGTGGACGTCGCAGAGCCAATACTTTCTGAATTTGTCTAGCTCGTCTCTCCATTTTATATTCTGCCGGCCACGGTTGTGCATGTGATCTCTAGGGTCTATGTTGTGAGTCGTGATGTCCCACGGTTGTCTGTCATTCTTACAACATGACCAGCCAATTGCCATTTAAGTTTTTTAGTGGATTCTATGATGTCTTGGGCATGCTCAACCTTACATGGTGGAACCACAAGACAGCAAGTATATCAACGACCTATAAACGTACCTAAAATACACGGTGTTTTTCCCCCTTGCATTTCTCCGTTTTGGGATTTATAAATTATATATTTAAGAATTCATCCCTGTAACCTAACATTTAAATTCCAGAAACTGATTTAGTAAAATGTATTGAATATCTAAAAATCAAGAATTATCATAAGATAAAATATCTAAAAAAAAAAAGTCAACAATATTAACAAAATTAGTTGAGTAATACTGATTATATTAATTGGATTATTGTCATTGTATAATTTGCCAGAAGTCTGTCTGTTCTCGCCTACCACAAAAACTACTTAATATAAATCCATGAAATTTTCTATTGGTACGGATTTGATCCCCTGGAAGTGTTTTTCCAAATTAATAATAACACAGCGTTTGTGCATAATGAACGAAAAGGTAATATTGCAAAATATGGAAAGCTTTTCTTTTCAAAATGGTGGAAATTAAATTATGCTATGAATTAATAATGAACAACCGATCAGCCAGCGAAGTCTGCCTTGAAATCTGGAAATTACAATGATAGGGAAAACAATAGATTAATAAGCTGAAAGTCACTGACATTATTATGAACAAACTTGAAGTTATACTTGAAAGAGCAGAAATAACTTCTATTACTACTACTATGTCGTTTTCTTTTTCTTGTACTAATTCTTTTTTCGTTGAAGATAAAGTGACAGCAAGTTCCCTCAAATCCACAGCATTTTTCTCAGTACCCTCGCTGACCCCCAGTACCACCACGGGCTGGACAGTGTCATTCTTTTCCTGAATTTTCAATTATTGTTTTTAGGAAACAATTTCAAGTGTACCATCTAATATGACCTGCATGTGCCAAACCCGTCTCTGTTCTTGATGATGATGATGATGATATTATTATTATCATTATTATTATTATTATTATTATTATTATTATTATTATTATTATTATTATTATCATTATTATTATTATTATTATTATCATTATTATTATTATTATTATTATTGTTATTATTATTGATATAATTTATACCAACAACAATAGATGGATAATATTGGAGAGAAATCTGTGCGAACGATGAAATACGAACTTATTTTTTTAATTATGTAAAAATATTGAAAATTATGATAACGTAATAAAAATCCAAGATGATTTTAAATATTGAAACCAAATAAGACGACGCAAAAACCATATCAATAAAATTATAATCATAATTCTAAAATAATCAAAACGTTTACAAGAAGAATATAAAAATTCAATTAAAATTCAATTAAAATGAAAACGATTTGAGAAAAAATCGAATTAATATGGTTTCCTCTTCTTTTTTTTACTTCGTTTATTTAGTTCGATTATTAGTTCTCCTTAGAGGCTCAAGATTTTTTCTTCACAAAAATTAATTCATTTTTCGTTCTCTAATGAAGAGAAAAGGGCTGTTTACTCCAAATTAAAATATTTCTTGGAATTATTGACAAAGAAGAGAAAAACGCTATAGAAAGGGGCGCTCGAACATTCGGTGAGATTGTGAATTCTTTCTTCTTCGTCTTGAACAGGAGTCAGACGTGCTTCATCCGATTTCGCAACCCTGTAAAGATTTTCCAATCATTCGGCTGCAACGCACTTTCGATCCAACCAGGCGGCTCCATTGTATTATTTTTATTAGTAGAAGTTGTAGTAGTAATATTCGTATTAGTAGCTTTAGTAGCAATTGACTTTTAACGCCAATAATAACTAGTGGCTTTAACTGAAGATAAACTGACACCACACTTGGGCAAAACATTCTCCACTCGGCAAAGTGTTTCTGCTGATTTTAGTAATGCTGTCGTCTGGATGGTTTCAATTTTTTTTAGAATTTTCGATTCTTCCACGTATTCTATAATGATTATGATATTCAATGTGGCTCTCTTAATTTAATGCAAATCAATTCGAGATAAACTTCGATTAAAGATGATTTTTCAAATGACATATTGACATTTTGATGAATATGCAAAATTTAAAGTTCTGATCATCGGACTTAAGTTTATGTTGAATAGTTTTCATTTCATCCAGGCTGGAATTGTTGAAATTCATCCATTCTTATACCAGGATGATGCTGACAAGGGAATTACCTTAATGTACAGTAACCTAAAACAATGTGGGCCAGAGCCCGACTCCCATAGACATTTAGCGAACCCACTAATCCCATATTCCCTTCCTCTGAATCTGAAGACTTGCTTCTTCGCGTCGGCACAATGAATTATGAAGATAGGAATTGCACACATATATCAAAGAAATGGACAATTGATTTTATCAGCTGAAAATAGGCTCCAAAGGAAGCCGTTTTGGATTCGTATTTCTATTTTCCTCCTGTTATACTAAAAAGAAGTGACTAATAATTCTTTGTTTGTATTGACCAATCGAAAATGAAAAAAAGATTTTTATAGATTGCTTGCATTGGCCTTATGCCAGACTTTATGTTGCACTCAAAATTCCAGCATCACTAACTCCAGCAATGGAAACTTTGCTAAGCATATACCACCTTATTTCTTAACCTCCCCGAGACTCACCTTATCGATATCCGGTTGGGATTGGTCCTGTGGTCCCAAGAAAGTATACTTTGTCTAATCACGGGCGTCAGTTGGCCCGGGATAACACATTCCCCTTGCACTGAAAGGGGTAGTGTCACGGGTCACCCTGACGCCTTCACGACACTGTTCACGTGAACTGGACAATTTTCGCTCTTGCCCATTGGTGCGCCGGTTGGCCCCACTTCAAAACACCTTGTGTCACCCTTCTGCCTCGTGAGGGAGTGAGTGGATAAATACCTTCACTCAAAATCTTTCGCCCTCTCTCTCTCTGTTTGTCTTAAGTGATCCTAATTATTCTCTTATCTCTCTCTTTCTCTTCCACTTCTCTTTATCTCTCAACCTCCTTTTTTCTGTTTTTGTTACCTTTTCACTACGTTCCTTTCTCTTCCTCTTTCTCTCCCTCCTTTCTCAATAACTTCGTTCCATTCTTCCTTCACGTGCCTTTTCATCCCTCTCTTCCTTTTAACCTTTTAATTCCTTTTTTTTCTCTCTCTCTCTTTTCCACTCTTTCTTTAACGCCCTATCGCTCTATTTCCTTCACTCTCCCTTCCTGACACTTCTGATCTGTCAGGAGCAGCGATCGACTCTCACTCAACGTACCCTAACATAATATATTGTACCCTACCGTATCATAAAGTACAATCCGGGGACGGACATCCAGAAGTGACACTATAATTGCTACCGTCAGTTGGTGATTCTAAATAACCTACAATCATTTCATTATTATCATCATCCGTGAAGCTTCTTCCGGCAAACGGCAAAGGAGGAGACGGAAGTGAGAGTCGACCCCAAGTGTTGAATACTCACTGACCTGCTTCAGTCCAACCGTCGGGCAGGATCTGAAAGGGGTGGTGTAGGGTAGCCGAGAGGGAAACGGTACGGAAGATGGACTTGGTGAGCCAAGTTCAAATTCCCGCTGAGACCGTTTGGGGTTCACTTCGCTAATACTTATGGGAAAGGTATGAATCCATATCTCCCCTAGCTATGGGTAAAATAGCTCAAGGTGAAGTGAGTGACTCCACCTCATGTGCTTGACGACTACACGTTTACGAGAGACGAATCAGACTCGCATTTATACACACACGCAGAAAGAGAGACACACACTTACATAAATGTGTACACAAATGAAGTCATTGTCAGCGTAAGGGCACTATCTACTCGAGTCCGTAAGCCTTGAGTACAACACCGCTCTGATGCCTCATAGAAAAGCTATTCGGCGATTGGTTGAGTGACGGCTGATAACATCCGGGTTATTCAACGACAGTTTTGTGTTAAAGCTCATTACTGCACGGGATTTTCGTGCATGTATTATTAAAATAACCGCATAGAGGAAGCCAACTACAAAGATGAGTAAACGCCTTGACCAAATTGATCTTCTGTTCAGGAGTTTTACCAGTCGATTATCACGTCCATCATTTTAGTAGATTATTTCATATTTGTCGATTTATCTAATTTACATCTAACTATCTATATATTTATCCACGTTCATGTATACCTGTCTAATTCTATTCAAATTTATCAATCTATCCATTTATCTATCTATCTATCTATCTATCTATCTATCTATCTACAGTATATAGATTTAGTCTGGCCATCAAACAATTTAACCATCTATCTATGTACAGTATATATCTATCTACAGTATGCATCTATCTATCTATCTATCTATCTATCTATCTATCTATCTATCTATCTATCTATCTATCTATCCATCCATCTATCTATTTATATATTCATCTATTTATCTATCTACCCACCTATCTACCAAATTATCTATCTACCCATCTATCTACCAAATTATCTATCTATCTATCTATCTATCTATCTATCTATCTATCTATCTGTCTCTGTCTATTGATCTCAGTGCATTCATATGTATCCGCCTTAATTTATCCAAATTGATCAAAATATCCAAGTACAAATTAATTGAAAATTCTTTACTTTGTTTTTATGAATGAAAAACATTTGACTAGATACCAAATATTTTGTATGCTCGCCCAAAATACTGGAATCATGAATTCGAAAAAAGTAAATGATTTTTTTGAAAAAAAATATCAACTTGGAAAAATATCCCTTGGGATACAGTCATTTTAAAAATTATATATATATATATATATATATATATATATATATATATATATATATATATATATATATATATATATATATGCTAAGGTAGACGGTTATTAATTCCAGATGTTTATTCAATCTCCGGCTGCAAACGCCGGGAGTTGATTTGATTTAATTCAACATTAACTTCTTTATTAAGCCCTAAAATGTTCTCTGCTTTGAATATCCCTATAACCTGTATGCGCTGAGCACATCTCTACTCTCCTTTACCCGAACACTGATCCCTTCCAGCGTCGGTCCTTCTTCAAGAGGTTAAAAGGAATGGCTCCTGGTCAGTCGAAAAGACACCGTTCTATGAGTGTAGCTTCATCACGAGCAGAGTATGGAGCACCAATGGTCAACGACCGGAGCTCGGACCTCTAAAGACCGGTCAAGCCCACTTCAACAATAATAGGGAGTATACGCGATGCTGGACATTTCGCTAATAAGTGATACAGAATGGCTATCAAATGCGGGACGGACAATACTGGACACGAGTGACCCTTGCGCGCGGGAAGCTAGGAACGTTTCCCTTCTTCGTCCTTTTCTCTTTTCTTTCATTGTGGTGGTCCCTTTTCCGGTCGGCTACTTTATTCGGCGACATCAAACCCCTTCATACGTAAGGAGGTTTGAGGCTTGCCCCCGAGATACTGGTACTGGGACGGAAGGGCTCACAGAAGGGGAGGAATTCGGCATTTGGATGCATAGAATGGTGTTTTGAGTATTTACCGGTTCATGTTTTGCTGGGATAGTTCTATTTCTTCCGGTCAGTAAATGTGTGTATGCGTGTGTGTGTGTGTGTAAAGGCAAATCTGGTTTGACCTCCGGGCAGCAGGAACAAACGACAATTGTTCTGATTTATGTGTGTAAAGGAACATCTGAATACACTTTTGTGAAAGTATGCACGCGTGTGTATATGTGTGTATGTGTACGCGCATGCGTATATGTGTAAGGGCGAATCTGATTTCATCTCCGGGCAACAGAGATGACCATTGTCCTGATTTATGAATGTAAACGAACAGCTGCATTTGGGTACACATTTGTGCCTATATGTGTGCGTATGCCTTCTACTTCGCGTATGTGATTGTGTATAGCCGGTGCACTCTCTATTTCAGCGCGAAACGCATGTAGAATAGATTTGTTAAAACTTACTGAGGTATAGAATTCGTATGATTTTTTTATAGGAGAATTATTTAGTATCAGATGAGCCTGGACACATGTTAACACATCGTGTCTTACTCTTAAAGAGGGCTAAAATTATGATACTAATGGTTACATTGATAAGGATACGCACAAAGTGATATCATCTTTTCAAAATTGGGAACTTATCTGATTCTCCTAAGTGTGCACTATTGATAATCAGAATCAAGAGAGCTTGCAGAGATATAAAAAGTTCCTGTAACATTTAAATATCTATCTATCTCTCTCATATATATATATATATATATATATATATATATATATATATATATATATTATCAAGAAATTAATATATAATCCGACAGAACAATTATAAACGTGTTATTCATTTAAAACTCTATTTGAACTGATCTCCCCATATTCCACGGTGAATGTGTCAGTTAGGCCCATGACTTA
>OY735232.1:5680627-5748127 GCA_963457665.1 Thysanoteuthis rhombus | reverse complement strand
GACTGATGGGGAGGAACGTGGCCGTGCCAAAACCCAACTCTGAATTCTACAGAAGCGAAAAGATAGGGATTTCCCCGCTTGTGAGTAATTACAATCCTAGGCTCTGGTCTTTCAAATATCTAAGATCCTCTTACGTTGAGATCGTTCCAATTTGTATCATCTCCCCAGCGCCATCAAATCGAAAAGAATGAAACATTAAAAGAAATAAAAAGGAAATGAAATTCTTCAAAGATAAATATCTCTAAAAATAATCTGCTAATAACGGGCAATGAATTCTTTCAAATCCTTCCGCTTCACTGAGACAAAAAAAAATTACTTGCTGAAATGATTTGGGAAGAACAAATGCTAGTCATAGGGACGAGGGAGAAGATTGAAATAACGAAGATAGTCCGAAATGGGATTTTCTAAGGGAAGTAACTGGAGGAAAAGTGGTAGAAATAAATTAAATTCTTGGCAAAATACTGTTAATAAAATTAAATACAAAGAAAGAAATGCGTTCAGATCGCAGTAGGAAACTGCAATATTCAGAGAAAAAAAATGAAATACCTTGATCTACTGCCAAACATTAGTTATAGTAGCTCTAAAAAAAAATTCGCTACCACGATAAGAGAGGATTCCCAAGTTGGAAGGGGTGTAATCTCGAGTCTCGCCGAGAAATTCTCTATTTCTGATCCGATTTGTTTACCAACTGTAGTACAATAACAGTCTGGCTATTTCCGATAAAAAGTAGCTGAAATTACGATGATAGAAACACTGGTAAATAATCTAAATTCAGTTGATGAAGCTTCATCGTTTAAAAACATCAGACAATATTTACAGTAATAAGAACAGTGTATGTAAACAAAACAATAACATCAAATATCTGCGTTGGAAAATCGATGTTAGACTATGGACTTATTGATCCACCTTAGTACACAATCATCATCAATGATATAGATCTGAAAAAGGAAATTACAAAAGATAATGTAATACTATTTAAACAATCTAAATCATCGATTCTATACAACAATATACATAATTATTAAAATATCATATTTGTTTAAAATCAACAAAATTGGTCGTTATTTTTGGAACCTCCTGTACATAGAGGGTAGGTAGCTCTCTACCTGCTTGTATAAATATCTTCAGCGGTATCATTAAGTATCAATGGTTACCAAGAGTCTCGCACACCACACATCTGTATCCTTGTGGCAGACTAGGACTAAGCTTATTAAATACTACGTATCTAGCCATTACTTAGTGTCTGCCGACATGATTAACTAAAAGTATACGCCTTCCTTCTCTTTGTTTGCCACTCAAACACACCTTCCATTTACAGGCTCACTTTAATTTGCACCTAACCACTCATTTCTCTTCTACGCTTTCTTCATGAACACCACTTATGAGCGAAGTGTCTTTAATGTCTTGGCCAAATCTGGCGACAGACAACAAGATAGACAGACCGGCACACTGATAAACTGACAGATAAATGGTAGTTGGTACACAATTAATTCAAGCCACTTTAAATAAGCAGACTGGCGCAAAGGTAAATACGAAGAAACGAAACTGACTCATACGAGGTAACAAGATGATTACGTCTTGATCACGAGACCAGGCAGAAGATCATTTTATATGAGGAAGGACTTGGTCCGCCTGATTTTTCCGCCTTCATACAACAACTCTCCGCATTAACGTCATTGTTAGGTTCCTGAAAACCACGGCTTTGAATGGGGGAAAAAAAACAAACAAAAAATGAAACTGATTTTACCATAGACATAATTATGTAAATAGAGGTTATCTAATTTATTGTAGAGAAGAAATTTGGCGGCTAACTTATAACGAGTCAAAAGAATCACTTAATTCGCAATGCCACCTACAGTATTTTACATCATCGTATATTTATATATTTTTTTATTTGAAACAAACGTTGCGAAGTCTACAAAAGACAAATTCACTTTCTTACAGACCAAATTGAAAAAAGGCTGATTGCATAGATTGAAAGAGGAGACATGCGAGATAGATTTATACTATATATATACATGTATATATATATATATATATATATATATATATATATATATATATTTATGTAATCAATTATTTGCGTCATCCACAGACAGCTGTTTCATTGTATTACAACTCTTCAGTGTGGCTATAGACTATGCATTATCCCATCCAGTACCACGAGGTAGGATCGAAACTTTCGCTTCAGACCCAGAGGCTGGCATCTTACCTCTCTCTCTCCATATGTATATATGGCCAATTTTTCATAGCGTCATGATTGAACGTCGTGATGTCAAGAGAGAACTTATCCTGATCAAACAACGGTGCAGGTTTTGAACAGTCCATTCTTGTTTTTTCTCAACGACATTATGGTGAAATGACTCTTAATGAAAATAGGGTAGTTCGTGTAATGGCACCAGTTTTCCGGACAATTATCTTCTGAATGGCAAACACCCAAATTCTCTTCTTCAGGCTTTTGTGGTTCTTTCGTTACCCAGGGTGCCGTGATTTGTAATGATTTGACAACAAATTAGCAGATATTCTCTCATACCTGACACTTGATTATTGCCCTAGAGAAGTAGCGAGAAGTTATTCGTGTGTATTGGAGATTGACGGTAGGATAATTCTATATAATTTTAATTCTATTGTCTCTAACTTTGAGAAGATTCATCAAAATACTAGGCTTCGTAGGGGCAACTAAACTTCTTTATGTTGCTGATGTTGCTACCACAACGTTTCGACCGAGACTTCTTCAGGAATACATTTTGTGTGGAATGAGACGAGGCACATGGACATTTTCAAACATGAGAATCCACACGCTTTCGCAGTTATTCCAGTGCCCTTATCATTCTTTGAATCAGTCTGCAAAGTTCCCTTCCAAAATGGCCATCGACTGGGTAGCTGTTCTCCTTTATCTCATCCATAGTCTGAATTTTCTATAGGAAGATCCAGAAGTCGCCGTGACTAATATATATATATATATATATATATATATATATATATATATATATATATATATATATATACTCCCTATGACAAACACAGACAGACAAAGAGAGATAAGCAATTTTGTATATCTTGTTGACTTTCTCACTGCTTTTATCAATGTCAATCTGTTTATATATACATCTCACAATGTTTTAATTTCCTCTGTCTTTATCTGACACCAGAACAATCTTGTTTGCTATTTACGTGATGATTCAAATTGTTGCTTCGCCGACGCTAGACATAACGATGAGCCAAATGTGTGATGGTGACCTGCTTAAAAAAATCACATGTTTTTCTCTGCTCGAACTGATGATGTTATCTCTGCAGTACAACACGCCGTCTAATGTCAGTATTCTAACGATTAAATCAAATTAAATTTTCATTTAAAAATAGATATCGATCCGTTTGCGTGGGCTGATTGATTTTGTTTTGTTTCGCCTATCTTGGGCAGAAATTAGTATCACAATACGAAAACAATATTCTAGAATGCTGTACGAATTTTATTCTCGACCATCCATTATACGAACAACTTGGCTACATAGTTTGTTATTAGTTTAAAATTCAGACCAGCTTGCTAATTAGATTAATTAAATTCCGATAATTATTTCGTTCGTAATTGCTCATAAAGATATAAAGAAAAAGAATGAAAACTACAAGATATCCCTCAAGGTATAGTTTGGTGAAATTTAGTAGAAGCTAATAACGTTTGATAAGATGTCAGTGAGAATATAATTATTTTGAACGTATCTTTCATGCAAATCACTCTGAGAATGCATACAAGGCCTGTTCGGAAAGTACCCAGCTAATTAATATTAACAAAATTATAGCCTACCTAGGGCAACAGTACCTTTGTCCTCTCTGAAATAACCCCTTGCGACATCACTCTTATCTCATAGTTCTCTTTTTTTTCATTTTTCAAAACCATTTGCAAAGTCCTCTTTCGAGATCGTCATCAGCTACTTCGTTGTGTTCTCTTTAATCTCATCCCTGGCGTGAGATTTTCTTGCTTTTAATGGTGGAAAGCTAGGTGTTCCTGGTAGCCTTGAAAATCAGCATTTAAGATATAAACTTTCCAAATCTAAACCACATAAGGTAAAGGAGGCAAGCATGTAAGCCACCTAGAGCGCCTGGTAGCTACCTAGCTACCTAGAGAGATAGATGTATAGGGTATAGAGAGTGATAGATTTACATACTGAGGTAAATTTCCGAGGAATAGTTTAGATAGATTAGTATTATGTTGTATAAAAACAGACTCGAGTGAATAGATCTGTATGTGGATGTAAAAACGATGTGATTATCTGTTCGGACGAGTTTACGATAAATACTTCGGTGTATATAAGTGTAAACGTATGTATACTCGAGGATGTAAGTATCTGAAAGAAAACTTTGAAGATAATGGGATATGAGCCACAAACAACGTAGTCTTAGGAATCTTCTATCTAGAAATGCCAGACTGAAAAAAAAAACATATAGAAAAGACATAACCTGTGCTCCTTAAAAGGAAAAAAAAACCGCAAGTGAAGGTCGCTTATTCACCCAGGTTATAAACAAGCAAGTCAACAAGCGAGACAGAAATATAAAGGATTGAAGAATTCCCAAAAACATGTATGCAATCAATATTTGATTAGAGGAAAGGAAGAATTGGGAGATTTTATTTTCTGACCACTCAGATAGTGTGATGGCTTGTACGTCTGGCTCACCCGATTCCCAGTAGGAGCGAAGAGTGTTGACAAAGTACACTCTAGTCTGTGAGATTGGGGTGGAGGCATCCTTTTCGGTGGACTTGATATCCTTCAAACTAGCAGTAATAAAGTCCTGGTCTCGACCAGACTCGAGACTCGCAAGGATCAGTAGGCTGATGCATGAAATTTCATCATCAGACTCCATATTCGATTAGGCTTTATCTCTTAAGAGACGGTACACTTTATCACTACCATGTAACTCATCTATTGAACTGACCAAAGAGCATACTATATAGGTTTCTAACCCTGCGTGCAATGTGCAGATAGATGTATAAGTTACTATAGAAAGGTGGAACAAATGATTCTCCGAAATCAACAGGGGAATCGTTGTACGCTGTAAATTGCCAAAGGAAATTATATTTGATATTTACTAAGCCTAGCTTAGTATGACACAAGGTCACGATAGTGGGGCGCCCAATGAGAATCGAATTCATAGTAAATTACACTGATTAGGAGACGAGGGATTTCACAAAATTTCTAGGGATTTAATGATATCACTGGTTTTACAGTTTTGCTCACAGCCTTGAAAGTCTGTTCATAATCAGATCTGTACACACCCATTGTAAAAAGGAAATGGTTTTATGGAGATTTTGATGTTGTCTACATAGCCAACAGAAATGAACTTTACTAATTTAATAAGACAGCTACTCTTCATTAGTATTCATTTTTTTTTTTTGACATTTGGAGGAAGGACAATTAAATATGTATTACGCGAATTGCAGTCACATGTTTGTTTGGAACATGATCACAAGATATACGCTATGAACTGCGAAACCAAGTCATTCAGTCTCCTTTTGAACCTACTTATTCCTATGAATATCCTGACGCAAAATGTTTACAATATATATATATATATATATATATATATATATATATATATATATATATATGTCATAGGTATTTGGAAAGCAATTGTGGAGATCAGATTTCGGAAAATAATATTTTAATAACGTGACATATTTCGGAGGTTTTAGACCTGTCCGTTTTCAAAACGTCAGATGAGAAATTTCACCATTATGTCGGATAAACCCTATCAAATTCCCTCCCCCACATCATCATCACCATCATCATCTTTGGCTGCTTGGTCCCTCTAAAAAGACCGTAGCCTGACACCTGATCATCAGCAGAATTTAGATTCATGATTTTCATTATATAATGTTCGATCAATGTGATTGATATTCGCTACTTATGTGCATTGACAAGTAACGAGATTATGTTGAGAAATGAATGTGCATATACGTGTGTATATATGGTCTTTAGAACTTAAAGAATAAAAGAAACCCCAAAAGCACGTTTGCCAATATTCGATATTTTAATATCAAGCAAAAAAAAAAAAAAGATAAAAAAGAAATGGGTTCTCTTGTTAATGCTAGATAAAGATAGGTGACGTTAACTACAATTTTCTCTCTATGCTCTCTATGAAGATTAATGGCTTGCAAGATAGGAATGCTATTTACTTTGCACCGTTGTGTATTCTCGTATATAATTAAATATTATCTTCAAAGAAGTATATTTCTTTTGTGAGCGTTGTGCACGCGTATATAATTAGAAACTGTCACCCAAAAGTGTCAACATGGGTTTCATCAGATGTTGATTTAGCCCGGCTGACTGTCTATGTATGTATATACTTCATGTATAGGGTGAACCAATGGAGCCAGAGGGCTAAAATATTTAAATGTCTACTTCGCATTATGTCTATAAAAAACGTTTTCTTTCTTCTTTTTTTTTCTTTATTTTGTAAAGCTAAATAGATTTTTATCATGGGATTCGATTTACAATGTACGTTCATGCAAAATCTTTCCCTTGTTTGTGTTCACGCTTGTTTCAGTTTTTTTTAATCCAGACTTTCTTTAATGATCAATGTCCAGCAAAAGGTGTAGAAAGTGTTCATTAGTTACCCCTGTCTCCGATTTTGAATTGGTCACCCCTAACGTGGTATGCTGCCAAAAGACGTTGGTCGTGTGAGGGTTTCTATTGAGCGACTAACCAGACCCGTTTTATACATATTCATTATTAAATGTAAATTTTTCTATAAATTTAATTGCCTTATTTTGTTTCAGTCCCGTAGAACTTGTCTACAGAGTGAATAAATAGGAAAGAAAGAAAAAGATGGAACATCTATTTCTAGATATGGACATCTTCATTGCTTAGTCACTATCCCGACTGTCAGATACATGTGTTATTGACAAATTAAACTCAGTTTCTTTTTCTGCTTCGCCCAGCTATTCTAATATTCATGATACGCTTTTATTGTAATTTGCAAAATACGCGAACATATGAAAACAAAATAAATGTAAAAGGCGATACGTTTTCCATTTTGTTTTCCCTTCTACATTCAACATGGAGACACTGTTTAACTGCAGGAAAAATGTTATAAATAATAAACAAACTCGCCGGCACAGTCAATAATTAAACAACCGTAGCGTCAAAATTTGACGTTATCAAAAAAAAATCCATTGAAGAATAAATATGATTAGAATAGATTCTATTTATAGCGCTAATTCTACTGGAAAACATCTAAAATGCATGTAATAGCGTCAAGATTTTGGAGAATGTAGATGTTGATAATAAACCCGTCAAAATAAGGCCCCTGATGGTCTTAAATGCTTTTTTCCCCCAAAATTTGAAAAATCATTTCTTGTGAAGTACCGATGCCAATTTTCAAGTCAGTAGACAAAACGATTTGACCCGGAATGCTGGAACACACTAGCACCAATATAAACACATGCATGTATAAAAAGGATAGAACTGTTCGCTATTTTTGGTGGCAACGGTCATTCAATGGTATTTCATTTTAACACGGTAGCGGAACGGAGATCTTGGTGATGTGACGTTCTGCCTTCAAAATCCTGAACCAGACGTAAAGAATGTCTCAAACGATCATTGTGATACGTCGGCCACGCAGTGTACAATAGCGTCCCACTGTCGAATGGGTAACCCAACAAGAGAGTGTCTGTTCACACATCGCAGTAAGGTCTTCTCTAATTGATTTGCAAATTACATCAAGGCTGCGTAACCATTTATCGAAATATTCTTAATGGCTGGATATTTTCTCAAAAGACCTTGTATACTAAATTGAGAAAAAACTGGATGCCTTTTTCATTTGAACAATTGTTGAAAATGTTGTTATTTAAAATTATTGCAAATTGCTTGTTTCCAACGAGATGTTAAGCATTAAAATGATTCACGTGTTTCAATTTTTATGTAAGCAATCCAATAACGTCATTATTTACCTCTATTCTTTGCCTTGTCTCTTTGTAATTCTCGAGCGGTATTTACTGATAAAATTTTTCTTCTTTTATATTGGGTCTATCAAATTCTCTCAGAGGGTCTCTCTTTCAATACTTCTCTCTTTCTTCTCCTGTCTCTTCTTCTTCTTCTTCTTCTTCTTCTTCTTCTTCTTCTTCTTCTTCTTCTTCTTCTTCTTCTTCTTCTTCTTCTTCTTTTTATTTTGTTCAGTTTTCAGTAATTTTCTCGCTGATTATTATCAGAAACCTTTAACTATAACTGTCGTTAAATCTGTCAAAATAGTTTTCTTCAGTTTTTCGGTTGGTTTTGATGGCTGGCTGGCTGGCAATATATGTATCATGCGTACAGGCTGTGCCAATAGAGTTTGTGGACTGAAAAAAATTTACTCCTTATTATGCCAAGAAAAAATTTTTTCTTCAAATACTATCCCTACTTAATGGTCACTTTTTATGTGGGGGTTCAGTTTGAAACTTAAGTTTATGCTAAACCAGTGCTTATTTCTCCTTTTTCCCAGAAAATTCAGACTTTACAGTGATTACTGCCCAACAAAAGGCAGCAGAAGTAACTTGCTCATTGATCATCCTTTCTTCCAATATTTTAATTGAATTTGTTTTTCCTGTACACTGCCAAAAGACATGGGTCACATGACAGTTTCAATTGAGTGACTAACCAGACGAGTTTCGCTTATTCTACAATCTTGTTCCTTGATAATGACCCCCCCTCTCTCTCTCTCACACACTTTCAATTTCAGTCTTTTTCCCACATACTCTACTTCTCTCTCTCTCTTACAAACACACATACACGCACACACACACTCTCTCTCTCTCTCTCACACACACACACACACGTACTCTCTCTTTTTGATCACAATACTCCTTACTTGTCTTTCTCTCTTTTTATGTCGCTCACACACACACACACACACACATTAATCAATCTCTCTCACACACAAGTATACTCATATGCACACACGCACTTTCTATTCCTCTTTCTCACTCTGTTGCTCAAACACCTTTCTCTCTCTCTCTCTCCCTTTCTCACTTTCTCTTCCTCTTGCTCACTCTATTACTCAAACACTTTTCTTCTCTCTCACACGCTCTCTCACTTTCTCCTAATCTTGCTCAAACACACACACACACACTCTCTCTCTCTCTCTCTCTCTCTCTCTCTCTCTCTCTCTCTCGCACACACACTTTCTCTTCGTCTTGTTCACTCTCTCATTCTCTCCGGATGTTTGTCCATAATCTAATTTCCATTTCCCAACATCTACGTCCATCGATCTAATGTATGCATTGATATGATCAGATTTAGAACTACTTACTTAGATAGATACACATATATTACAAATAACTTGCATCGTCTTTCTTCATCCCTGAGACAGACAGCTACGGTATAAACATGATTGATTACTCTCTATGATAGAAACCGTCAACCAAATCTGTCAACATGAGCGATGTATGTGTCACGTGTACAAACCACAATCATGGATCAAGAGGGTTGACAATTCAAACATTCACTCATTGTGTCTATAAAATAAAAAGTCCTCTCTTGTTTAAATCCTCCCTAAGTAGATTTTTAGTTGGAGTTCAATTTGCTATGTAAGTTTATGATAAAATCGTCCCTTAGCATTCATGCTCGTTTTTTTTTTTTAATTTTTGATATTGATAGTGGTCACTGCCCAACATGAGTCGAGATCAGTAACTAATTCAGTGATCACACCCTTTTCCAATTTCTTAATCGATCACCCCCAACACGACATGCTTCCAAAAGTCTGAGGTCATGTGATGGTTTCTGTTGGGTTACAGACCAGACCTGTTTGTCGTTTCACGTAGACGGATATAAGGAGTAACTGATATGACCAAGTTTCGCTTTTTTCTGCTTCGGGACGGACAACAGACATGTAGAATGAGATAGATCTAATAACGTTCGCATCAAAGACGGACATTTATTGATATACGGATAACATTGTGTTTATTCACGTAGACAGAAGAATTTATACTTGCTGAGATACTCACCACCGCCAAGAAAACGTCCGCTTTGGTAGGTGCCTCTGAAAAAAGATTGCAAGTGAATGAATCGAATGATCATAAGAGAATTGCGTCAAGGCTGCAGCTATCTATCTATCTATCTATCTATCTCTCTCTCTCTCTATATATATATATACATATATATATATATATATATATATATATATATATACATTATGATAATGATGATTGTATGTGTGTGTGTGTGTGTGTGTGTGTGTAACAAGCACATGTATTTATATTCAATATATCTTCAATTCAAAATAATACTCAATACCATTGGTACGTTAGAAAAAGAATGTCTTAACTGTTCTGTTGAGAATCACTTTAAGTGAAACAGAATGTACAGTCCGTTATGAACCAGTAGAAGAATCTTTACTCATGTGTAACTTTAATTCTTATCGAATATTAGATTGTTTTGAAGTTAGTTTACAAAAAGGTTTATCAGTATCATATCTCCTGCCTCATGAAGGTGTTTCCTTTCTTATAGTCAGAGGAGACTACGTTAATATGACTACCAGAAATATGTTGAAAGGAAAGTGTAATCCTGCTTCTTTTCTACTAACAATTGGAGACAGAGATGGTTAAGAAAAAGTGATTGTGCTCATTAAAGTATCATATTTCCAAAATGTTCTCTACGTTCAACATCAGATATCACTGATATGAGAACACGTGAGTTCGAATTCGTGTTTCATTTTATTTTTAGATGTGTCTACACATCTCGATAAGACGCTTCAAGGTTTGTCAGTCGGTTGGTCCCATTAACGTTAAACAGCAGAAAGATGAAGGAAGGAAGAGCCATTGAAAGGTGTGACGTCATTAGAAGAACATCTCTTCCGATCAATTAGTTTTTAACAACTGCTAACGATGTCACAATATAATGTCCGAGGTCTGCATTTTTGTCCATATAAAAAAGCCCATATTGTACAAAAAAGCCTAAAATTACCAATACCATTTCATTGAAAATAACACTTGTAGAATATTTCAATCTCGCAATATTTTATAAGTATGAGTATCAATTGATTCACAGAAAGACCACATACTCATCTTCCCCCACCCTCTCCCAGTCCTCTACTTTTGCTACTACAATCACGGATGGTGGACGTATCGTTGAGCTTATGGTTCTTGTCTTTGTACTGATTTTGTTTCGGCATTCAGCTAAAATCAGATAGCGATATCACGGGTGTTACATGGCAATTATCTGCACATCCCAATTCATTATCATTAATTTTCGACTCGTGTTTCTTTAATCTTATTCCTGTTGCATTCCTCTAATCGTTATAATACGACTCTCTAACCTTTTGGTAGCCTTATTTCGACGGGTTTGTAGATGTTGTTTTTACTTTATTTTAGATATCTTATTGTAGAAAACGCCAACGATGAATGAACATATAAATAGAATTCATTCTAACCATATTCATTCTTCGGTATTATTTTTCACATGACGTCAAATTTTGTCGCTATGGTTGTTCAGTTATTGACTGTGATGGTGAGTCCAATTTTATTTTGAGTTATTTTTGTTAGTCACTTTTTGAGCCTATGTTGTAGATTAAACCCCATCATAAGTACGTATGGATAGAAAAACATACGGTTCGGTTCTATCTGTGAATTTCGGCATGCATTGACAGTCTTCGAGCATATCCCCGCAGATAAGGGAGACAAATACATACTGATAAAAAAATAATTAAACAAGAAAAAAAAAAACGAAAAAAACGTATATCTTTGACGGACCCCATCGTCATCCCAACTGTGGACCCTAAAAGGTTGCGTCGAATTTCGCTGACATTCAGTTGACGGTGACCTAAAATAGAAGTAACTGAATAAGCTGACATTTCGCATTATTCAGAGGCTAGATTGTCCAGTTCCCAAAGAAAGCTAATATCACCTGACACCTGACACCTGCCTATACATTACATACACCTATCCCATGTTTTTTTTTTCTGGATTCAGTGGCTCAACGTCAGTCATTTTTCAACTCCTTCTCCTATTTTTTTTTACCCCGTGCCACTCAGAGAGGTGTTCGGGTATCAGTTTTACACTGTTTTTTTTTACACAAATGACAATGCTAAAGGCATTTGTCATTTGGTATGGTTCGGGTTGTTTTTTGACGTTTCGATTGAGAATAAAGGTGGGTTCTCACCTGTCTATCTCACAGGAGGACAGCTGTCTTCACGTTTTTTCTTACATTGTAAAACTTCAACTAAAGCTATTGAAATAAGTTTCTTCAAATTCGTTGTTAGTCCCGCTTTCTATACATGTACCAAGCGAATAGGACACACAAATAAAGCAAGAAGGTTGACCATTTGAACATTGACTCATTATAACGTCTAGAAAAAAATGCGTTTTGTAACTTGAAAATTTCTTTTCTGAATAGGTTTTCAATCAGTAGTTTCAATTTGCAATGTTTACCCAAAATTGATCCCTTAGTTTGTGACCGGTAGCGTTCACACTTGCTTTTTGAAAATTCAGACCTCTTCAGTGATCATTGGCAAACAAAATATGAGAAACTTGATTTATCTTTTGATCATGCATTTTTCCATATTTTTTTTTTTTCAATTGATCTGCCCAAACACGAACACATGCTGCCGAAAGGCTTTCATGACATTCTGGTTTCTATTGAATAACTAACCAGACCGTCGCCTCTTTTCTTCAAATGAAAAGTAAGATACTAAGGAAGCGAAATTTGAACTGGGTGTTTTCATTGTCTGACGATATCAAAAAGTTTAGTCACAAAGGTTTTGATTTTAAAATAATCTGCAATGAGTAGAAGCTGTTTTACTGAAAAAAAAATATATATATATAAAAGATTATCTACAAATGGATTGCATTAGAGGTGCAGGTGGCCTTCATGATTTACAACCCTATAATGGAATCGGCGAACCGAGTTCAGATTCCGGCTGGGACAGTTTACATCCACTTCGCACTAATGCCTCTGAGAAGCGCATGAATTCCCCTCTCCTCCCCGATTTATCTCTCCATATAAAAGAAATGAAAGCAAATTGATATTTTTATCACTATACTCAGTATATTCAACGCTGCTATGCACCCCCTAATATTATTAGACCGACTGCTAGGGATCTACGGACCCCAGTTTCGAAACCACTGCTATAGCCCTGTGAGGCAGTCCATCTTGAGCATCAGGCTAGCGATTAAAAAAACAAACAAACAAAAGAAAACGAATTGCTTCAGAAACGATGATTGAGTCTCCATGGATCGTTCGAGAAACGGAGACACAATCATTGCCTCGTATGTCACGCGACGCAGGAGCAATTGAATCTGAGTCTGATTAATTTGCATTGCTGGATACAGAGAGACAACGTGTATATTAATATACGACCAATAATTTGTCAGCATCGGAAATGTCTGACATGGACAGCGCCGAACCGATTAGATCACGGAAACCAATCGCAAACATCATTTAGATTTAATCATGTGGCACTACTCACCCGGTTAGTTCCACATCATATTATTTGTTTACTTTATCATTTAGAGACGAAATAGTCTCATGTTGTCTGAATTTCTCGACTGAATGAAACATCTTCATCATTAGTAATCTTTTGACTTTTTTCTTTTCGCCTTATATGTGTTGCTTTTTATCGCAACGCTCAGGTCAATTTTACATTATACGAACATTAGTTAAATCGAACAGATCAGAAATAAAACAATATCTTTGTCTGGAGAATATTTCACTGTTTTTGGTATTTTCTATCCCATGCTAACATTAATATATTCTAATATTGTTTTTTTCTTCTTCTCTTTTCCAGGTGAGTACTCAAAATCATTATCGCATTTTCTTTCGCCAGAGAAAGGTAAGGTGGTCAATTTCTATACGAATATTGAATTAATGAACCTGTGTCGAAAATTGCCACTCCGTTAAAGTGCCGGAGTCAAAATAATCCAATAGTAAATCATTAATCCAATTCCGAAAACAAAACTATCGGACATTTCGCAGTACAAGAAATAAAATAAATATAATCGATTTTACCTTGCACACCAATGAGAGAAGAGATGTTTGTTTCTCAAGACTGCTTGAGCCATTTCAGCCAGTTGAGTACCTCACTCGAAAATATCGTTCTAGCTTGTTAAGGTCGAATTCAATTTCGATCAGAATGTTCTCGGTGGGATAAGTGAATGTAGAAAAATAGTTAGGAACGTGTATAAAATTGACATGAATGGGTAGGAAGGGTAATTTACGTTGAATTGTGCAAACGACTTTGATTTGACAATGCAGAAAGAAAGGAAGAAAGGTGCGGAACATCCAAATACAGAAACAGAAGAAAAAAAAAGGGTTGTAGTCGGTCTGTCGGAGAAAAAAGAAAGGCAGAGAACGAAATGTGTGGAAAAGCTGCAGGCATGAACCTGAAGTGTTAGAGCTGCAGCGGTGGTATATCATGCCGTTTGATCCCCACAAAGACTATCCTGGAACATACCTCAATTTTTTTGTCTTTGTCTATTCACCCCCCCCCCCTCTCTCTCTCTCTCATGAAAAAGGCTTTTAAAATTATACCCAATAATATGATATGTACGCCTTAGATCAAAAAGAAAAAAGGTTAAAAAACAAATACCGGTAAAATTTTATCCTTGATCTGTCCCCAGCCATTGGCACAATGCTACTTCACCAAGACAATATAAACAGTCCTCCTCTTCCTCCTAACGAGTAGCACATTACTCTTTCCTTTTTCCCTCTCTCCCAGACCTATAAAAGCCCTCTTACCCAGAACCACGCGAAAGGGCTCTGGCGCCCGGACTAGTTGTGAGAAACTGACTGGAGGTTTGAAAAGGCTAGAGGTCCGATGAGATGCCATCGGATAGAATAATAGGTCTGGGGAATCACTGAGAGTAAGAGACGGTTCGTTCTGGTCTTGTGTGTCAGACTGTGTGCGGGCATAAAGATTACATGGTGGTTGGCAGGCATCATCAATTTTATATTCGTCTTCTTCAGTTCGTCTGTTCTTGTCAAAATAAGGAAAGCCAACAGAACTGGAAGTGCGTGAGCCCGGCAGTTGAATGGGTTTAATGGGAATACAAACCCGCTGACAAAGCTGGTGCAACTATTTAAGATATCGCTTGCGATGACAGAAGAACCCATGAGGATTATTTGGTCTAAAGGATGAGTTGGTTGACTGAAAGCATGCCTGATGCCCCTTTGACACATGGGCTGTAGCTTTTGAAATCAATGTTAGAACGGACTAAGACTGTTGGAGAAGCAACTGATTTTAAATGAGTTGTCAAAGCAACTAATAAACCGTAGTGAATCATGATCTCTCAAATTGCTTATGTTTATTGATGAATGCACTTTCTCCACACAAAAAGAGCTACGATTCCTTTACAACATGAAATTATGATTTTTATAAATTTTCGTATTTGTTGACCTTAATGACTGATGCGTATAACCTTGCCAAGTTCGGTGTGAATTAGCTTCTATTTTCTGGGCAGGATGAGACCACATATATGCCATGTGTGAAGATTACGTGATTGGTGTTAATAAAAACGAAAGGGAAGGCATGGACAGATAAAGAAGAATAGAAAATAAGCTATTACCATTAAGACCTGATACTAGTGTAAGTCGAAAAAGCACTCAAATGATGAAATATTCATCCCTGCGATTGTCTACTGCTTTATATATTAACCCATCATCAGTAGATGACAGAAATTTCAGCCATTGCAGTTCTATGGCTCAAGTGCGAATGATGGAAATTTCCATGTCGCACTATGAACTCTTCCACTTAAAGTTACAGTCAACGTTTTCAGTTTAAATTCAATGTTTCTCAGTCACTATGGTTATGTGGAAGGGTCGATTTCTCACATAGAAAAACAAACTGTTAAGCTTATTTTAAACCACCTTGTATTATCGAAGTTAGCACTACATTTAGAACATGACAACTGAACTTCTACTGCCACTGTTAATGGGTTACGTTACTGGAGATGGAATATCCTGCAAAGAGAAAAAAAAGACCTTGTTTTGTTTTAGGGGAAGCTGAAGCCAGATCAAAGAATCTCTATCCCTACATGGATTAGCCATCAATTTCTCGTTGTTTGAATTTTCTAATGACTAAACAGTCATCAACATTACAAAAATGGACCGTGGTTTTGAAAGTATCTATAATTCTAATGACTTTTCCAACAAGGATCCAGTACATTTAAGAAGTCCAGCAGGCATAAAATCTCTTATGCATACTAAGCATCAAGTATTATCATCAAATATCAACTAAAAGGTACAAATTAAAAAAAAGTGCCTTTTTTTACGGGTGGCTATAAGAAAAATAAACTTCACCGAAAATGAACAACTAGAAAGTAGAGTTGTAGATTGCATTGAAGGAAATTAGTGGAGTGTTAACCCTTTGAAGACTAATCTGTTTCGGTATTTAATGGCTGAATTGAAGTCTCAATAGAATTATAAAAGAGATCTACGGGATATATATCCCGGAAGTCATAGAAGCCTCAGGATATATATATATATATATATATATATATATATATATATATATATATATATATATATATATATATATATAATGTGTGTGTGTGTGTGTGTGTGTGTGTATCAGGAGACTCGAAAGGGTCAAAAGGCCAGGATAGGTAATTTGAAAAAGGTACAAATCCGTTGAAAGAGCTGTTGTCACTGGATCCGTAAGGAGTGTAAAAACAAATAAGCAGTCCAATAGACTCCCGTTATTACAGCACGATACCGACAAAAATACTTTTCATTTCCCCATGGCAGTCTTATACGCTATATACGGGTTGCTGGTCTACAAATAAAATGAATAAAGCAAAAGATAAAACATAAAAAAAGTATCCATGTGTTGTTGCTGATCTCCGACAATAGCCTTCCGAGAATAAAATAAAACGTGCCGTTAGAATGCGTGTGTAATCAAATTGTGCCCTTAGTACAAGTACCGTTACAACGAGAGTTAATTGCTGTTAGGGCTGAGGTACAGAGCTGTTGACGAAGCTACCGTGAGTTGTCCAAAAGTGAGTGGTGTTAAAGTAACTAGCAGTTTGTATGAGGAAGTTATCAGAAGAAGAAGAGAGTAAAAAAGAAAGCGAACTCTCGAATGTGGTAGTCTGTTAGAGCCTACAGAGCAGCTAGCGGTTGTCAACAAGACCTGACTACAAAATAAAGCGAAAAGAAAAATAAAATCTCCTTCTTTTCTTAGTTTCTATAGCCAGTCTTGGTTGAGGCCGGGATGGGGTTTCCGTGGTCGAAAGGCTGTATTGAAGTGAAAAAGTATTGCGATAACAATTGGTTTGATAAGAAGAGTAAAGGAAGTGTCTTATCTTGGCCAGCGAACAGGAAGATAGATCAGGGTTGGCTTGTGAGATGTAATGTTAAGGGTTCCCCATAAAAAGTCAGTATAACTTGAATAGTCATGGGACGCTTAGCCAGTTTGAAAAGGAGGTTGGTAAACTATTGCTTGTAGGTCTTTATAGCGGAGCGATCTTTTCCTATAAGATGAAGCCACGAGGAAGTTACTTTTCTGTTAATCTTCTATAAGCCTTTTACTATTATTATTAATTAGATTTCTCTAATATTCATGGTTTTATTGGTAGACGATGTAATTAATATTCAAGAAAATGATTGGCTTTGCAGTGCCAATAGATCTACAGTTTTATCATATTGGAAATAGTGTACTGTTTGACAAAAAGCAATTATACTCTAAGTGAACATTCTTGTATCTGACCTCCTCCAGCTCGTATTGTTTAGCGCTAATAACCAGAAGATATGAAATGTTTAATTCTCAGCTATCAAATGGGATGAGAGTTTTGCTATAGGTTAAATGTTTCCATATCACTATTCAGTACAGTATTTGGCGTGTAGCTAGAAAGACCGGAATTCAATCAGATGTGGAAGAGTGTTTATAAACTAAAGGTCACTATTTTAAAGGACAGTATGAGAGGGGCTTTTGGTTCTGTTTTGATTTGGGGTTTTTATCTTAGTTTTATTTTGTTTTGTTTTGTTATCTGGAATTTTAAAAAGTTGATATCTGAAAATTTGGCATATACATGGAATACAGAGCTGAAGAATATTAATTTTATCAAAAACGGCAGTTTAAAAAAAAATAAAACTACTTATTAGTATGCATATTTTAGCAAGGTTCATATAATCTACCTATGTGATTTGCTTTTGTGTGGCATCTGTGTCACTGTAAGCATCAAGGATTACCATTATTCCATTCTAAGCTTGATACAGTCGTAGAATTGAACGACCTGAATGTTATGATAAAAAGCAAGATCAGAATTGAAGAAAATTAGTCAAAAATTAATAATGAAAACGTTCAATCTGAGAAATTCACGCGGTAAATATGAATAGGACGTTTTTTTGTGTATTATTAATGATTCAGAAAATGGTAGCAGCAGCAAAATCGGGTAATCATCTGGAGGTGCTGAAGGACCAAAATTTGATTGTTTGCCCATCCACTGAGCAAATTAAACAACATAACGATTTTCTTAAAAATATTGCAATTGCAAAGGTGCAAGTTCTGAAGTAAACAAGAAGATTTTCCATCTTTTTATTGCGTACGTTTTTGGATGCGGGAGAAAGTGAGGAAACAAAGAAAGGAAATAATTAATATGAATTATTTTTCTAACTTTGACGAATCATAACATTACTAATAAGAAGAGTTTATAATTCCGCTGATTTCAGTGTATATCTCTCTCTTTTTTTCATTTAGATGAGTGAATGTCTCACTATGAATCAAGAATGTCCTTTTTTCCTCATTTAGTATATTTGTCAAATCCCTCTGTGTAATGGCGTTTTTCCTTTATTTAAGTTCGACAAAAATATTTATTGGCATTTAGGCCTGCTTAACTGTCGGGTCTCTGCAGTCTTTCGGCTATAAAAGTGTACGCATGCCCAGAGAGAGAGAGGGGGATGGAAAGGGAGAGACTGATATACACACACGGTCATTGTACGACGACGGGTGGCGTCCTGGGTAACACCACGATGTTCAGACATCGCGAAAATTCAACATTAATTTTATTATTTTTCAGCGATTTTAGCTATTTGCTAGCCATTTTAGAAAAAAATCCCGGCAGCACCCCATTTCTTAAATTGTTTATTCCATTTTCGTTGTTTAGGCAAAGTGGCATATTCGCCGTGTAAAAACGGGGTGTCGATTCAAAAAGAGTTTCTGATAAAAATAATGCAAATGTATATATATATATATATATATATATATATATATATATATGAGAGAGAGTGAGAGGTTGAGATAGACAGAGAGAGAGAGTGAGAGAGAAAGAAATTGATAGTTATGTAGATATGAATATACGGATGTAATCTCATATTCTGAAACTGTTCAATATCCATTAGCGGGGCAAAGATATCCGTTAATATAGTCAGCCATCACTCGGTCGCCATGACGACTCTTGCCTCTGCGGCTACTGGACATAGCCAAGCGGCACATCACACGATTTACCGTCTCCCTCTCTATCAACCTGAGTACTTTCATGTCAATTAGTGGAAAACATCCTCGCTATTCAGACTCTTGGATGTACGTAGGTATAAGCAGTAGTTTTTAATCTTCCTGCTGGGTACAAAATCTACTTATATTTCCGTCCTGATGACGCCACCCGTCATGGACTTTAATTTTCTATCTCGGGTAGTGATTCTCAAACTTCGTTGCATAACGGCACACCAAGATATGTATTTTACTTACGTCGACACACCAATTGTAAAAATGTGCACTGCAATGTAGGTTAACCAACACTTTCTACATCAGCTGTCCCTAACCTGATGGCTGCAGGCCCCTGAGAAGATCCTCGGACATATTAATGGGGGTCTTGCTATTCAGGCAGGCTTTTCAATAGCAGCAACTACATATGATAACAATACTTCACAGCAGTATCTACGTATTATAAAAAAAAAAAAAAACATTTGCAGTTGTTTCCAGTTCCCAGTTTTCAAAAAATAAAATAACTTAAACGAGATTTCTTACTGTTCAGCTTCCGAAATTATCACGGTTGTTTGTAGTAGTCAGTCACAACGAAATACTTACTAAACAGACATAAAACCAACTGAATAGAGAAATGACCCTTTTTTGACAGTTCCTTCCGTTTTTGCCTGTCCCCCCAACCCCATTCCGGCTCGATGGGGCTAAATCCGCCACTGATACTGATATATGGACTCATCGCCTCTTGACATCTCACAAAACCTCGTGATAAAACCACAAGATTGCCAACTCTGTGGTGGGAGAGGGACTGACATATTACGCATACTGAACACGTTCAAAGCTCGAAATACATGTTTGGGAATTTGGGAAAATATTTCACAGTTGGGAGGTAGTTGCGGTATACAATTGTGACACTGCCCACAGTTTGTTAACCATCTCTCCTGGCAGAAAGCTATGAAGTTATTTGACACAACACCGGCGATCTCTCTTATGTACAGCACTTCCTCGTTGCACTGAAAATTGTATGATGTTGTGATATCTCAGGTTAAGTGGTAGTTTCTCGATTACTAATAGATTTATTTCATGTTGAGTGATTGATGAATGATAAGGTCAACTTTGGCCATAGAATGTTTGTAGTGTCAATGGTCAATTGGACATGTTGACCAAGCTTTTTAGCCGTTATACCTGAACGCTTAGTATGGAGAAAGTGTTATGCAATTTCCCATTCCTCCACTTTGACCGTACTGAAGGCTTCCGAAGGGGAATGACTGTTTGAAACGTTTGGAAATCAGATTGGCTGCAAGGGATGGTTACGGTACCTGGTATTCTCTGGCGGTCGCCCATCTAGGTACTGACCGGGCTCAGCGTTGCTTAACCTCGGTGATGATGCGAGAACCGATATATCTGATGCGATTTGACCGCTTTTGTTCTGGTTGGTCAAAAAAAAAAAAAAATTGTGTCATATTCCAGGCTACTGCTGTTGTATATAAAATGGTATCTGAAATATATACGAGAAACCCCTTTATTTTGCCTCTACCGTCTTCTAAACTCAGCTAATGATAATACTTTTTTCTAAATTACTCGACACTGGGGTTCCACCTTACAGACAGAACCTACTCATCGAGTAGAGCCAATCACCACCAGGGTAACAGTAACTCTTTTACGTGTTGTCTACTTGTCTGAAACCAGAATATATGTTTAGGCTAAGAATATTTAAAGGTCTATTTAAAATACAAACAGTGGAGGTGCCGGTGTTTTATACCAGCCTACACAAGGTTCGATCAGAAAACTAAGAGGACGGGCAAAGTTTTATAGAAGTAATTATTATTTAAGATTGAATTTTATAAGCCCGGGTAAGGTTCCATGCATCTACTGGTTATCTTTAATGATTCATTCAAGTACTCGTAAAATTGAGGTTACCGTAGTAATACTCTTGCGTAATAGATTTATTTTGCTAAAAATGACTTGTGTTATATATTTCGAAAATATCTATTTTAAAAGAATGAAGTGACTGGATTCTAATTCTAAATCAAATTTATTGAGTCGAGATATTACAAAGTCTTTTATGCTGTAGATAGATAAATGTAAAAAAAAACATTTTAATTTCTATGCTAAATCAATAGTGACGTGTTTATTGTTGTAGGGTTTTATAATGTACTTGGCATTCGAAAATGGGACATAAAGTGCGAAATAGTACCAAATAAGTAAAAAGTACTTGCATAAATATTAGATACATAACTGGAAAATAAACAGGTCTGGTAAGTCACTCTATAAAAACCGTTACGCAACCACCGCTTTTTTGGCAGTATGTCGTGTTGGGGATGATCAAGTCACTTCTCTCACCTTTTGTTGGGCTATGATCACAAAAAAGTCCAAACTTGAAAAAAGCAAGAGGTAGATTTAGCATGAACTTACATTACAAAATACCCCTTTTTAAAGATATTGAAAGTTTTTTTCGAGCCATGATAAGGGGTAAATGCTTAAATTTTCACCCCCCTAGTTCCATTGGTACAGCCTGCACGCTCGATACTCTTAGATAGTCAGCCAGATCAACTTGAATACTGAAAGAAACCTATTTTGACAGTTTTGGCGAGAATTTTGGTTTACGGTTTGTAATATATGTTACGAGTGAAAAGAAGCGTAGCTCTTTATTTATTTACTTAATACATCTATGTACATAACTGTCAAAAGAAGTGAAATATGGCTCTTTTATATTATGTTAGCGAATATATAACGGTAGACAACCACGAAAAAAGCTTAGAATATATTTGACTTTAAAAACCAAGTGACAATAATAACTAATACATTTTTATGCAAAGATGGAAAAAATACTTCTTTATTTTCCTTTGGGGAAAACTATGGAAAACAAAGACTTTTTTGTTTGGTTTTACTCACTGTTTTTTTTTTTTTTTTTTTTTCTTGCTTTGTTTGTTTTTTTGTATTGTTGTTTCTGTGCAGAGGTTTTAAAAACTCTCTTTTTTTCAACGTTATGTGATTTCCAGTTCATGGAACAATTCATGAAATATTAATGCCTTTTGTGTCTAATTTTTTTGATTGTAATCTCTCTTTAAAAAGTGATATCTTATTTCTTTATTTGTTATTTTAAGGTGAGAACATAATTTCGCACCCTCCCACGCCCCCGCTCTCTCGCACATGCACACACATATAAACAATGTAAATGTATATGTATATATCACGAATATTCATGTACATCATATATACGTGTATTCCCCCCACTCACTCTTTTGCATATGAATACACACACGCATACACACACACGTATATATGTATATATTATGCTTTATAGAGTTAATGCATATCAATACACATATGAATATATATGTTTATGTACATATACATATATACATGTATAAACACACTGACGCACACTTCATATACATATACTCCTTTACATCATATACGTGTGTGCTCTTTATAGATGCTCAGATATATAATGCATATGTATATTCATACATACATACATACATACATACATACATACATACATATATATATATATATATATATATGTATATATATATATGTATATGTATATATATATATATATATATATATGTATATATATATATATATATATATGTATATATATATATATATGTATATATATATATATATGTATATATATATATATATATGTATATATATATATATATATATATCTTATGTTGTAGACATAATGTAGATCAATACACGCATACACACACACAGACATATATATATATATATATATATATAATCACACACTCATGTGTGTGTTATTAAGTCTGTGCAGATAAAAAAATCATCCTGTCATTTCGGTAAATATTTTGATTGTACATGGTTGTATGTGGTTATCAATTTGGAAAATAGGTAAATCGGATTTTAATATTTTTACTTGATAGATTTGTGTTTCTTGTAAGGATTTCGCTGATATTTGTGTCTTTTTATGATGAGAACTCATGAAGCTGAAGAGCCTTCATGATTACATTCATAGATATAAAACGTGCCTTTATTTATTTTGGTAAATATTTACTTAGTGAATAAGTACACCTTTTTATCTGCGTCTGATAATTTACGTATATGTAAATATTTCCAGACATATGTAATTGTCCTCTTGCACATGTGTGTGTGTGGTATATAGGTACATGAAAGACTTTATATAAGCAGTATGTATGATGATGGATATTTCATAAATATAAGCCATGATTTTAGACATATATTAGAATTAAAGTTACCCAAGTACCGTTAAAACAGAACAGGGTTGAATTTAGTTCCTTTGCTATGAGAGTCGGTTTGTTTAAAAAGCAGGTACCTTCATAAATTTAGGAGAGCAAGCATTATGGGAATTGTTGTAGTAGTTCGCGACTTATAGAATACATCGTCCTCAACCACAAGTCTACGCTTCTTGTCGTTTCTGTACCTAGACTCACATTGTGTTATTTGTATTCTTAATTGATCACACGACTTGAAAAAGAAACATAAAGATCTAAACGAAATCATTGAAATCAATCGCTTTAGAAATGATATGGAAGGTTTTCAAAAGACAGGCATCGACTCGATTAAGTCATTTTTATTATCAAAAGGACTCTTTTCTGGAATTGAAATACATAGAAATAAAAATCATTCTAGTGTATAGTTTGTTTTTTTTTAATTAGTTTAAATTGGTTTCCAATCGGATATTTTTTGAGCTCTGTTCTGTCTATGTCAATGTCGGATAATATATGGTAGCTGGATATACATGGTAAAATTTTGCATATGCCTATAATTGAATCATAAGTATTCAGCAACGACTACAAGATATTCAATGAGCTGTTTGAAAGTCTACATTTTCCCTCAGGTCTGGGCCACTTACCAGCTTTGCACGGGCTTGCACCCACGCGCACGTGTTTCTGAACTAGTCGCTTTCTCCTATTGCCAGTCTGTGCAAACCCTGGGAAAATAAGACCATATGTGGACCAAATGAATGCAAGAAGTATATTTATGGTTTCTTGGTAGATAAACTTGTCATGACGGTAGCAATTATGTATTCATACTTATCTATTGTCAGCATCTAATTGGCCTTTATCTTATTTCCCCCGACAACAAACCCCGAGATAAACTCGGGTTTGTGGTTGATAATTTTCATCGGCTCATTTCACTGTTAACGGCTGCGACTCTTTAAGCGACCCGAGAACATGAACAACTCAAGATTAGGTAAATTTTTATGAAAACGCAGAAACAGAAATACATATTAATTGAATAAAACTAAAATTTATACAGAAATATAAATGAATGCTCTTTAGGAGAAATAACAACAAAAAAAAATAGCACAAATAAAAATGAATAATTACAAACAAAAACAAAATACCCCAAAGAAGAGAAATAAGGAATATGCCGAAAATTGTCAAGAAAAACAAACAAAAAAAAGGAAAAAAGGCAAAGCAACTGATAAGAAAATATAAACATGTTTTTAAATAAATGATGAGTTATGAATAAAATAAAAAAAAATATAAACTACGTGCATGACAAATATATTAATTTGGATAAATATTCAAAAACTTCGATACTATATATAACAGGTCTGGCTAATCACTCGATGGAAACTGTCATGTGACCAACGTCTTTTGACAGCATGTCGTGTTTGGGATGATTAATTACAAAAATTGGAAAAGGGGATGATCAATGAATAAGTTACTTATCTCGCCTTCTGTTCGGCAGTGATCCCTAAAAAGTTCAGGTTAAGGGACCGATTTAGTACACTTTGAAACTAAACACCCCCATCCCCGCTAAAAAGCTATTGAAGGATTTTCAATCGACACAGAAAACTTTTTTCTATACATAATAAGGAACAAGTATCAAAATTTAAGCCCTTTAACTCCATTGGTTAGGCCTGTACATATGATATATATTTAGATAGCCAGCTAGTCAGTCGGACCAAATTAAAAACTGGAGAAATTTACAGCCTCCTAGCTCCATTGATGCAGCCTGGACGTATGATCCATACACGACCATCCAGCCAACCAGACCAACTTAAAAACTGAGGAAACTTTTGTTGACAGTTTTGGTTGACGGTTTTCAATAAGCAAATGAAGGAAATAAAAGAATAAAATCAAAATCGTCAAAGAAAAACAAAAATGAATGACAAAGCCATTGATAAAGAAATATAAACATTTTTAAATAAATGATGAGTTATAAATGAAAGCAAAAAAAAAAATACTCGACATACATGACAAATATATTAATTTGGATAAATATTCAGATTTTTCAATAATATATATAATATGAATGAACAAAGAATACAAATAAATAATGGTATTAACAATAGATCAATAAACGAGCATAAAGTTTACGCTAAACGGTGATGGATGTAAGTAAATAACGTTTACATATTTTGAAGAAACTTTCAAGAATAATGATTAATAACGATTCGATAAAAATCTTGAATTTTGAAAAATAGCGTTAAATGCAAGTAATGGATTAAAAACTATTTCAGCCATATGATTGATTTTTTACTTGTAGTTCTTTCATCTTAATTTCTGTGGCTTTTTATCGCAACACCCACATCGTCATTCTACGAGAGATAAACGATAAAAAAAAGCAAAAGAAATCAATTCGAATTATATATTTAAGATGTAGTTTAACACAGTTTGAATTTGAAATTATTACAAAACGTTGATTCAGAAATTGCAGGTTTCCAAAAGATACAATATGGACTCGTGGGAGTTTCTTTTCTTATCGAAAGGACATTTTCCTGAAACTGGACGTACAGACTGCACCAATGGAGCTAGAGGGCCGAAAATGTAAACATTTACTGCTTATAATGTTTGGAAAAAAAATTGTTTGTTTTTTTTCAATTCTTCCCCTAAATAGGTTTTCAGTGTGTTTGTGTGGGGGTCCAATCAGTGATATTACTTTATGCTAAACCGGTCCCTTAGTTTGTGTCCGGTAGCATTCACGCTTGTTTTTGTAGTTGTTTTTTTTTGTTGTTTTTTTTTGTTGAAAATTCAGACTTTTTTTTAGAAATCACAACAAGGGGCGATAGAAGTAACTTATTCATAGATCACCAATTTGCTCAATTTTTTGATTGATCGCTTCACAAGCTATGCTGCCAAAAGACGTTGATCCCCTGACGATTTCTATTGTGCGACTAACCAAAACTGTTCTCCTCGATTTTAAAAATACTTTTTAGTAAACATTGGTTTCTTAATACAACACAAGTAACAAGAGATTTTTTTTGTTTTCTTTTGTATTTCCTTGTATGCGTCAAATGTTTTCCCCAAAAGACAACACAACTTCCAACAAACGCTACACAGTTGCACAACCAATTCAGTATTCAAGATAAGAGGACTTATGCAGAGGAAGCCGGATTATGTTATCACGCAGTTATTGTTATCGAAATCAGCAAGTCCCAAACACGCTATTTAGACTGAATTAACCATTCATATTATTATCTCAATGCTAATCATTGTAAAGTTGTTTAAACCAATGAATTAAATGGAATATCAATCAACTTATAACAACGAACATAAAATTTATAACAAAGAATGCTAATTGTTCCAATTTTCTATATCCTTTGCTCAACATCATAAAGCAGTTATTGTTATCTAAAAGACTCTGTCCAAAAATGATAACAATACGCGGTTTCCACTCATTTTCTTCTTTCATCAATTCTGAAACAGATTATCTCAAGCACTAAAATGCCAGAAAACCAATGGACATCACTACTTATAATGTGGATCCCAAGAGATCATATACGAAATTGTGGCCAGCAAAATATAAGATGGTGTGACGAACTAGACAAGTTCAGAAAGTATTAGCTCCGCGACGCTCATTATAGAGAGGTCTGGCGAATCCTGGGGAAGGTCTATGTCCATCGACCGACGCCAAGAGTCTGATGATGATGGAAAAAAAATCTACACTTTATTAGTGTAGTAGAATATTTCAATGATCTCCTCAACTTTGATGAATTTATCAACACATCTTATCATAAAGCAGGATTCTTGATTAAATATTTTTTTGTCCCGAAAGACTGTCGTCACGAAACACAATTTTGATTACGTGTTTGGTGCCAACTATATTTTTCAACTCCTGTGTTCGGTTCTTCTTGTTAGAAAGGATGGAAATGAAAAATCTTCATTGCATGATTAAAACAGTTCTATTTTCATACGAATCAATCAATATCTACGACACAATATCTGACAAATGTAATATTTTCATAAATGTATGTATTGAAAAATAGAATAGCACTCTATCATCAGACAAGTTATCTCTTCCGTGGCACTATGCTAACAACTTGCTGAGACGAGTTATCTCGTCTGTGACAGCTAACAGATTAAAGACAAAGTATTCACAAAGGCGTGTATACCTCAACATTCCCATTCCATAATAGCAAGAATTTCCACGTATTAATTTGATGTCAGTTTTCATCTTGGGAATTCTTCATCATTTTTTTTTGTATCTCTGCAAACATTGCAAACACCGCTAAAGCGATCAGAAAGTCCAAAATAAACTGTATTCGCAATATAAAACACGGTAAAAAAATTATATGATATCATAATTCTTTGCATAGCTCAAGGGAAATTATGTGAACGTTCAGGTGTCCCTTTGTAAGATAAAATTCACGAAAAAAATTCATAGATACTTGGAGCATCTTTAAGCAGAAATAAACAAATCAAATTGAAAAATAAGTCCTGCGGCAAAATGGGTTATTTTATTCTCTCTTTGTTGTAACCATGTGTCTGGCTGGCGAAAATTCTATGCGTTCATTTATGGACCAGTCTTTCTATCTATTCAGCTTGATGTGTATATATAATCTACTCACGAAGAGATTTCCATGGAAGATAAAAACATGTATTTATCTATTGATCGTTTTTCACACAGATTATTGGGAACCGTAAACCCAAACTGTCCAAATAGATTTCTTCTGTTTCAAACTGGTCCAGCTGGTTGACTGGCTGACTAGGTATGTATGTTGTGTACAGGCCCTACCAATTGAGCTAGAGGGTTGAAAATCTAAAACATTTATCCCTTATAATGTCCAGAAAAAAGTTGTATTTGTTGTTTACGAATACCCCAATATAACTTTTAATGAGGGTTCAATTAGCAACGTGAGTTTCAGCTAAACTGATCGTTTAGTTTGTACCCAATTGCATTGACGCCTGTTTGTTTGAAAATTTCGATTATTTAGTGATCACTATCCAGCAAAAGGTGAGAAGAGTAACTTATCCATTGATCGCCCCTTTTTCCAATTTTTCAATCATTCTCATCGGGGTATGCTGCCAAGAGACGTTGGCTGCACGATGGTTTTTATTGAGTGATTAACAAGACTTGTTTATATTTCAATGTTTTTCTCGTTGGCTTTCTCTGTATTTCTTCTAAGATTATTGAATTACTGTGAACCTCACCTTATCCGTGGTTCTACTTTTTGTGGTGTCAGTTATCTTTGAACAACCCCTTCTGCACAACTTACCCACGGTTATTCCAAGACACACACACACACACACACACACACACACATATATATATATATATATATATATATATATGTAAACTCTGGTTCCACATGGTACATTTTAATTCACACTCACACAACACACACCACTGATGATGGGAAGAATCCCGAAACATGTATGGACTATTGACATATAAGGATTAATAAACCTTACCACCAAAAACTTCACTCCCGAGTCTGTCTCACTCTCTAAAGTACACATTATATATATATGTATATGTATATATATATATATATATATATATATATATATATATATATATTGTGTGTGTGTGTGTGTGTGTTAGCTGTTTCAATGTAGCGTTGCTCTTACCATTGAGCTAAACAGCCACTGGTAATGCAGAGGCCCAAATAAAAGTTTCAACTCGAAATTGTTTTGCTTATTCATGGTCAATATTTGCTTCATTTGTCTTTCAAGGCGACAATCATGTTATCAAGAAATGGATATAAAATCTGACAGAATGATTATAAATTGCATTATATCACATTGAAAGCCATTTAGAATGATCTCCCGTTTATTGCATCAGTTGGCCTGGACAGTGCGTGTATGTATTTATGAGTAGCAGTTTTCAACGGGTACACAAGATACTGCATACTGGATCCTGTCAGTAATTTTGTCATTTTGACGAGTATAACGCTAGTTAATGATGATGATGATGATGATGATGATGATGATATAGCTGAAAACATCCACAAGAGCAACATTGAAAATTGAGTTCCTCTCAGAGTCTCTGCGTGTGGGGTATCAGGCTGTTATTTTGGGTTTCACGGTGCTAATAGGGGCGGATGTGGCCAATGTAGTCCCTGAGTGAAGTTGGCTCCAATATAAACAGAGACGCCAGCCTTTAGCTTAATGTTTACCTATTTTATCTTGAGAGAATTTACTTTATCTGATCTGTAAGGATTAGTGTTATGCTTTCAAGACCAGCTGTACAGTCGTGTCATTTGCTTCTCTCTCCTTTTTTTTTTCAGTCAATCACATTCATTTAAACCTTCATGCATTCATCGCTCTTTGTTTGTTCATATGTTTAAAATATATAATTCAATCTCAAACAAACTAGTGTATAAATACATATATATATATATATATATATATATATATATATATATATATATATATATATATGTGTGTGTTTGTGTGTGTTTAAAATACATGATTTGATTTCAAACAAACTATTATACATGTGCGTGTTTGAAATTCATGATTCAATTTCAAACTATCATCCATATATGCGCATATATATATATATATATATATATATATATGTATGTGTGTGTGTGTGTGTGTATTAATGTGTGTGTATATATGTGTGTGTGTGTGTGTATGTGTGTGTGTGTATGTGTGTGTGTGTATAAATGTGTGTATATATATATATGTGTGTGTATATATATGTGTGTGTATATATATGTGTGTGTATATATATGTGGGTATGTGTATATATATACATGAGTGTATGTATATATATATATATATATGTGTGTGTGTGTGTGTGTGCATGTATATATACATATATGCGTGAGTGTATATTTATGTGTGTGTATATGTGCATATATATATGCTTACATGCGTTTATTGTGTAGATGCGAGGTGATCCGGCAGCATCTGGGTAAAATGACAAAAAAGAAAAGAAAGTTTTTCCCTCTCAAAATTCTCTTCGCCTTCCAAAATACCCACATACATGTATAAGTTCGTATGTATTTGTGCGTAACGTTTTTCAATGTGCGCCTAGATTCTACACACACACACACACACACACACACACACACACACATACAGCCCCCTCCCATTTGAAATTACAGTGATCCTATAAAAACCTTTTTGTGGACCAGATGGCGTAAAAGAAAGAAACAATTAGCATTACTTTATATGGAACAAAGCTTTTGAGAGTTCCCAGACCCAAAAGTAGGAATGATGGTTTGGGAACCTGGGACGTGTCATGGGATAGTTGAAGGTACAGGAGACTGGGGTACCCTCCTTTACGACTTCGAGTCTCGCTTATATGATAAAAGGCGAAAATACTGTTCAGCGTTGGTTTGACCGCAAGCCGTTATAGTGTCAGCGCGCACTTTCTTCTCTCCCTCTCTCAAAATCTTAACCATAGTCTCATCTACCTCTAAACTTCCAAACCTCCGATGAATCAACCATAAGTATGATTGTCACCGTTTTGGGAGTCTGGATACACAAAACGTATTAATCATAGAAATTGTTTCTTTGCTTGATGTCATTGTGGAGGGCTTTTTTTCTTTATCCGAAAGCTCTACTTTCAGAAAGCGCACACACCCACACAGTCACACACGGAGAACGCACACACACATATGTGTTTGTGAGTGTGTTTTCTAAACCTTTTAAACAAGAAAGAAGTTAAGGCATTTTAAATTGGTTTTGACCCCTGAAAAAAAGTTCCATTCAATCTGAGAACGCTCCAACATTAAAACGCCAATTTCTTTTTTTTTTTCAAATTCCTTTGTAAGTCTATCTCTAAAACACGAAAGTAAAATAACCAGACCTTTTTCCAAGTATTCAATTGCCAAACAAATCAAGAGAAAAATATTCCTCTAACTAATGTGTGCGCATGCGACCGTGTGTGAGCCTCAAGTGTTCCTCACTAACACTCTCATTTTCTTTCTGTCTTCTCTACAAAGTCGACAGTAACAATATGGAACCAAAAATATCGTGAAGGGTGTGGGTGGTGGTGATGGAGATAGGCTGAAGAAGAAGAGGATAAGAAATACATAGGGACTCTTACTTCTCTGCAATGGTCCTGTAGTGATGTGTAAGTACTGGGGTCATACACCACGGAGCCCCTTTCCACTATTTTTACGGTACATTTTGAGTAAAAACCCTTCTTATCGCCGCCATCTTGATCTTATCTCTATTTTCCCCAGGTTTCCCTCTTCGGATCTGACTTCTCTAAGCATCGCTTTTAGACCCAGAAAAATCGTATAAACTTCCCAAGTGAATATTATAATAGGTCCGGTTAGTCATTTAATAGAAACTTGTGATACAGATCAATTTGAAGAATTAGAAAAAAGTGATCAATGAATAAGTTACATCTCTCACTTTTTGATAAGGCAATGGTCACAAAAAAAAAAGTCTGAATTTTCAAGAAATAAAAACAAGCATGAATGCTATCGGATACAATCTAAGAGACCTACTTAGCACATACTAACACCCCTAATTGAACCTTTACTATGAACATATTTAGGGCTGGATTTATAACCAAAAACATAAGGAGTAGAAGTTAAACATTCAGTCCTCTAGCTCCTTAGGAGCAACCTGTACTCGTGATACATACATAGCCAGCCAGCCAGCCAGCCAGCTCTACTTAAAAATACATGAAAGAGATGGCAATGGGCTGGTCATGCGGGTGAATGACAGACAACCGATGGACATCATGACTCACAACATGGATTCCCAGATAGAATATGTGAAACCGAGGCCGATAGAATACAAGATAGAGAGATGAACTTGACAAATTCAGAAAATACTGGCTCCACGACACTCATGATAGATAAATGCGGCGGATCCTGGAGAAGGTCTATGTCCAACGACGGACGTTAAAAAGCTGATGATGATGACTCAGAATAATCATTATATTAGTTCTGATTACGGGAATGATTATTACGGTCTGTGCAGAATGTTTATTGGACGGATGTTCAGTTGATTAAATCTATGCAAAGACCGTTGAGGATCACTATTTCGGCAATCGAGGCTCCGGGCATCTCCTGAGTGTCTGAAGTTAGTTATTTCATTTTTTTATTTTTTGTGAAGCATAGGTAGGTTGTTCAGAAGCCTGCCTTGGTGCTTAGATAGTTGAGTATATTTCATTAGTACAAGAAGTTTTTCGAATCCATTGAAAGCCAGTTGTTTGAATGCTGATTTTCAAGATATCCCTCGTTGAATAACTTCTCTGGCACAATCTTCAAGCATCCATTTCCTCGCCGCCATTTGTCTTTATGTCCTATAATAAGCTAAATCATGGGATAAAACATCAATAATGATGAGACTAACGGCTAAAGGCCGTCAATAATATCATGTACAAATATTTCCAACTCCGAACGCGTACAGAAATATTCAAGATTGAGTGAATCTGGAACTATGCAAACGATTGGGATTCTACTCTACAAACTAATGGTATATTCATCAACTTACATATGTCAAATAATAAAAATGTGAAATTCTCTGGGCTTTTGGAATTGGAACGGACCGCCCAATCCAGGCCAAAATACCGGATCTTGTCATTTTTAATTAAGATAGGAGGATATTTCAGATACAGGATACAGCAGCCCATGTAGGATAATTGAAAAGATATGAAACACTTGAAAAATTCTGGGACTTCGTGATTGAACTGAAAGAACGTAGAATAGGAAGATGAATGTTGTGTCCATCGTCATTGTTGCGCTTGGAACACTGTCGAAGATATTTCCAAAGGGGTTGGAAGAACTGGAATTACAGAGTGAAGAATCAAAACTGCATTAATAAAATCAACTAACATACTGGTCGAATGATGGGAGAGCTTGCTGTCACTTGATCTTTGCTGAAAGCCTCTGGTTAATTATACTAATTAGTTGACTACTAGTAGTTAAACATCAGCTAAGCCATCAAAACTTCTTTGTCGAGCTTATGGTACAAGGTCCCAAGAAGAGGATATGGTTGTAATGAAGATTGTGTTACGCCTACCTTCCAATTAAAGGGGGTCTGCCTAGAAAATTAGCATTCGAAATCCTGGATTTTCCCTAGGCTCGAAATACTGTATCTATCTGCGTTGGAGACGCATTTTTCCTCCTGATATAAGTCCCGAAAATAACCCCTAGACCTGTAAGTTGGAGGTTGCTCTTTTCTAAAGCTTATCCTATCTATATGGTATTTTCTTTAAAAACAAATACGATACACATCCATCACAGCCACGAGGCAGGCCACCACCACTGTCATCAACATTATTTCTACGTCTACTGTACTTATCAACACAGCTACTCTTTCATACTGTGTCGTTGCCTCTCTGAATCATTACTATCATGGCTGTTCCTTTGAGTGGAAAAAAAAGGCATTTGAAAACTGAGGTGGACGGATCACAAAGAAGAAAACTAACAACAAAAAAGTCAAGCCTAAAAGTTGGGCTAAAATAAGAGTTAACTCCCTTACCACCATCCCCTTGTCCTGATCGCTACCAAACACCAACTACGCTTTCCTTTTGACCTTAATCTATGTAGCTTTCACAGTGACTTGTCAGATCCAATACGGCTGAATAGTGGGCCTTGTCCCTTACAACCTGAACTCTGGCTTCCCCATCCCTTATCCCAGCACTGGCATCAAATCAGTCACTCCTCCCACTCAGATTCGCCCTCACCCTCATCACCCGAATTCCTAGCTTTTCCGACAACTCACCGATTCCTATCTTAGAATAACTGCAGTGGCATTGAGGTCAGCGCGCGCTTTCGGAAGGAAAACGCTACCGGAAGGTCAGGGTAGGGCATTAAAATAATGGAAAATTTAGTAAATTCCATGGTACTATTACTTATTGTTGACCATTCTCGTATATATTTGAATTTCGAAGAGACGATTCTTCTAAGAAAAGAAGCATGACTACACACACACACACACACACACACATATATATATATATATATACCAATTTTCAAATCTGGTTACTGAGAAATAAGGTGACTCGAAGGGAGAGTGCTTAGAGATAAATTGATAGCGTCCTTTGTTTTAATCCGTTCATAGCGGTGGTTAAAATTGAGAGCTACGTTGCAGAGAACGAGCAAAGAAAGGGACTATTTTTTTTTTCTATTTTTACGTCACACTACAGTAGAATAAAAGATGGAGAGACGTACTAGACAAGTTTAGAAAGTTTTGGCCGCGCGAGACCCATGGTAAAAAGGTCTTGCAAATCATGGGTAAGGTCTATGCCCAACGACGGATGATGAAAGATTAATGGTGACGTCGTATTATTCCTTTCTTAGATCAATTCTCGAGATGAAAAAATTCGAAGTACAAGAAAGAAAGGTAAGAAGTGATGGGGGCGGGTGAGACAAATTCTTCGTTTGTCCCTGTTGACACCCATGGTACCAATTATCCTCACTCTATGTTTTCTCTTCGAAGACAGTGTGGTCTTGGATTTGGTCATAGCATTTTTTCTGTCAATGGAAACAATCAGATGAGCCGACTGGAAAGATCGCGACAGCAGAGTTCCAGATTGGCTAAACACTCGTTGGTTTCGAAAAAACAGAAGTGAAAAAAAAAAACAAGAACAAAAAAGAAACGATGAAATAATTTCAGGGACCCACGGAGACATATTGTGAGAAATGCTAATAGTGTTGGTTGCAGGGCAAAGAAAACATGGCCGCCAGTTGAGTAGGAACAAATGTTTGAACAATAGAATAGAAACTGGAGTTTTACGGGAGAACGACTTGAAGTAAAAAGCTGAGTGAACGTTGGTAGATAGGAAAAGGGTATGTTTATAATTAAATCCAAGCTTTTCCACTCATAGTCGATCTTGACTGATGTGCCACAACAAATCACACACACACACACACACACACATATAGAGAGACAGACAGACAGAGGCATAAAATCTGTGCTTGCGAGACGGGTTTAAAGGGCTACAAAAGGGTCCAAAGCCCAGAACAGGATAACTAATTTAGAAGGAAAGTATATCCCGATAATATATATATATATATATATATATATATGTGTGTGTGTGTGTGTGTATATATATACACACATAAGTGTGTGTATGTGTGCAAATACATGTCAGAATGAAGTGTGTGCATAAGAATTTGCACAAACCTTCGTTAGTTAAAGTCGTACAAACCTCCATCTTCGTTGCATAAATGTTGCGAAGTCTCCGTTCACAAGTTTTCACAGTGTGTGTGTGGGGGGGATTTTTTTCATTCCAAAGTCAGAACCCCAATTTCTGAAGAAGATCTTATTTCATCTATCTCTCTGTCTATCTATCGTTCTAACTATTGTTCATACCTATCTCTCTTTGCATCTATCCGTTGACTCATGCCTCTCACTGTTTCGCTCGTCTTATCCTTGATCATGCGTACACACACACACATACACACACACACACACACACACACACACACACACAAACATGCATTCGCTCAAACCTACACACAACAGCGTTACATTAACTAATCTGAGCTAAGTTTGTCATGAGGATACAGGAGTGAGATACAATGTCTGGGTCGAAATCAGTACACACAACGGTCTTTAAAGAATAATATGCTAATCATCGCTCTACTAAAGGTACCCTCGCTAACACATTAATACACAGACACACACACACAAGCACATATGCAAATATATGCATATATATAATCAGTTACAAGTTATTAAGCTTAGCTCTATCTGGCACGTGGCCGCTGTTCAGAGATATTCAGTAATAATCGAACTTTCTAGTCTTACCACTTACATATATCGTTTGTATCTAGAACTGACAACAAAAATACTTAATGTGCAGTTTGAAATGGGGGCCGACATTTCTTATCTTCCCCGGGTATATCACCAGCTCCACACGGGCGTGCTGTAATGTCAGGGTGGACGAGATACTCTGTGTAAGAGAAAATCAGACATTTTTAGTGAAGTCTGTTCGATGTCGAACAGTATTGAGAAGCAGAATCCGAGCCGCGATATAGATTGTACTGAAGATGTTGTCTACTGCATTTGGTTTCAATGCATTAAAGGAATAATATATGATAGGATGGCCGGCATCGTCGTAGCCATTTAATCTGAAATATGAACCTTTCATGATGTCTTTCTTTTCTTCTGTGCTTTTTCCTCTCTCGATTCTTCGCTGTTATCAACATGGCTGTCATCAGGTCGTCAAAACCGTTTAGATTTTCCCCTGAAATATCATCGCTCGGTATATTCTCCCTTCATCACGGACCATCTATCTCGGGCGTTGCTCCCCTTTGTTCTTGTCATGTTGTTCATCATACCTGTCTGGAGATCATGATCCTGTTTCTCAACTTATCAAGGCAGCCTTTTGTGGCCGCTTCCAAACGAAATCTATCAGATCTATGCATCTTTCACTTATTCGACACCAACACTCTGCCTTCCTGCCTATTTTATTCAATCTGTACTTCTTCATATCTCTCAGTATATATATATATATATATATATATATATATATATATATATATATATATATATATATATATATATACATACATACATACATATATATATATATATATATATATATATACTGATAGATATGAAGTATGTGTATATACGTATGTGTGTGTGTGTGTGTGTGTGTGTGTGTGTGTGTGTGTGTGTGTGTGTGTGTGTGTGTGTGTGTGTGTGTGTGTGTGTGTGTGTGTGTTACGCCAAATCGGTGAATTTGCCTAATTGGCGAAATTCACTAGTTTCTTGTGAAGAGAATTTTGATCTCAGAAACTTTTGTTCGTAAAAAGTAGTTGTTTTATATCCTGGATTAAAAGCTTTTAATCAAATTAAAACAGCGCATTCATTCATTTTTTTTGGGGGGGGGGGAAAGATGAATCTACGTTATTTGCTTTTTTCGCAAAAAGTTCAATTTCACAAACTTTTGATTGTGATACATAATTGTTTTGTATCCTTGTTTAAATCAAATGAACTTTTAATTAAATAAAAACGACATAAATTATTTTTTGTAAAAAAAATTAAAAAATTTCGTCGATTCAGCATGACACATACACACAGGCATATATATATATATATATATATATATATATATATATATATATATGCATATATATATATATATATATATATATATGCATATATATATATATATATATATATATATGTGTGTGTGTGTGTGTGTGCATAATGTGTCGGAGATTTTTTATCAATACAGAGGCACACTCTTTTGTGTGTTAGACAAATGTTCTCTGTTAATCTCTTTTGTTGGAGGGGTCCATCTATCTGCCTTGAAAATTTTTCTCCCTGAATGTTTCTCACTTTATATCAACCTCCCTTTTTTTGTCGCATCATGTCATACTCTTTCTGCCATTCTCTTACTGTTTCTTTCTCTCTCCCCCTCTCTCTCTCTGTCTCTGTCTCTCTCTCTCTCACACACACATACACACTCACACACACTACATCTGTCTCTTTCTGTCGCTCTATGCCTCTAAACTCATATTTCTATACATTGCTTTGCTTTCTATATTTTCCTATTGGATAAAATGCCAAGAATTCCGAGACGTACTTAAGAAGCCCTCAAACCATATTCCCTACGTTGGGAAAGAAATGATTCAAGGAATTTAAGGTCCGATGAAAAAAAAAAATGCCAAATCTGTAGAAGGTAACCGAAATTTCTTGCACCTGGATCGATTATTTCTTGGAAGTTGCTCACGCTTTAAAACATTGGACGTATTTGTCGTCTGTTTTCATTCCATATCGACTTCTTTCTTTTTATCACCGTCTTTCTCTTCTTGTCAGTCTTTCTGTCTTTTTGTGTCTCTCTCCCTATAGTTATTTGTCTTTCTACTAATTTCTCTGTCTATCTATTCTTTACCTTTTTTCTCTCTATATTTTTAAATTAGAAAAAAGGTAATGTATTCTGAGAAGTACTTAACAGGCCCTCAAACTGGATACTCTAAGCTAGGGAAAATAATTCAAGGAATTCCGAGACTAGAAAAAAAAAAGTACCAATCCGTTGGAGGTAACTGAAATTTCTTGCACCTGGATTGACGATTTCTTGGAACTTATTCACGTTTAAAGACATCGAATGTCATCAATTCTCACGTATAAAACACCCTCTATCTCTGTCTTTCGCTCAATGTCCTCGTCTTTCTGTCAGCCTCACTTTTGTCTATATTTTTCAATTGGATAAAATGTCATGGATTCAAAGAGATGCTCAAGAAGTCCTCGGACCAGGAGTTTAGAAATAAATCATTCCAGGAATATAAGAACGAAAAAAACAAAACAAAAACTAAAACAAAAACAAAAAAAAACAACAAAAAACGCCAAATCTATAGAAGATCTCGGACCTTGATTGCTGGTTACATGGGACTTTCTTTTGTCTGAAGACATAGAATGTCGTCAATTCTGTCTACTCTGTCAGACATGGTGTTTCAAAATGAGTGAGTTCAAACCGTGGACGTCAATATCAAGGTTGACCGGTCTGCCAACCGGCTTAGACGTAGATGTAAGTCAAACAGGCACGCGTGTGTGTATGAGGTCACGACGGGGCGAGGCTGGGAATGCCAGCTTTTGAAGTGCTAGTTGTGTATTGGTAGGTGCGGTGAGCAATACACAACTAGCTCTTCAAAAGATGGCATTCTCAGCATCGTCTTCATCACGCCCTTATATACACACGCATGCATGTTGACTTGCATCTATGTCCAAGAAAGTATACAATCAATGCATCGTCCCGATAGGAACCTATGGAGGTGAAACATGAAACTTAATCAAGGAACTACCCTTCGAACTGAGAAGCATGAAACGTACATATGAAAGAATCATGTTCAACCTAACTCAGAAATCGCAAGACAGCACAGTATATCAGGGAAAAATAACAGTCCGAGACATCATAGAATCCATTATGAAACTCAAATGGCAATGGGCTTGTCATGATGCAAGAATGGCAGACAACCGAGGGACATCCCGACTCATAACATGGATCCCCAGAAATCACATGCATAACCGGGACCGGCAGAATACAAAACGGAGAGACGAATTAGACAAGTTCAGAAAGTAATGACTCTGTGACGCCCATGATAGGGAGGTGTGGCGAATCCTTGGGAAGGTTCATGTCGAACGACTGATGATAAAAGACTGATGATTATAGATGATGAGGTGAGCTGAGAGAGTGTGATGGATTTAATTGGAACCAAGTCCATAATCTTTCATCTCTCAATTTGATAGATCAAACCGGAGTTCGGAGCTATGCATAAATAACTGTTTTTCTATTGTGTGCGTGTGCTTCTCGTAGTTCTTCAAATGTATTCATGAATGTCTGCTGATAGAGGGTGGGGTTGGGGGTGAAATGTATATTCGGAATATGACTTGGTGGCATAATAACACCATCGTTTTATATGGGATACATTAAAGTGGGATTACCAAAAACAATTATGAAGTACAATTATCCTTTATTAAGTTTCCAAATTTCAAATCGCCTCATCCTGGGTGAGAAGGTCTAATCCGGCAGGGAGGGTTGAAAATACCCTGTTTACCTAGATTGATAGGTATAATTTGAAAGTTAGATGAATTCTGATATTAGCAATAATTTGATGTACCAAACGTATTTAAGATCGATTCTCGTTGAATAGCACCTTTTTTTTTTTAATAATAATAATAATAATAATTATTATTATTATTATTATTATTATCATCATCATCATCATCATCATCATCATCATCCGTGATGATGATTTTGTTGACTGACTTGAACCAAACGTCAGAGATAATTGCGATGGTGAAGATGACAATGATAACGTTGAGAATAAGAACAGCTAAATACTGTTAATACTACTATTAACACTGCTACCGCAACTGCTACAACTATTTTTTACTCTCAAAATATATAAAACTCCTTGCTCCGTCTACAAACTCTTTTCAGTGTTCTTTTTTCTAATTCATTTTGACTGGTAAAACCAACTTATTATTCAGAAACTTAATATTTTTCTTAATATATTTAAAACATATACATTTTTTAATCACCGCAATCAACAATTGATAACTTTAATCACTGTTGCTATGATTAGGCTGCACATGTGTTCTGTTATATATGTATATATATATATATATATATATATATATATATATATATATATATATCCGGATTTCGCCCAGCCGTTACCGTTTAGACTGAAAGATTTGTCGTAATTCCCTTCCAAAATAACTTTTTACAGATGAGTTGAATATTCAATAAAGATTTATGCTAAATCAGTCAAGTTTTTGGAAAATTCAGACCGTTTTTAGTGATCACAGTCGAGCAAAGGCAATTTATTATTGATTCCCCATTTTTCCAACCTTTTTAATTGATCACTCCCAATACAGCAAATATGTATGGTGGTGATTCATAATTTCCTTTTTTTTAAAAACTTCCTATTGGCATTATCGATTTGGTGAGAAACCTTTGTGAGTGATACAAGTTTATTTAGCCCTACGTTGTAACCATTGACTTGAAACCGAAAATAGAGTAACGATTATTGCAGGCGAATTCCTTCCATATCTCTAATACCTTGGGAGGCAGAACTACAAGAAAAAGTGTTAAGGGAATCCTGGGTTTACTTTGGGTTTCGGGATGATGGTCCTAAGGGTCCTTTTTATCATTATGTTGACGGCTTAGCACCCTCGACTGGTTTTGTGGCTCAAATCTCAGAATGACATCATCAGTTCTCTTCAGTCATCTCAAAGATTTAGAGCATATCATTCTTTGCTCGGTGATAAGGGAAGAATAGAGATTTTGAAAACAAGGAAATTGATTTTGAGCGAACAGGGGAAGAATCTTCCACCAATTTTTCCAGTAATAATTCGCAGGCCTAATTGTATATTAATAATTATTATCTTCATAATGATAATCAGAGAATAAGCATTTATTTTACACAAGAAGTTTTTTTTTACATCATCTTCTTCGTCAATCCATTTGATTCCTATCGTGAGTATCAATAACCTAGATTAAACATTATACGGTGAAACTTTCAGATCAAAATCAAGCTAATTACAACGTGTCAGGCTACGATTTATTGGCTCATCCTCGTATGTCTATGCGTGTATCATTTAATTCATACACTCACACATATAAAAAAAAGGCTCTCTTGCTCTCTCTATCTCTCTCATACACACACATACACACACACTTATATATTCTCATATGTTTTTCTCATTTTCCTAGTCAATAACAGTATACTCTTCCACTTGAGGGTAACAATTTTGCTACTAAATTGGAAAAATGGACTCTTCCACTAAAATCAGTAAAGAAGTTACTTTTCAAGAAAAAAAATTTCATTGTGATATACCCGAGAATTTCTTCACGAAGATTGACTAGTATATATATATACGTATGCGTGTGCGTGTATGTGTTTCTTAGTCATACCTATACATTGGGTAAAATGCAGCTGCAGAACCCTGAAAGGCCGAAAGCAAAGTTTAATGATTTGGTCTGTTGAAAAAGCTACAATGTCGTTTCAGTGAATGTTGAAACTTTGTCGATATTAATCAAAAAGACCCACTATTAGAAAGCAAGAAAAATGGCAAAGGTAATAAATCAAAACGAGACTGGCAGAATCTTTTCCCCGCTCTTTTTTCACTATTGGTCCAGCTGTTTATAGTCAATAGCTAAAATGCACAACGGTGTTAATATTAGAGATTGCCGAAAGTAGTTGGTGCGGTTACCCAGTAAACAGTGAGCAGAGTGAAAAATATTAATGAGAGAATGAAATAAAAAGTAGTTTTCAGTTTGTTTTGTGCGAATCTAACTTGTGGAGACTGCGCAAACATGTCGGCTGATTCTTTCAAATATATGCGATTGTCAACAATGGTTCGTGTCAAAGCACACAATCGTGCGACATTCAACATGTCAGCTTGGACTTAGTAGAGAGTCTGTCTTGAACGGTCAATAGAGGATTAGGGAACGAGAGAATTTCTGAGTAAAAAAGAAAATGACAAAATGGAGGTGGCGTGCAGTGGAGATCAGATTGTATGAGATTGTCGCTGGTAGAGAGAGAGAGAGAGAGAGAGGAAAAAACGTGTTACAGTCAGATCGCGTTGGACCTACCGGTTCTCATACGTTCAACGAAGTTAGGCAACGTCGAGCTGGGCCAGTATCTAGATGGGCGATTGTATGAGGATGAATATGTGGAGAGAAAACTTGGAGAAAGAAATAGGTATTATGATGAAGGGGTACCCGTTGAGGAGATCTACAAAGACAGATTCTCAATATAGAGTACTCGACTACAAGAAAAAATAGATCATTCGAAGTCGGACGTGGAACGTCTGGGGAAGACAAGACGACATTGAGAATGTAAGCAAACAAGACTCTCTCCTTATATATATATATATCTATATATATATATATCTATATATATATATATATATATATATATATATATATATATATATATATATATATATATATATATATGAAAGAAAGGGGAATAGAGGAGAAGAGGTGATAGAGGGGAGGGAAGAAAGAGAAAGTTAAACAGTTGTACCAGCTGAACGGTCACATAATGAAATATTTACACTCGGACAGGTTTGTGATGCAACGGCTGTTAGCGAAAGACTTTATGCAAATTCGATTGGGCCAATTTTTGTTTGTTTCCACAGAGAGTTCGGGTCAATAACTGACATAGAAATTGGATCAGACAGTCAGAAGGCGAAAACAATACTAATAATAGAAACGAGGAAACTTCACTACTATTAAAAGTCACGGGCAAGAACATTGACTATAGGGAGGGGTATAAACAAAGAGAACCCGGGTTCAATACCAGGGACAACTCAAGTTAAATTTGACTGGAATGTATCTCAATATCTGACAATTTTATGACTGAAATAGACATTATTTTCTAAGCCTCAACAACTCCGTTATAATAAGTGTGATTGGCTATCTCATTTTTATAATTGTATTAACGACGATGGATATACATAACCTTTTTGCCGTCGATTACTTGTTAGAAATCTCATCAAATAGATCATAAAAATTGGACTGAGTTCGATCCTTACTAGGAATCCACGTTTTTGGCATTGAGCCAGATTTTTCTAAAATATTAAGGATATCAATTCAAAGCTATTCTTCATGTTAATTTTCACAACAGATAAGCGCATATCATTGCATAATATAACTTTAATATTTAAAAAAATGTTTTCTTGAGTTTTGTTTTCACTGAAATGTATGTTAACAATTTATTTCTATTTTCAGGTAAGTACAAGCTTATTTATTCCGTCTCCATTCCCCAAATGAAGGTAAGACTATTTATATACATCTCTCAACGCTTGAAGAATGCTTAAATGAAGAGACATCCGTGTTTATATGTCGTCGTAAATCGTCTGGAACGATAATCCATTTGATATTGCAATCATGTTTTGCCAGCTACCGTTTTAAAAAAATCTAGTTAATTTTCTATGAAAGGCATGATCCCTAATGTCCCTCACTCTATTAATCTTATACGGATTATTTTTCATTAGTTACGGAGAGAAAAGAAGAAGAGACAAGCGTTGGTCTCCCTCTTGATTTGTTTTGTCAGCCTTTTGATATCCGTTGTTGGACGTAGGCCTTGTCAAAGTAATTGTAAGGCAGGACCATGAATCTATTACTAAAGCTGTGTTGTCAATTTAGCGCTTTTCGGGATAAATTTAGTGCATTTGTTGTATTAGCAGTGCGAAAATCGCTAAATTTGTGCTGTCATTTCTCAGCATTTGGGGGGCGCGTTTAGGCCATTTTTTATCATTTCTTTAGCAATCAAAATAGCGCAAAATAGGTTTAAGGTTGGCAACACTGTACCCTAAGAGTATTAATACAATTGTGCAGAAACTGTCCCAGCTGCAGTCTGAACGTTCGCCGATCCCATTTTCTGAGCTGCTAACCGCTTAGCCACCGGCACCTCCTTCTTCAGGTCAAATATCCTCGAAATAGTAGCTAATAAGGATGGAGCATAATGATTGTCATTTATGTAGTATAGAGGCCCATAAATCTGCCATTAAGTATCTTTCTTTTTTAAATGGACCATATGCAAACGTAAGAGGCTTGATGACTACACTTCCATACTAAGAGAGGGACGTTTTGATAAGAACAACGGGAGAGTTTATTTAATTTTCCTATTTTTGTAAGCTGTGCGATTCCAAAGACAAACTGTTGGGAGTATCTAGTGTGAGTGGCTGGCCCCACGCCATCGTTTGATGTGGCTGCCGGAAGTACTGTTCAGCCGTTGCAAGAAAGTGGGAAAACATAAATAATTTACATGGCTCCTATTCCGGTTCCGTTCCAGCGCCAACTCTTCGGATTTGAGTAAAAATAAACGACTCTCAGCTTCAGATGTTTCCGATAAAATGAAAAAGGTTACGTCTTCGCACGTTGACATCAACTTCAGAACGAACCCGTGCACACTGAAACGAGCCGATATCCATCATGTATGTTTAGCTACGATACACATCATATTTGCATGATATATAATTCAAATGAACATCTTATTCTGTCGCTTTCTCACCGGATTTACGTCGATCTGTCCATCGGTACGTCAGCCTATCGGTTAATCTCTCTCCTTATATCTATATTACACACACACACATACACACACATATATATATATACATTGTATGTACGTGTACATAGGTGCATACATATATGCTCATATGCATGTTCGTTTGTGCGTTTTTGGCCTGTACACATGTGTAAGCAGTGACAATTTTACAATTTAAAAATACGACAAGCTGTCAGACACGTCCACACAGAGACATTTGGGCCTTTGCATGACCGGTGATTGTTTAGCTCAATGGTAAGAGCGACACTATATGGGAGCAGCTACCCTATCGGTTGCAGGTTCGATTCCTGCCACAGCTCCATTTTCTTTGATTGTTTATTCTATTTTGCGTTGTCTTGGGGGAGTGATACATTAACTGTGTAATGACGGGAGATCATTGCAAAGTGTTCCTATGTGATATAACGCAATTTATAATCATTCTGTCGGTTCATATATATCCATTCCTTGTATTCCACACACATGCACACTCATATATATATATATATATATATATATATATATATATATATATATATATATATATATATATATATATATATATATATATATATATATACCACCGGCATAGATGGGCATACAGATGTGTGTTTGAATGTTTGTATCGTTGCTTTGACCTTTATACGTTCTTCTCACTCACTTTTTTCCCGTTCTTATGTTTCTTGTCAAACAAAAAAAAATTCTCTTACAGAAACATGTAAGTTTATTTTCTCACCTTTGTTTAAATCTTGATTCCCTTTTTTCTATTCTCACTTTCGCCACGTTTGTTTGTTTGCACATTTGTCTTGTTGCTTGAGAGAGCTGTGACCAGAATTAAACTCAGTTGGAAAACGTAAAGACTGAGCACCACCCACCTCCTCTGCACTGTGCATCAGGGTTCAGTGGTAGAACGTTGGGTTATGAGTTCCTTAGTACTATTTTGCTGTCATTAGTTTGCTTAAATGAAATTGTACAATTTTAGCGCAATGTCAATTTTGGTATAAATTCCTGACCCACGTCATCATATAATGAAAACTATCAGTGGTTCAATAAAAGGGGTAGAAATTTAAAAATTTATCCCTTATGTCTAGAAACAAGTATTTTCCCAATATTTCCATTGATCACCCCTAACACAGCATGATACCAAAAGATGTTGGTCGTGTGACGGTTTCTATTGAGTAACTTATCTGGCCAAATAATTAGTCGTTTAGATTCTCCTGTATCTTTCGAATTTATGCAATTTGGAATTATGAATTTGATGCAAAGGTCGAAGAGTATATCAGCCGAAAGAGAGAGATTCTTGAAATAGTCTGTGGATAATATTTACTCTCTCAAGTTGTTCTGCACACTTGATCGACAATGATATCACTAATTCGCTTGAGAATACGACTTAATTTCAACCGGATTCCCAGAAAATCCGAAATCTCATCAGAGAAACGTAGTTTTTCTTTTTGAAAGATTTTTTAAAATTTTTTCTAGGAAGAGAGCTTATTAATCATTTTCGGGATCTATTACGTTGGTTGCAACAGAAACTTAAGTTTTAAATCAGGCGATCATTCATAATTGGACACAGCAACTTTCTACTTAGTTTCTAATTTCCTACTAATAATGGAATTTTATGCAGCCGTCTTCAAGACGTTTTCGAATAGAGTTGAGAGAAATCATATATCTGGGCGCAAAAACGAAACCAAGCTGGAATAAAATGTTTTTAGAAACATATTTTTGGGGGGTAAAGAATAGCTCTTATTACTTAATCAGCTTCCAGGCCGATGAGAGTTACGAAAATATAAGAAATCTGACTAAATAAAATTAATCCAGAATGAATGGAAAATAATTGAGAAAAGCAGTGTTTTTGAACCTGGAATATGTGGACTCCTGGGGATCAAACAAATAATTCTCCACAGATGGTGTTCCTTCTAAGCCTGACATAGCAAAACTTATGGCAGAGAAACATTATGATCCATCGCTCAGCAATCAAAAAAACATAATTTTACACAAATGTACACGGACCGGTGCCATATTTTAGAATTAATGTAATCCATTTAGAATAAATATGATTTTTAAAGGTCGAATGTTTTTTATTAAAATGGAATTTTTTAAAGTCTGAAAGCTAAATGGTAAAATTATGTGTCAGCCATATACATTTTCCCTTATGGAAAAGGGTCCTTGAGTTTTAAAAGTTTCGACACCAGTGGACTAAAGAAAGAAATACATAGAGAAAATCGTCTGTTAGTTTGCATCTGCACCGAATTAATTTGGTCATGTCTCCAGTTCAAGAGGGGAGTTAGAATTGAGAATGAGAATTAAATTAACATTTGAGGAGTTAGTTTCGGTTAAGATGTCTGCTCTCTCAAATTTCAAGCAAAAATTGTTCTTCTGAACCTGTTGAGGACCAATTTTTATCGAAAGGTAAAATGGCTGAAATTTAAACGTTCATTGGCTTGTTACTGCAATAGGTCATCAATGATATCGCGTTGAAGCCCCCCCCCGGGATAAAAATAAGTAAGACTCAGAAAACTCTTTTGAGATTAGTGATATAAGTCCTGCTGTGATTGGTTACCATAGTGCAGAATCATCAGAAATTAAATTAAACCCATCAGATTAGATTATGATAAGTTAGATTAAAAGATGAAAGGATGTGTCTCTTCTTTCTCCCTTTAGCAAAAACGTTGAAATGGCATTTGCGGACGAAAGAGAAAAAAGTGTTTCTTCTCTCTCCAATTATCAGATAAATTAAAGTAAAGGTTGTGGACCGGGAAAAAACATATTTCAATATACATAAACACACGCACCACGTCTGTCTGTATCTCTCTCTCTCTCTCTCTCTCTCTCTCTCTCTCTCTCTCTCTCTCTCCATATATATATATATATATATATATATATATATATATATATATATATATATATATATATATATAGTGTGTGTGTGTGTGTGTGTGTGCACGTGTGTTTGGTCGTTTATATATGTGTTCGTATTTGTATAAGACCATATATATATATATATATATATATATATATATATATATATATATATATATAGAGAGAGAGAGAGAGAGAGAGAGAGAGAAAGATAAGCATTTATATGACTTCATCTTGAAACTAAATTGATCAGGCCGGAGGGTTTTTCTTGCGCCCAGACCCCTACTGCTGTGGAAATTCCTCCCAATAATCTTGGTCGCAAAGCCAAGATACACACACACACACATACACACACACACGCACACACACACACACACATATATATACATATATATATATATATATGAGAGAGGGAGATGGCGTTCTGATAAGAAACATTTGCAAGCTGAAATAACGTTGGAATGAGTAAGCTAGTGCCATTAATTTATATGCGAATTTCTTTAAGCAAAATGGTGATGACGGCATGTTAGGCTGAATCGTCAGAGGTCGGATGTGGGGGTTAGAGGAGACTGGGGGATACTTGAGAAGCAAGCAAAATACAGAAACAAATAAACGTATTTTCCTTTTTAATTCTAAACCAAGAACAATTTAGAAAAATCGTTATTTTGTTCCAAACAGATTTTGTCCCTATTTCAGGTCAAAAAAGGCAAGAAAAAGGGAGAAATCCGTTTAAAAGTTGTTATATATAAACCAGATATTAACTCTTTGTCCAATAAACTAATCTTTTTTTCTTTTTCTTAAACCGTGAAATGCTTATTCTATGATACTGTCTGTTAACTGATTCTAATAATTTCCACCAGGGTTTTGTTTAACCCTATATTACACCTTGTGCGAACCCCCAAAATATTGAATATATCGTTGAGCACTCGGCATAAAGACCGTGTTGCATTCCATCTCTTATTAGACGTCGGAACTCGTAGAAACATGGTAACTTTTATGGGGACCGGCGTCTGTGGAGTGTGCAGAAAGTTATCTTATCACACCCGCATCGGAACGTGGTGCAACGTCTCTGATGATTTTTCTGAACGTATCTGCATCTTCCGTATCAAATGCGAAAGCTCAAATTACAGTCGAGGGAGAAAAAATGCAACAAAAAAGATGTGGGGGTGGGGAAGGAGCTAAAGAGAAAGAAAAATAAATGATTGGAGCGAAAAGAAAAAACGAAGTGCAAAAGTCAGGCCATAGATGCACCAGTTTTTTTTTCTCAAGGGAATATACAGCTAGGGCTGTTTCGCCAACTTTGTTTCACCTCGTGTACATCAGAAATTGAGTTGAAAACATCTTAGAACACCCAGGAACATCTAAATACTCCAAATATGTACCTAGAATATAGGAAATATATAAATGAATTAAATATGACTTTAATCTTCATTTATTTTATTAAAATATCACCCAAATATTGAAATCTTCACTTTCTTTATTGCTATAAATTAAACAAAAACATATGTTATATCTATCCATAATCATCTAGATGGCATTTTTTGACATCTCAGGCTAGCTCTGAACAAGGGACATAACCCATACACCGTAATGTCGGTCAGTGACGGCGATCGTTACTAGAGATGCTAGTGTAACTAATAGAGAAATAGGAAGGAAAATCCGGACGAATGAAAATCAAATTAAAAAAAAAAACGTTAGTAAATATAGACTAAAGCAAAGCAAAGAGAATGGAACTGGTGATCCGTGTTCAATCTCCGGGTTGGACAGTTCGTGTTCATTTCGGGCTAATGTCTTCAAGAAAGGCACGACTCCACCTCTCAACAGGAATCCTTTAGCCTTTGTTTGTCACGGGCATTGGGCTAGCCTCACAGTTCACAACCTTTTCGATGTCATTCTCCACTTTAGTCGACAAGATTTCTAGTCCTCACCCCTCAGGACTTTTTCTTTTTCGCCGAAAGTCAGTGATAGTAGCAACTCATTATATCATGTAATAGAATTACCCTGAAACCGATTCTGGGGAAGTGAACGTCGCAGTCGTTTACGAAAATTAAAGTTACATTGACATTAATCAAACTAATTAAGCACACTAACAAGAAGCTAACACTATAATTAAAAATATAGTTAGAATAGTTTCGATAAACAATAAGGAAAATTCACACCTTCCTTTTTCACTCATGTACTTCATTTTGCATTTAACATTCCCTCACTCTCCAGCCTTAACAATTCACCATGACTATTATTTTTCACTTAATAACTTTATCCACCTCCTTAGACTTCTTGAATTGCCCCTTGGGGGGAATCCCTCCTCCCTGGGGAGTTAGGAACAATTGATCTAACACAATGGTCTCGTAAAAACACCAATCGCTAGAAACAATGATTGGGTCTCCATGGATCGTTTCAGAAATGGAAAGCAAATCATGGCTACTTGTGCCAGGCGTGCAGTGGTAATCGAGCTGAGGTAGCTAGACCATTCACGGTTACCTCTTCTCTCCTCAGGGAGTGATCAGATTTTGTGATCTTGTGCCAGTCAAAACAAATTTCAGGATCTCTGTGCAAACGTTTCATAGAGGAATAAGCCTAAGGAATAACGCAGAAAGAATGAACATTTTTTAAAAAGTTTGAAAGAAGAAATGTCAGGAAAAATGATATGAAAAAGCTAGAACAAGATCTTTGAAGGAAGAGGAGGAAATGCACCAGCAGGAAGGGAAAATTCACAGTCACAGCCAATAACTGAACAACCGTAGTGTCAAAGTTTGAAATAATTTTTAAATTCCATCGAAGTATGAATATGGTCAGAATAAATTGTATTTATGACATCACTGGAGTTTTCCACCGGAAAACATCTAAAATATAGCGAGAAAAAAATAATTATAAACTTGTCAGATTAAACTCCTCCGAAAAGGGCAAAAAGAGCTTTTCTTTCCAAAAATCAAAAAAAAAAACCCTTTCAAAACGGGTCTAGTGGTCAGATGACAATTTCCAAGTCTGTCGGCAAAACGCTGTGGCCTGAAGCACTGGAACACATAAGCAAATACGCAAACACTTGTGCATACAAAAATGGATAAAAACCCTCCACAATTTTTGACGGCTACTGTTGTTCAGTTGTCAAAGATAGATCTTAGAGGAATTGTAAAAGCAGGAAAATACTTTGGCCAAATAAAAGAAGGTTAAGGAAGATTTGCTTTAGAAAGATGTGCAAGAATATGAATTAAGTATGGTAACAGTGAAATTTCTCAAGTGTGTCCACTGTGAGGTGACAGAAGGGGGATTAATCTTTCATATTTTCAGCTAAACATCTCTATGGTGGATATAATGATCAAATGCATCTTTGTCTTGGCCTTAGGATTAGATTCACATAAAATTACAGATAGTAATAATGGCTCAAGAGGCCCGTGTTTTCAAATTAACTCCCTGTGTAAGCATTAATAAGTATCGAACTTAGGTCAAGATGTTATTTACTACACTGAGATTAGGTTTGGCACTAGGCCACAAGCATGGAGTACGTAGCGAGGATCAAACGCACTATTTAGTTGTAATGATCAGTAAGACCATCCTTTAAACCTCAACGAGGCGTCCAACCTATTTCAATATGTCAGACGGTGAGAGAAGACTCAAAACTAGATATTTTGGGGGGGGGGAACTAAAGCTTTTGTGTACGCATGTGTGTGTGTGTGTGTGTGTGTGTGTGTGTGTGTGTGTGTGTGTGTGTGTGTGTACGTACACAGTAGTTTTGATGTACATGCCTTTCCAGAGAGCATCAGTGCAAGAAGAGCTTAGAAATCGGGGCAACTTTTCTTGCTCTCGATTTTGGTATTTTAGTCTTGCATTTTATTGTTTCTTAAAAGATGACTAGAAAATGTCAGGAAGGAAGATAGGAAATTAAGGAGACTGAAAAGAAAAGAGATGCATGCGTCATTAACTATAGCAACACTAAGTCGTTTGATATTTTTAGCTTTAGTCGCCTGTTGCTCCTCGCACTACCCATTCACCAGACCAGCTTTCTCTTTGGAGTATGAAGGTGGGCGTTTTAATGTCAAATACAGGTTTTTAGATAAGTGTATTCAAGCGACCGTGAAGTTACAGAGACAGACGAATTCGTTTAACAAACATTGCAATCATTTTGGGCATATATATATATATATATATATATATATATATATATATATATATATATATATATATATATATATATATATATATATATATATAATCACCTACTCAAAAAAATGCCATAAACTCACACATGCGCGTACGTCAATATAAATATGTATCTATTAAGAAATGGATATATAACCAGACAGAAATAATTTTAAATGCGTTATATTACTTTGAAGATCTATTTGAAATGATCTGCCGTTATTACACGGTGAATGTATCATTTGTTGATGTCACTGAACGAAGAAGGAAAGTTAATAAGGTATAGAGTTTTCACAAGTCCTCACACCCATCTTCCTCTCTGTCAGACGCCGTGGCACGCCAATGACAAGATTTTTCATCACCTCATATCTAGCATCTGGACTGAGTACAGGAAGAAGTGGATTCGTGCTTTCCTCAAGAAAGAGCATCGGTGTGGAAAGTTGCAAAGTGGGCTTGGTCAGAATTCGAACCCATGTTGTCTATTCCATCAGCCCTCTCTCACCTTCTCTCCCCTCTCTCTCTCTCTCTCTCTCTCTCTCTCTCTCTCTATATATATATATATATATATATATATATATATATACATGTGTGTGTGTGTGTATTTCTATAGGTTATTTTAAAAATCAAATTAATGCTCAATCATTTCATTCTTCTAGAATTAGATTTCTGCGTATCATAAATTATCACGTTTTTGACTCGATTTAAATAATCATTAAGCTTCCCTCTATATATATATATATATATATATATATATATATATATATATATATATATATATATATATATATATACTAATAGCGGTGGAGCTCTAGTACAATCATAAATGTTTGATCTTATCCTTTTTATTCTTTCTGGGCCGGCCAACCTGCAGCGCCTGAGAAATCAATACCCGATACCCACGCCGCTCTTTTTTCCTCTCCGTTGGAGGAGAATTCATGCAGTAATCGATATTTGTCTGACTAACCTTTTGCTAAAAACAAGAAAGGTAGATATTCTCTGTGTAGACCCGCCAGATATCCCCGAACTGGCCGGCTGGCTGCTTCGATTTTCCTCATCTTTCTTCCTTCTCTGCCATCACGAAACCCCAATCTAGCTCGATTCTGACCGGACAAGAAACCACATTTAACGCTATAATCTTCTCCCTACTTTTTCACACGTCAGATCCGTATCCAAAAAATCATTGATCCGTGTCTAATGTTAGGGATTTTGTTTGACTTTTCTTGTACAGGTTTTGTAATCTTAGTAGTTTTTTTTTTATGTGAAGCTATTATTTTAGTAACAGTAGATGGCTTCAAATAGAACTTATCTTTTTTGCCGCTGTCTGTCGACGTGTCTGTCTCCATCTTGGGTTATCTTTCTATCAGTGTCTTCTCCTCTATGTCCGCTACTTTCTTACTCTTTTGGACAATTTTCATCTCAGTCTCCGTTATCATTCACGTTCTTCCTTTTAACCTCCTCTCTTTCTCTTAAACCTTTTCTTACATCTGTTTTGCAAGGTCTACACTTGTTTTTCCCGTTTTATCCACTGACTCTCTGACCGTTCTTCCTATTCTCACCCTCTCTCTGTTCTTGACTGATTTGTAAAGCATGTAGAAAATCTATTTTTTTTCATCACCCAAACGCAATTTTTCTCTTTCCAACTTTGATTTTATAGCTCTGTATCTTCCTTACTTCGGCCCCGCTTTTTTTACCGTATTCTGTAAATTCCCTCTACCATGCTATCTCTACACTCTCCATGCTCCTAGTCGTGTTGTAATGGTTAGCAAGCTAAACTCACTGATCAGTTCAAAAGCTGATTCATACTTGTAGCCTTGTCTGTGAACTTAGCTAAGCTTAGTAAATGACTGTTGAGAGCATCGTCCTGTTGCAGAGCTCAGCAAGCAAGTCAATTATTACTGAGTAGTGAGTTTGATTATAATAATTGTAGCCTAATGCCAAAACTGAGCTAAGATTAGTAACTATCTATACATTGGCCATATAAACCTACTCTCGTTGACATTGTATTTACTAATAAGCTAACAATAGCACCTAACTACAAATACAGCTGTAATGGTCTACGAGAGTAGTTTGTACAAGGGTGACGATTATTGCAATCACGACGAAAAGACATCGATAAGGATGGAATTCACTTTAGTAATATAGAAGTATTAAGTACCCAATGAGGATCGAAGTCACTACAGCAGCAATGTTGATGGTTAACTTACTAAGCCATATTCCATTGCTACCTTTCCTCTTCATGATGACTTCGTATCGCCTCGTTATTACTCTCGTCCATTCAGTTCAAAATTCAGTTTTCCTTCCAGTTTTTTTTCTTCCTTCTTCACTTTCCATTTCGACATTTCCCCTTTCAGCTGTCCTTTCCACATCCTTCCTATCTTCATTAAAAACCTTTAAAGGAAACTGTCACTAACACTGTCGACATAGATTTGTTCAGTTTTTAGGTTGGTTTAGCTGACTATCTATCTATCTATCTCTATATCTCTATCTCTCTCTCCCCCCCTCTCTCTCTCTCTCTCTCTCTCTCTCTCTCTATATATATATATATATATATATATATATATATATATCACGTACAAGCCGCATCAATAGAGCTAGAGGGCTTCAGCTTTTCCATTCAATATTTTTTTTTGTCTGATCTTCGTTTCCCCCTTCTCTCCGCATTCAGGTTTTATTCTCTTTTCACATCTCTCCTTCACTCAGTGTTTCTTCTCTTTTTTTTCTGTCCGGATCCCCCCTCTCTCCCTCTCTTTCTTTCTCTTCCGTAAAGTATATCTTGCCACTTTTTATTGCTTAGTTTTGTTTCATTGGAGAAAGTAGATCAAATCAATTTCGTCTCGGACAACCAATTTTGGAGCCTGCAATTGCCAAGATGGAGTCAGTCATGTGAGGGTCGAGAATGAAATGTCTGGACCTGGGCAGAGAAAAAGCGGAAAATAAGTGTTATCTGCAAGTTCATACAAAAAAGTTTAAAAAATGTAAAGTATTTCAATTTCCTATCGAATTCAGGGATAATATACATAACAGAAACACACGCACGCACACACACACACACACACACACACATACACATATTTATATATATATATGATCATAAATTGCATTTTATTGTATTGAAACTCTCATTTCGAATGATCTCCCGTTATTACATGGTGAATGTATCATTTGGTCTAGACTACGTAAATAAAACAAACAATAAAAGAAAATATGGCTGCTGCACACACACACACACACATATATGTATATATATATATATATATATATATATATATATATATATATAGATAGATAGATAGATAGATAGATAGATAGATAGATAGATAATATGTACAAAGACATGTACCGGTGAATAGACAGTCGGTTGCTAAAGAGTGTAAGAGACACGAAATGTTAGCATTCACCGGGCACATGTCCTTGTCAATGATATTTTCTTTCATAAATCAATAGCTGTATTCCCTGTGTTGAATATTGAGCATTGTGATTAAGCATCTATAACGGATAAAATCTGATTTCATTTCATTTCTGTGTTTGTAAAAAATTGATACAATATGTATATATGTGTGTGTTAGCACTAAATTTTGTTCGTCTGCTTATTTGTCTGTATGTTCGACTTATGGGACAGAGGTAAGAGAGTATGTCTTGGAGAATATCATGCCTCAAGACAAGCACACATACATAGAGTGTACATCGGCCCTGCTTGGTGGCTACGACGATTGCATGTTTTCCCCGCCAGTGCCAGGTAAAACTCATGTTTTAGGTGCTGATTTTTCTTTAAAAAGCAATGACGTCCCAACAATGTACGAGATGAAACAAAGATAGGTAATCATATTCAAATTGAGGATGTGTTGCTTTGAATGTGTTCAGTTATTTTTAATCATTCAACATCTTCATCCATCTATCATGACTTGAGGGTCAGGTTGCTTTGTATAAAGTAAGAATGGAGGAATATATGCACGGATTAACGTTCTTTGCTTTTACAGTTATCGAACAGGGTTCAAGTACACCAGGGCGATTGTTTGGAAGATCCACCATCGGCTTGCCATGCCTGCTTACGGTATCTTGTCAATGGTCACCCATCTACGTATTGATCAAGGTTCGTGATCTTACAAGACCCAGCGTGTTCAACGGGATTTGGACGTTACCCCTCGGGGTTACTAGACTCGGGGGAACGTTCCTCAGTCCTAGTCCTTGTGCTGATTGGTTGACAGAGAGACAACACTGTTTTAAAAGTCTTATGATTTGACGTTGGTGAATTGAAACACGTCGTACAGAACTAGAGACGAGCGTTCTAACGCGAAGAAAACCTTACAAAATATCAGAAACACGAAAGAAGACAAAGAGAGATAACTTTAAGTCCTTATCAATTCTATTCTTGCAATCGGCGACATAAATAATCGGCTCATGTCGTCAATATTAAAACTTTCAAACCTGCATTCAAAGAAATCAACAAAAAGAGAAACAAAGGCATAGATTCTACAATCAATAGACCCTCTCTCTTTTGAGACAAGCTATTTTAAGGCATCTCACTTTACGGCTTCCAGTTGCATAATTCTAGTATATATATATATATATATATATATATATATATATATATATATATATATATATATATATATATATATATATATGTGTGTGTGTGTGTGTGAGTATATATATATATATGTGTGTGTGTGTGTGAGTATATATATGTGTGCATGTACACATATATATGTATATATGTGAGCATGTATATATACTCATACATTAATATGTGTGTATATTTATGAATGTATGCGAATATATTTGTGCATTTGTATATATGTGAATATATGTGTGTGTATATGGGTAAATATATATGTATATATGTGTGTGTGTATATATATATATATATATATATATCAGTGAATTCTTGTATGTATATGTGTTTTATACATAGACAAATGCATTATCTACTTTTCGTTTGTACCTTATATATATATGTATAATATGTCAAGCTGTATGATGTCTAATGGCATGCTTTCGTAAATGTATATATATATATATATATATATATATATATATATATATATATATATATATATATATTGTGTGTGTGTGCGTGTGTGTGTGTGCTTAAGTGAAAATCTGAGTTGTATTCGGTAATGAATTGTAAGCGAGTCGTGGTTGATTATTGCTGTCTCAAGGATTGTTGATCAAGTCGTAGCCGATTCGACAATGTTCTCTTCATCTGCAGGCGAAAATGGTTCATTTCTTTCTTCTACCATTCATCTCTTTGATGCTATCGAATGGAGCGGAAACCGTACATTATCGCTTGGTTTCGGGACTATTCGCTTTGTCTTTGATTGGTCAAGGAGGAAGTGGATTCTGAAGGAAAATAAAAAAGGTAAAAACTATGTGGAAAAGAATAAAAAATGACACTATCTCGGATTTCCCAACGTTTCATTGAATCAAGAAGTAGCGAATTACTTCAATTAGAAACCAACAAACAAAACTGTCACCAAAAGAGTTAAGATTGTTTTTTTCAGGTCTCAAGTAGGTCTGACTAGTTATATATATATATATATATATATATATATATATATATATATATATATATATATATATATATATATATATATACATAGACATATATATATATATACATAGACATATATATATATGTATATATACATAGATATATATAGATATATATATATATGTATACATATATATATATGTATACATATATATATATGTATATATATACATATATATATATATATGTATATATATGTGTGTGTGTGTGTGTGTGTAAGTGATGCATACAGATTGCACCAACTGAGCTAGAGTGCTGAAATTTCCATCAGTTACTCCTTACAGCGACAAGGAAAAATATTTTTCGTTCTCTTAAATTTACCTCGAAATAGATTTTCACTTGGATTGGGCTCAATTTGCTATGTATGGTTATTCTAAATTGATCCCTTAGTTTGTGTCCAGCAGCATTCATGCTTATTTTGGGGAAATTGAGATCTCCGTAGTCCAACAAAAGGTGAGTGGAGTATCTTATTCACCGATACCCGCTTTTTGCTTTTTTTCATTAATCACCCCCAACACAGCATGCTGCCAAAAGATGCTGGTCCCATGACAGTTCATATTGAGTAACTAACCAGACCAGTTTCCTTTCTCTTCTACCCCCTCACAATCATACAACATATAGAGGCAGATACTTATATTTACTTACCAAGTTTAACACAAGGAAATCAGTGTGGAATGCTTATTGTAGACTACAGAGAAATAATGGTTGACTTGACTTGCTAGCAAACCCTTAACAATCGAAAACAAGATATGAAGACTGTCCGTGGAGTATTCAGTCATTTTTAATATCTGGAGAGCCGGTTAAAACCTCTCAAAAGGCACCTTGCAGTGCGTGCATGAATAGACCCTCATTCAGGGTAAGTCACTCGGTGGTGAGACACTTTCGTGTGATTTTCTATTCTGTGTTACTACCAAATTCACAGTGACCGAATCAGCGCAATCTTCGCGTTTCGGGAATTTTTTTTTTCCTTTGGAGGGTAAGGAAGGGACCTTGAATCATCCAGTTCTATAAATCCCCTTGCAGTTCAGATTTACTTCCCTGTGACTGCTGAAAGAGAAGTGAATTCATATCTTGGACGAGATTAATGAGAACTCAACGAGGTAGTCAATGGCGTGTCTAAATACATATGCAGATGAAAGAGTATATACGCACTTGTAGTTAGATATTAAACAAAACGTTTGATTTACTTTGACAATCTAGAATAGCCTAGCTGGCTTTTGAATAGGCATCTCGTATGCTTGGAAGCCTGTCTTCAAAAATATTCAGACCATATCGGCTAGTTGATAATAACCAAGCTTAAATTATGTGACGGCGAAAGCAGGGGAAAAGGCAGTCTTTCAAGCAAGCAAAACATACCTGACCTGGAAATCAGCATTTGAGAAATTGTGTTCAAATACTGTCCTTTCGCGCCAGTGGTGAAAAAAAAAAACTATCAAAACTATAAGGCAGGTCAAATCGGTCCGGTAGTTGAAGGAAAAGTTTGATTTGATAAAACCATTCGTCTCTATTTTCTTCCCTTTCTTTTCCCCCTTCTTTTTTTATTCTCTTTATTCGTGCACCGGTTCTTATACAATCACCGAAGTTGAGCAATGTCAGGTGGGTGACAGACAGCAAATAACAGGTGCCGTAATCAACTTGGGATCTATAGTGAGCCTCTCGTGGCGATCTTGTTAATCCTCCCAAGGAGGAGACTAATCTCTACACTACGCTCAATAATGCCAGCCAAAGCACCCCCTATCGGGCTCTCGGACTGCCTTAGCTGCAAGCGACAAGAAATACGTGAATGATCATTTGCAAAATGTTTCTGTCATTTCTCTAAGTGCACATTTAATAGATTTCTTATAACTGTTATACATATCTATACTGCCTTTCAGACAACGCCTACTGGCTATCCCTGTGGTGTTTCCAACTTCCATTCCTTTTTCTCAATAATTTACTTACCCTTCTCCTTTACTGTCTGGGCCACCGCTTTTCCTTCTGTGCATTCTGAAAGTAGGTAGGGTCTGTCGTATCTAGAGTTGCTTTACGCCTTCATGATTTCTATTTTCTCCTTGTTGCCGGATTTCATATCTACCGGACCACACTTGAGTGGCTGTAACACACGTATATTTGCCTTCGTTGTTGCCACGTTCGCGAATATCCCTTGGCGACGTTCACAGGACTAAGTCAGCGCTATCAGCTACTTTTTACCCGGTCTATGCTGAAATGTTTTTCTAGAGTAGGTTGCTTTCATCATGGATTCACATTGATAAATAGGATTTCAGTTCTGACTTTCATAAATACGTGAGTGAATAAGAGGTCTGTCCAGAAAATATTCAGCCACTTAATATTAACGAAAAACTAGCCTAGACAGTCCTGTTAGAAAAATTTCCCTTTGGACTTTACACTCTTACCTCAGTGTCCTTTCGACTTTCTGGAACAGTCTGCAAAGTCGACTTTCGGGATTTCCATCGGTTGCCTCGCCTTAATCTTATCCACGGCCTGAAAACTCACTTTCAACGGTCAAAAGCCGGACATAGGTAGCCAAATGTGGGCAGTAGGGACTCACAGACATTATAGCATTGTTATGCAAAGAATAAATAAATAAATAAATGAATAAAAAAATAATAATATAATAAATAAATAAACTGAACGAACAATTCAAGGCCGATATTCAAAATTTGAGGGATTGAAAATGGTTGGAGACTTTCTTGATCGACCTCAAGAATAAATACACTCATGTTCACATTTGCCACGTGCATAATGACGTGATGTTGCATCTTCTCAATTCTAGACATGTAATATTCAGTGACAACATAGAATATCCCGTGAGGTGACGTCACACAAGTGAAAATCCTGCCTCTGATTTTCTTTTTCTTTGATACCTAATGAGCTTCCTTGAGTTCACGTGACATGAAAACAATGTGTTGTAGCATATATATATATATATATATATATATATATATATATATATATATATATATATATATATATATGTATATATATATATATAATGTGTGTGTGTGTGTGTGTGTGTGTGTGTGTGTGTGTGTGTGTGTGTACATATATATATCATAAATAGAAAAAGGTCGATTTCGTTTGTTTTTTTCTGACATGATACTTTTCTTAGTTAATTTCAGTAAGGAATTCCACTAAAGTTGCTCTAATGTTTATTATTATTTCACCATCAAGAGACCTGAGTGTTTATTTGAAAAGTAAAACTTATCATCCGTGATAACGTCTTATGAGTACTCCTCTTAATAAGACGGGGAAAAAACAGACCTCTCATCCACCAGCCTCGTAGTCTAGTTAGAAAACTAGAAGTATACTAAGTATCCAAACTGTTGAATCACGAGGGAAAATTGTCACTTAGAAAAATGAATATGTCTCCAAAAAACGCAAGAAAAAAAAAAACTTGCTCTCTTGTTGTCTGAATAGTTCAACATACTCCAGGAAAATGATTTGATAGTTGACCGCCTTCACTTGGCCGAAGGAGACAATGGCTATTCTCCAATCGATTTTCCCCAAACTTGGGCCTTTATTAGTGAACAGACGTCCACTTGGCACGGACATACTTCATCTGATTCACCTGAGAGGCTTTATCAATAGAGATTCTATCGGACTAAGGACAGCGTAGATATAAGATGGAAAGCGGCTACCTAATTCTCTTTTCATCCTTCTACCTTCCTATCGTCACCTCTCCAGTGTCACACATAGTATCAGTAGCAGCCATCAGCCGAAACTCATTTATTCTTGTCGCTCGCAGCCGGGTCAGTCAGGGGGTTCAGGGTGGTGGACACTTTGACCGACGCTATTTATGGTCTTTTCGTTTACTTCACTTTCCTATGATAAAATCTAAGGGTTTTAATAACGCATGAATCAGCTTTATATGACTAAGACCTGAGAAATGAACAGGTTGTTATTGCTTAGCGGAGGAGCACAGGTCTGCAAGTAATAAGGTCACAGGTTATATTCTAGTAAAATGTTTTTCTGATGAGTGTTGGAAATTCAATGTTTATTAACTACTTCGAGGTATATGAAAGGGGACGTGAAAGCGAGGCTAAACTATCAAAAATTCTGATAGCAAGTTCTGTGTTATTTTTCTCTCACATCTTGGATTATTCAAGTTTTTCCGATATAAGCATGAATATTTGAAGCCATGTAAAAGAAAATCCATTGAAGAATAAGTGTGGTCAGAATGAATTCTATTTATGACATCAATGGCGTTTCCGCTGGAAATCATCTAAAATAGAATAAAAAACACTTCTAGAAACATTTAGATTATGGAGGACGAGAAGCATTACTGAAATCAACTCAAATACCGAGGAGAGTACGGAAGTAAGGAGGGGACATGCTGCCACTTATTCTCTAACGAATACTATTAAATAAACAAGGGTTAAATCTTGACGAGTACAAAATAACTCATGATTTGATATTGGATTAGAGTGGCAGTTATGTAAGTCATATTCTTGTGATGCTGTGTAACGTAGATAGAATAATTAAAACTCACTGAAAAATAAACAATTGAAAATAAGAATGAAGAATAATTTGTCCGAACCAAAGTAAAAGCCAATACTTTGAATGCTGATTTTCAGGGCAGACTATCTCCACTTAGCGCAATACCATCTTCCTATATCCAATTTACCTCCACTTGATCTTTTGGTATTCCCATAGGAAGCAATCAGTCTAGGAATTCTTAGTGTTTGTTAATAGTCAACACTGATTAAAACGAAATTGTTCTTGCTAGTTTGAAAGTAAAAAAAAACTATCATTAAGCTTAGCCTACCCTACCATATTGCCTCAAGTGGTGTGCACTTAGTGAGGATCGGACTCACTATATTGTAGAAATGGTCTGCTGGACTATTGCGCTAATCATTACCTCACAACGAGAGAGAAAGGGTTACAATTTTTTTTATGATTTAATGGGGGACATGGTGAATTCTGGGAAATGCTTCCATGAAACGAGATGAAACTGGTATAAAAAAAGAAACGTGTTTTTTAGGTAGCAGAGTTGAATTTTTCTTACTAATTTCGAAATTATTTGCGACGAAAATTGTTTAAAATTGCTCTGCCTTTTACATTATGTCCTAATACTCTACCAACCTTCTGCTTGATTTCTGGTACTACGCTTCGAGGGCTTCGCGATGTCCAAAATGTCTGGAAGTGGGATGCCTGCGAATTAACACGCACCCTCCTGCTTCTCTGCCCTTCAGCAATTTTAAAAGATGGAAAATTCTTTTTCGTGACTGAAGTAGAACACTAAAACATGACGCTTCTGTTTCATTCCGACCACTCAAAAGAAGAAGAAAGGGAAAATTGCTTTATTCGCCGAACATTTAAACATGGCTGTGTCTTGTGACGTCGTCTCTGCGGGATTCAGAGCGAGGCTGATGAGGCGAACGGGCCTCCGGAAACGAGACACTACGCATGTGCGATGGCGAACCCCGCCGAAATGTCTGAAGACTTTTTTTTAATCATCCTCGCTTTGGGCTTGTGAATGATGTCTTTTCGACTTTTTTCGCCAATTTCCGAAAGGTTACTTTTGATTTCGTTCAGTTGATATCTTTTTTTACTACAGCCTTTTGTTTTTGTAATTTCTTCATGACTTATCTCTTAATTTTCTCCCTTTTTTATTTCTTTCATCCTTTTTTTTGTCCTTCTATAGCGTTTTTCCTTTCAATTAATATCGTATATGCTGAACTATAAGACAAACGGTTTACAAGGGTATCTATCGCACATTGCAACTCATCCAAACCTCATAACTGTCCAAATCGACCTTTCAGTAACGGCTCCCTAGTCATCATACCACCGCAGAGAACGCAATGTAATATCTTTTCTTTTTTTTTTCTAACTAAATGTCCGTTTTGTATACTGGCATATATGGTATTTTCTTTTATGTTCTGTCTTTTCAGCTTTCTTTTTTCTCATCATATTTTATTGTACCTTTATCTGAGCTCGTTGTCTTTCTGCATCAATTCACGCGCATGCTTACATCTTCTTCACTCACACGCATATCTATACAAAATCTATCTATCCATCCGTCTATCTATTGGACTCACTGCTATTTACATATCTATCGATTTATCTCAATAAATATAAGAGAGGATGCATGCGTAAGTTAGAGTATACACTTACTTCCGTAAACACACATTCACTCATAAATAGAAATATATCTATAAATACAGTCTAACACAAACATTCCTATATTTACATACTTCTATATGTACACATGCCAATAACTGTGCATCTACATACACAGCCACCATCCTTCCCCATTCATTGAATAACCCACGTATACTTCCATCTTTCCATCCGCTTTTAACTTTCTTCCGACCCTCCTCTCATCGTGTAACTGCTCTGTCTTCTCTCCTGGCACAACAAAGACATTAGTCCGTCTCTCTCCCAACCAAGACTCTTCAGTACTGTCTTGCCGTCTCACCTCTCTTTAAATCCTCTTTCAAGTCAGCTCAATTCTGGGCCAACTCAGCGAGAGACAATAGGTTCTGATCCAGCGGTTAGGGTTGGGGCAAGAGAAACCATGGGAGACTTATTAAGGGAAGAACAAAGAATCAGAGGAGAGCAAGGAGGAGAGGAAGTGATTTTGGAATACCTCAACGGAGAAGAATCATCCAGGAACACAGGAGAGAACGTCGGAGTTCGATGATTGGGATTAATAGATAAAGCTGCTGTTGACGTAGTCGGTGGTGCTGATAACTGAAAGATGCTACCATTATGAGAAACCGACAAGAAAAACTGTCTACAAAACTGTCAAGATAGGTTTCTCCAGTTTTTAAGTTAGTTTGACTGACAGCGCGTACCATGCGCACAGGCCGTGTCTGTTTAATTAGAGGACTGAAAAAATAAGCAATTTCTTCCAATTATCCCCAGAAAATTTTTTTTTTACCCCCATAGGTTTTTAGGGGGGGGGGCGGTAAATTTGCGATGTAAGTTTATACCAAGCAGATCACTTGGCCAGCATTATTTTTCTTTTTTTTTTCAATTCAGACTTGTTCTAGTCACCACTCCTCAATACTAGAAAAGTAAATTCATTTATCATCCTCTTTTCCATTTTTTTTTTCATCGATCCCCCTCAACATGATAAGCCACTCAAAGACGTCAGTCACGTGACGGTTTCCTTTGAGCGACTAATCAGTTTATGATGATGTTGATAATTCTATTGATGGCGATTTTACAATCGATCTTTCTTACGTTATTGTTTGTGACGTGACTGTTGAATTGATGTTGGCAAGACTCCCAGCAATGTTGATAGTAATTGTTATGGTGATTGGTGATAGTGGGCCTCGTTCTGCGCTTGTTGATGATGATTTTGATCATTGTGCTAATGTAAAATTCGATGTTTGCAGCTCCTTAACGCATGAATCTGATGAACGTCGAGATTTAAATAACTGGGGACTGGTCGATCAGATCGGTGTAAACATTAACGTACTGCCCGTGGGCGTCCGTTGTGGCTTTTCTGGGGAAGGGTGTACTCAGAATATCTTAGTGGAAACCCGGTTACCAGCGAATAATGAAACTGTATTTTCATATGGAAACTTCGAGTTGAGCTTGCATAAAACAATTGTATTGCACCATTATCCTCTATTTACTTTAAGGTTCCAACTTTCAAACAACTTTGCCCTAAGTGGAACGCCCCATTTGCCCCCCCCTTCGACCCAACGGACGCCCATGGTACTGTCTATGTCATTATATTCTGAATAGTGTACGCGATGAAGCATAACTGAAAACAGCGTAAATGTTGGAGTCAATTTGTATTAAACAAAAACGGGTGCAAAAAAAAATTCGTTTTACGCCAAAACTTTCTTCTAATTAAACTGCATTTTAAAAGCGTTTTGATTTTCGATCATGTAGCCTGTAATTCTTTGCACGTGTTCTCAACCTCTTTGTTTGCCGTTTGAGACGACATTTTTTGAATTTGTTCAACTTATTTCCACAAAGTATATTCTAACATTTTCTGACGGGTCATCTCCTGATGAGCGTCAGTCGGGAGAGGCTCCAAAGGATTTATTCTTAAAACAAATTTAAAACTCCTTTTCTTCCTCTTTCATGTTTCACTATGCATCTGCTAATTACGGCAATTTGAGAATTTTGTGCCGCTAGAAGATAAAACAAGGAATCTGCTTTCTTTCACTTTTCGTTATCCGACATAACCTCAGACATGTTATCATTGTTTATAATTCCTTGATGTTCTCTCGGTCTCTTTTGCTCTGAGTTCTTTCTGCGGTGGCTGGAAAATGCAACTCCCGATTCCTCAGAAAACAAAACAAAAAACAAACAACAACAAATTCTCCAGAATAAACAAAGAATACATCAACCTAGTTATAGCAGCAAAACGATGGGTGTGACGCTGGTTTTTTTTTATTTTCTTTCTTTTTCTTTCTTTTCCATTAAATGGTGAATACAGTGGAGGATAAAGATGGTGATAAGTGGGTAAGTAATACCCTTACGCTGGTCACGGCTCCAATTTTAGCATTACTATTTACGCAGCCCTTTTGAAATGTCTGAATTCAACTCAGAGAAGTAAGTTCCAACAACGGCGTCAATCATTCTTTCCTCGAAGATGATCTAAAAGAATTCCATCGACGAATATTAACGGTCAGAATAAACTCTATTTCCATTGGAAAACATTCAAAATAGTGTTATGCAAATATCTAGAGTCGAAATCTGAAGGATCTGGACGTTATTAATCAACTCTTCAAAGGGTTAAAAAAAATATATAAAAAAAAAATTTCTCCAAGTGGAGTACTAAAGACAATTTTCAAGTCTGTAGATAGAACAGTATGGCCAGGAGCGCTGGAACACACAAGCAAACACACTCACGTATAAAATATGGAAAACGATAAAACCCTTCGCCAACTTTGATGGCTATGATTGCTCAATGATAAAAATGATAAGAAGGAGAAGTGAAAAATATAAATATTTATGATAGTATCATCTGATTAATACAGTGTTTCGGGGATTAACGGTGAAGGGAGGCATGTTGTCTCAGACGAGACGAAGACCCTTCAAAAATGAATAAAAGAAATTTAAAAAAAACAAAAGCATAACAGAATAATGACATTATAACTCCTTTTCTAAGGAACGTGTCTATTTCTGGTTGGTCCTTCCAACTGTCTTTTTGGGCGATGAGAGTTGTTTTACTGCTTAATGTTTTTAACAGGAATGGGAAGTGGTGCTCCAGATAGTTATTTTTGAAATTCCTATATTTTTTATTGTTGTTGTTCTGAACACAACAGTCTGTCTGTTTGTCTGTCCTCCATCAGGGGACGTGGTGTCAACTAATAGCGGAGGAAATAATATTACTAGAGGCATGCAAAAGAAGGAAAAATTAGCAACCAGCGAGTGAATACTTCTTACTGAATTCTGTATAAAAAAAAACAAACTTCACAAATAGTTAATAGTGACAGTGAAAAAACCCTGGATCCGCTCCCAAATTTAACCGATTCTCCCTTTCCACTGCTCCTTTCCGCACACTGCGTTGGCTGATATCAAAGAAGAAAATCCTGTAAGTTATTCATATATATTTCCCAACAGGAAAACTAGGTGTACTAAATGAAGTTATTGAATAAATCAAAGGATACAACGAAAGTAGAAAGAAGGTCTTAAAACATTCGGCTCTTATATAACAGTTAAATACCATAAAACAATCAGATTTTTATTATTCATTTTCCCTAGTTCTTTGTTCCCTTTAGTTCAAACCCTAAAACTGCGGTTGTTCTAGAGCAGATTGAATCCACGGATAAAAGCCTAACTGATCAGACCACAAAGTTAGAATTTAGCACTTACTACAACAAAACTTTGTAAACAGTTTTGAGGGATGAGTTTCACTTTGCCTAAACCCTGATTGTATTTAAAATATATATATATATTATTTCAATATTTTTACACTAGATCGTTCACAAAATTA
>OY735232.1:5623127-5675627 GCA_963457665.1 Thysanoteuthis rhombus | reverse complement strand
ACACACACACATATATATATATATATATATATATATATATATATATATATATATATATGGGGAGAATCTCGAGTATATATGTATTCAGCTGAATTGCCAAAGTCGCTGATTCATGCCTATGTAGTTGTATATTTCTAAAGCGAGGAGCATGTTTAGTGACATTATTACATGGGAGAGAAGCGAAAAGCTCTGAACATGTCTGTAAAAAAACTAGCTTCAAACAACATACTGCGCCTCTGTCTCTTTCAATTAACCAGAAATAATGAAAAACGTAAGTTTCCTTTCTTTATTTATATATATTGACATTTCCCTCACCACCACCCGCCTCGCCTCATCTAAACAACCCGGCATCGGACACAAAATGCAAATCTTTCTCAGCAGACGGAGGAAATCGCACTATGAGTTAATTTCCCCACAGTTGTCAGGGAGGCTACGTCACGTGACAAAACGCCATTCCTATCGACGACTCTCCACCCCCAGCTCCGAACTCATCAGATCAATACACCTGTTTGCTTTCACTTCCGGAATCTGTTGTGTAAGGTAGGTACTTAGCTCGAAACAGAAATCGAAGTCTTTTATGGAGTTGATTAGTTGTTACACCTTCTTTTATTTCCCACTCTAGCTCTCTTTTTCTTACAAAAAAAAAAGAAAAGAAAAAAAAAAAGAAGAAAAAGTTTGACATACTCTAACCGACAAACATTGGAGTTTCCGGTGTTTAAAAAATTACTGAGAAAAAAAAAGAAAACCTGTAATGAAAAAATTGAAACAAAATAGCTGAACATTCTTGAAAGAATGAAAAAAAGAAACGAAACAATTTCATCGATTTTTACTGAAGAGTTGTCACTGGAGCAGACAGATATTTACACATGCGTATGTACACCAAAAATGCACTAATGGAAAATATAAATACTTACGTCTTCTTGTTCGAATTCACGAGCCTGTATAAACTCAGTAATATAAGTTTATAGTCAGAAATCTTCCCAGCACATCTCTTTATTCTGAAAACAACTAAAAAATTAAGATGGCAGGAAAATACTTATCAAATACTAATCAATAACAATATTATGCTTGTTTGTACCTGTGTTCAAATGCCACGCTTCCAATAAAAACACTAGGAAAAGGGTAGGTAGTTCGATAAGAGGGTAGGTAGAGAGAGTTGAGAAAAGGAAGTTTGATGGTTTAGGGAGGCGGTAGGAAGATTTTTCCCTTGGAAATAAATTCATGTTTATATAATATTTAGATAAAATCATGGGCAGGCAATGAAAATTGGAAAGGATAAGGGAGAGAATGAGAAGATGCAGGCAAAGGGTGAGAGAAGAGCAAAGGCATGAGAAAGTCCTTGGTTAGTAATGATAATAATGCGCAACAATGCTTTTTCTAATTGATAGTGAAGATGATATTCATATCCATGTTTTTTTCATTCTAGTATACATGCATTCATGGAGTTGTGAGTTTGAGTAATGCTAATTAGCATTGAATGCAGACTTGGCGAGCCAGGTTCGAATTTCAGTCAAGGTTACGCGAGCTCACTTAGCACTAGAACCCTTGTGTCCACAATTATGCGTTCTGTCTTATCGCCAGATATCCCAACAAAAATAATATCGTCCTTGGATTGCTTTGTTGATAGAGAAGAAAGTGGGCGAATAAGTAATTGGGTAAACCACTCTCCCATAACTGCCACCCAGACAGTAATAACAATAAAATGTTCCCACCCATTGTCAGTCTCGGCAGGGGACAGGGGACAGGATATGCATTTATTTGAAAATAAGTGTTTGTGTATTCTTCCCGCCGCGTGTTGGTTTACGTTTTCGCAGAATTCAGGTCCTAATACAGGGTGGGGCTCTCGTTTCGGTCTTGCCTCAGACATTTTACTAGGCGGGCATATTTTCCGTGTTTTCTTGTACGTCTCTAATTTCGTCGGTACATGTACGGAATGCCTCTGTGGCTCGTCATTTCGCCCTTTTGCTCTTTACTATTCTTACTTTGGCTTGTCAAAAACTGATCTGACCTGAGCCGAACATATCCAGCGTAACCTTTTGCGCCAGCTTTCATTATCAAAAAATATCTAATGGGGCCTTTCAATGAATCACACAATTTTTGAATGAGCTTCCATCAAAGATCCAGTTTACCCGTCAAGAAATAAAAAAAAAGAACGAAATGGTATTTAGTTCAACTGTTGATAAGGAAGGAAGAAAGTTGAAAGCCCCTAGCACAAGCTAACCTTTCCCTTGTCTGACTGACTAACCCTAACCCTTAACCCTTGGTTATTATCTTGATCGGTTAATAACAGTTGAGTTGCCGGAATTAGCAAACACATTCGGTGAGATTTAATGTCTGTAAGAATTTAGTGTGTTAGGGACTAACGAGAAAGACCTGTAGGGTCAGTCACTGTAGTATGTCTCACACTTGTGGCCTATCGTCAGACTTAAGCTAGGCCTCTTGAATATTTAGGATGCCTTGCCATGTTACATCGGTTAGCAAGAGAGACCTGCAAAACATTACTGCTCACTGAGTGTCATACGTTTGTAACCTTCCACCAATTCTAGAGAATCTCATCGTAGGGTATTGGTTAGCGAGTTAGTCTCCCAGCAACCTGATACTGCATTGAGATTAAACCTCACTGAGTGCTGCTCATTTTTTTTAACTGTCAGCAGGTTTTTTTTTCAGTTTTAAAATTGGTCTAACTAGTTTCTTAGGGTAACTTTCTCACGCACAGGCTGCACAAATGGACCCAGAGGATTGAAAGTGCAAACGTATACTCCTTATTATGTCTCGAAACATTGTTATACCCCCACCCACCCATAGGTATTTAGCGAGGGTTCAATTTGAATTGTAAGTTTATGCTAAACTGATCCCTTAGTCTTGCTGGATTCACACTTGTTTTGGGTTGTTTTTTTTTCTTCAATTCAGACTTTTTTTTAGTGATCGCTGCCCAACAAAATTCGAGCGATGTAACTAATTCGTTAATTGCCCCAAACACAACCTGCTGCCATAAGACGGTTTCTATTGTTTGACTCACCAAACGAGATCTTTTGCCAGATCAAGTTAAGTTTCATAAACATCCCGGTAGTCTTACTGTGATACACTGGTTAGCGAGCTAGTGTTGTTGGCCATGAAGTGAATTCAAAGCTCAGAGGGTCCTCTACATTTTGAGCCTTATGCCAGGCTTGCTTAAGCTCAGTAAATATCGTTACTAAGAGGAAGAAAGTAAATCGGAATGGTCCAGTACCATGTCGTAAGGGCTCCAATATTTTCCTTGGGGGAGAGTCTTGGACGTGATAGCCTGTCGGAACCCATCCCTCTCCAAGCTTCCTAAATCCTATTCCTCATGCCGAGTGCTTAGGAGAGAGACCTTGAATACCATTTTGAAAGTCTTTTGTGTGACTCGGCCTTGGAGGTGTGTACTCTTCCACTGGGTCACAGTGGTCGATAGTAAGATATGTGAAAGTCAATCGATGTTCGAGTGAGAGGAAAATTGAATAAATAAAAATCTGAGAAACCTGAATGGGAAAAAAATCGAATGACTGAGAATTTAAGTCAAATAAATTGTTAATAAAGTAACGAATGTTGATATTTTGTGACATAATGAAAAGCTAAGTTGTCCTCAAAGGGAGGAGTGTATTCTTCAAGGTGTGTATTGTTTTGTTTTTGCTTTTTCTTCTTTTTTCTTTTTTGGTAGTAGTCGTTAGATTATTTCCTTTTCTTTTCCCGTCTATTTTTTTTATTTATTCTTTCCAAGAGCTGGTCTCTTTTTAAAAGGCGTAAGGCGGTGAAAAGAGAGCCGGCTAAGCAGCTTAGACTCTCGATGTGACAGTGAGCAAACATTTCAGTAGATAATCATGTTACTGTTGTTGATGTAGGCTGATAAAGTAAACATCTATTGAGACGTAGATTGCACGGAAGATGGCATCGGGTGGGGGGAGAGGGAAGGGAGGACAGGCCCGATGAGAATAGTGCTGAGAAAGAAAGAAGAAAAAAGGAAACTTGAAACAAAAAGAGAAAAAAAGAAGGAAAGAAGCCAGAAAGGAAGAGAGAAAAAAAGGGAGCTCAGAAAAAAAGAAAGAAGGAATGAAGCTAGAAAGGAAGGAAGAAAGAAAGAAAGAAAGAGGAAGCCTAAAAGAAAGGGGAAAAAAAGGATGCTAGAAAGAAAGGAAGGAAGAAAGAAAGAAGTCAGAAAGGGAGAAAGAGCAGGTCAGAAAGTCAGAGAGAGTCAGAGGGAAATAAAAAGGATAAAGTAAGTTAGAAAGAAAGAAAAGATAAAGAAATGCAAGAAAGAAAGAAAAAAAAGGGGAGCCAGAAAGAAACAAAAAAGGGTGCTAGGGAGAAAGAAAAAGGAAACCAGAAAAAAAAAAAAGAAAGAAAGAAAGAAAGAGAAAGTATACCAGAAAGAAAGTAGACGGAAACAATGAAAGAAGAAATGAACCCATGGGGGGGGGGGGGCAAGGGAGAAAAAAAAAGTAAGAAACATAGAGAGAGAAAAAAAAACAAAAAGAAGTCAGGAAAGAATGCGAGTTCGAGTCTTGCCTTCAGCTCATTCTGATCTATTGTTTTAAATACTGACCTAGACTGAGGGCCTGATTGGTTAAGACTAAGAGCCACTGAAATTAAGATGAAAGGATTACTTCTAGAATATCATGATGATTACCAATGTTTCATGTAATTGCAAAAATCAAAATAATGAAAGTACTTCATCTAAAAGAATTCTAACTAAGCCTCACAAAAAAATGGAAATCTAAACGAAGAATTGAAAACCCCAACACCCTTCCCAGCAAGAATACTGAGGGTTGATGCTGGAATATTAAGGAGACTTGCTGTCAGCGGATCTTCAGTGAAAGCCACTAGACACAATTCGTGTGAAAACTTGACGAATATGAAATATTGATGCAATCCAGGAAAAAACTGTGTAAGTGAATTCAACGAATAGACTAGGGGGAGCGTTAAAATGTTGAGGACCCTTGCTGTCACTTGATCTCTAGCAAGGGCCACTAGTCACTCTGGTGTGAAAATCAAGATATTCTTATTTTACAAAAGTCATGACGATAATTGTTGACACATCATCATTATCATCAACATCAACAACAGCAACAAAAACTATGAAAATAATAGCTATAAGAAGAAAATGTAGCATATCTTTGTTCTCTCTCTGGAGATCAAGTGACAACAAGTTTCCTCTATACTGTAGTTGATTTTAATAATGCTGCCCTCCAAATAGCTCTAATTCTTCATCGGATTTCTAATTTTTTCGATCTTTTTTAAAAGATCTCCTTCGGTAAGGTTATATATATATATATATATATATATATATATATATATATATATATACATATATATATATATATATATATATATATTATTCTCTTTCAATTTCACTATGTTCTGAGCGGGAAGAGCGCCATCCATTGTCTGAAATATCTTTTCTTTGTTTACGATAACTATGTGTCAGGCATATGGTGACCCGTTCGAATTTCGAAGTACTATACATAATTTTTACTTATTTCAATTCTCTGAGACCACTTATAGTTTGAGCTTAAACCATTGTTCTGGCTGGTCAAATCCCAGGTCGTTTGCATAATTCCTAGCGAATCTCTGTTCTTAATCAGTCAATCTTTTTTTTTTTTTTTTTTTTTTTTTACGTCTTCTGAACAATTACTGCATTCGTTTATGAGAATGACAGTCTTCGCAAAGGTGACATTTACCATTCTTCCGTATCGTATGTATATCAGTCTTAATTGACTGAACTCTTTGGCGCCCTTTTCAAGGTTGACTATTGAGAAACACCTTTTTTTTCCTTCTGTTTACTGCAACTGAGAAGGGAAGATGGCTATTGCAGAATGCTTGCACACTTTTCTGTGAACCATTATGTCATGTCTGTGCTGAATTTTGAGAAAGAATGAAGTAGGTTCATGACTTTCCCAAGTAAAAATACAAAGTGTACTTTAACAGGCAGCCGAAATTCGAACTCAGTTCGCCTATTTCGTTTTTAAAGTGCCAATAGCCGTTACCCCCATCCGCATCTCTTTCACTTAACTATAGTTTGTTCTAATGCAGATAGAACAATAGATTCTGTTACTATTAAAATGCAGGAAAAAAAACTATCAAAAGAAACTAGATGACCACACAAGTACAAATATTAATAAAATACTCACGCCTTGAATGCCAACCCCTATTATATATATTAGATGTATCTTCATTTACTTTTTTATGGTATAAACTTTATGATATAATACATTTGCTCTTGGTTGCTATTTATAGGGGTTCCGACATTATTATCATAATTGTTGTTGTGGTAGTAGTAGTAGTGGTAGTAGTACAGTAATAATAAAGACGGAATTTTGAGGAGCAGGGAGAATTATAGAAATAAAAGCAGGAAAGTAATGACATACGTGAACACTGATGAAGAGATCTCTGTGTGGAAAAGAGGATTCTATTATTACTTCTTTACAATCGCCTCCACTACCAAAACTTTCACGTCCCCACCTCAACCAATACACATTTTATTCCTTTATTTATTATTTAGTTATATTTTTATTTCTAGATTCGTCCTTCTTTCTTTTCTTCCTCGTTCCATCCAATATATCCTTCGTCGCCACCTTACACTCAGCCATTCCAACCACCATTTTTTCCGAGCTGCTAGTGAAAAATGAGTCAGACATCGAATATCCGAGGGAAGCCATCTTTCTTCCTTGTTTTCGCTTTCTTCAAGCAACGTCTCCCCCTACCTTTAACCAAAGCCGATCCTGCTCCTACCACTGCAGACTCCATACGTTTCCTGTCTCTTGCTACTTCTTCGCAAACAACCGACCCCTTACCTTCTTCTTCTTCTTCTTGTTCTTCTTCTTAGGCTTTACCCCCCACCCCACCCACCCATCCTTTCTGCTCAACACCCTCCTCTCCCGCCTTTTCTTCCACCTTATTGTCTGCCTCTATCAGATTTTCGGCTCAGCATTCCCCCCCTCCACTCTGTTGTACTTTCGTTTACAATATTGTAGCAGACCGTTATACCCCATCTCTATCTTTGTCTCTCTGTCTCTCTGCTTCTCTACTTCTCTCTTTCTTTCTCTACCTCTCTCGGTCGCTTTCTCCCCTCTCTCTGCTTGTCCATATTCTTATCTTTCTGACTACAATTTTGGCATTCGGACTGAACAAGAGACGTTCGAAGGAAGAATATGGTTGCTGGATTCGGATTGATAAATGGACGGTCATATTGGCAGATGAATGAAAAGATAGGTATTTATTCTAAATAGATATAATGGATATTTGAGTCTGTGAAAAATGTATCACTCGATCCTGACACGTGGCCAAAGCCACATGCTGGATAACCAGTGCCCTTACACTGGCTGTGGCATCAGTCGTCCTTGCTTGGGCTGTCCATGTCTCGTCGTGGCTCCTGGTATATCAAACAGACAACAGTGACATGCACCCAGAGTGGTGTCACTACACTCTTCTCGTTTACGGTACTAGGTACCCACCAAACGGTCAGCCATCCAAGTGCCGACCTGGCTTGGCGTTGCTTAACTTCGAGATTTGTCATACGCTCGTGAAACGTGAGGTGCGAAATGGCTTCCTCTAACAATGAAAAATTTGATACAAAAATGCAGTTTTTTCTGTCATTGGGAAGGATAAGTGAAATGACCGGCAAGACATGGGAAACAATAATAATAATTTGACATACAGATTGGTCAATCCGTTCAAATTTCGTAACTGATCATGCCTATTGGATAAAGATCATGTGAGTAAAGAATGAAGAAAGAAAAAATTGAAATACCAAAACTGAAAATTTGCATAGAGGACTTTTACCAAACATTGTAAGAGAGAAATATTGATCCAATCTTGTATAGTTGATAGACCGATAGACAGATAGATACTGTTACGTAAAAACATTGTTAAATGAAATAAAAGCAACCAATTATATAATCTGATTTTGGGGCATCAGCTGTATTGTACTCGGATTCATCTATCTAGCCATACAGACTGCACGACCTTCGACAGGAAATGTAGTTTACATACTGCTGAGGTCAATGGAGCAAACACAGCTGTGAGAACAGAAACCTTAAAACCTCACAGAATCTCTGAATTTGTTATTCTGTTTCTTTATTGACTATGTATCTATACAATACACACACACACACACACACACACACACACATATATATATATATATATATATATATATATATATATATATATATCATCAATCTTTTAATGTCTTTTGTTGGACCTAGACCTTCCCCAAGATCTGCCTCATTTCTCTATCATGGGCGTTGCGGATCCAGTATTTTCTAAATTTATCTAGTTTATCTCCCCATCTTGTAATCTGTCGGCATCGGTTTCGCATGTGATCTCTTGGGATCCATGTTGTGAGTCGTGGTGCCCATTGGCAGTCTGTTATTCTTGCAACACGAGCTGCCCATTGCCATTTAATTTTTCTAATAGATTCTACGATGTCTCAGACTCCTGATATACTCTGCTATTTTGTGATCTCTCCGTGTGAGGTTGAGCATGAAATGTTATAAATCAAGTTTTTTAACCATTGTTTTTCCCCAAAATTGTTCTTTGCCGAAAGAAGCTTAAAACAGAAGCTTATTCTCTCTCGTGATCATTTGTGCTAATTGAATCGATGGAAATTCCACGGATGTTCACAATATCCATTATCTCATGAGTCTACAATTCTCTTACTCCAATCCTCGTTCATGTTTTCATCGAAATGTTATATAAACATATATTGTATTCATATAGGAGAATTTTCCAACCACACCAGTAAAGCAACTCTCTTTCCCTCATTCTCCCTTCCTTCCCGCTTTTCAAACTACCCAAATTTCTTTTCTGTCGTCTCTGTTCATATCACCTTATTTAATAACTTGATCTCTCTATTGTGCCATAACTGAAACCGTAATCTTTCGATCGTAAAATTGGAACAAGCAAAACAATATCAGAGATTACCTCGCATTTTACAAGCAGAGAGACAAGGCTATTTTTTTCTTTCGTTGGAATCTATTGAGAATGTGTGGTAAGAAAGGCTATTTCATTTGAACCTCAGGTTAGCTACGTCATCCTGTGATGTAACTACGCTGCTAACCACTAATATTCTGGCGAACACGTGTTAATCTGTGAAGAAGGGAAGAAACTAAACACTGACGAGTGTGGGTTTGGCTGGGCCGGTCAAAGAGAGAAAATATTCGGCAAGCCGATTGGTCGACCGGGGTTACTACATAGTCCGGACAGACTGGGCGGTCAAGCGTACAAAACTGATAAGAAAGACGTGGGACAGCGTGGTCATTGAAAGGTGTAAGATTCCCTCACGGAATCAAGCGAAAAGGCTAATACATGATCGACTGCTTTGGCACAGCGGTCTCAATAAAACCAGTGAGTTGATTGAACCGCAGGGGAGTGGGGCCACTTAGAATATGAGACGAGGGTCAGAGGGGAGAGCAGCAAGATACGAAGAAGTCCCCTGACGTCTTTTTTGTGTTCCCTTATCGTCCGGATTATGAATAGCCGCGCGCCCCATCAGGGCTTCTTTCCTGACAGTCACTTCTGGTTTTTATAAGAATTCTGTCCTTTGCCATTCTTCTGGATATATTCTAAGCTGAACTCTCACTGTCTCTCTTTCTCTCGCTATCTCTTCTTCTTTTTTACTTTGTATCGTCTTGGCAAATTTTCTTTCTTTTTTCGAGTTCTCATGAGTTTTTTTTATTCTTCCTTTCTTGGCCCGTAGCGACCCTGTTCTGTATGCTGTCTCTTTCCACTGTCCCGATTTACCTTAAGACACACGAGAAAAAGTTGATTTAATATAGAGATACCACACACGCGTATGCGAGGGTAGGGCCATCTCCCAAATTCTCTTAGTCCTTGGAACAATTATCGCAAGAACATGAGCGCTGGTCTTGAGGTCTCAGGACGAATCCTAAGCCCCTGGACTTGACCACATAGACCGGTACCACGCCTCATGAGGTGAGATCCCAATCGGCTATAGCACCACATCTGCGTCCGTCTAGTCGAACATGGTAAAATAATTCTCTTTCTTCTGTCCCTGTTCTTTCCCTAGGTATTTCATAAGCTTACCAAAATATGGAAGGGATGATGGGGGGTGGGGGTCAACGGCTACACAGAATAGAAAATGAAATCGATCAAGCTCCTACTGAGACAGCATGCGTTCACTTTGCACTCACGTTTTTAGAAAAGATATGCATCCACGTAGCTATGGGTTAACAACGAGGCAGACTAGGCTCTTCTGCATTTGTTGGCAACCAGTTTAGGAGAAGAAAAACTGATTCGTTCTAACCCTTCGTGAAGTGCCGTAAAAGGCTGGCAACGAAGAAAATAGAGAACGTGTTCCCAAAATGTACGGTTGACGGGGCTTCGATAAAGCTTCGACGGGCCAAGCAGACCGGAAGTGGATAATAATGAATTGCCCTAATGATATTTAAAAAAAGGTTTGTCCCAATCTATACAAGTGAGGGTCGTCGAAAGAGAATCAATTCACCACAAAGTCTGCCAGACTGACTCGCTAACCACTACCCCACGAGGAGAGACTCCGGTTCAAGTGTTAAGCTTAATCTTTTACGAGATTTCATATGAGGGAGACAATGGAGATCGAACTCAGCCGACTTTTAGTTCGCGATGATTCTTCTCTGGCTCTGCTTTATTTCACCTTGTTCTATTTCCACTTTCTGCCATCGTCTATTTTCTCCTCTCGTTTTTCTTCTCTCCATATTTCAATTTCTCCGTTTCTGCTTCTCTTTTACTCATCTATTGTCACAGCCGTTTCTACTCTTTCTTTTTCGTTGTTCGGAATATTCTTCTTCCTTCTTTGTTTATCACCAGCGGTTTTCTTATGGATCAAATCAATCTTCTTCTTCTTCTTCTTCTTCTTCTTCTTTCTTTCTTTCTTTCTTTTTTCTTCTTCTTCTTTCTTTTTTTCTTCTTTTTGTCTTCTTTTTTCTTCTTTTTTCTTCTTTCTTTTTTTCTTCTTTTTGTCTTCTTTTTTCTTCTTTTTTCTTCTTTCTTTTTTTCTTCTTTTTGTCTTCTCCTTCTTTTTCTTCTTTTTCCTTTTTTTCTTCTTCTTCTTTCTTTTTTCTTCTTCTTTCTTTTTTCTTCTTTTTGTCTTCTTCTTTTTTCTTCTTTTTCCTTTTCTTCTTCTTCTTCTTCTTCTTCTTCTTCTTCTTCTTCTTCTTCTTCTTCTTCTTCTTCTTCTTCTTCTCAACCATAAATTTTATTTATGGTAACAAGTCAGACCAATGGCTGAATCAATGGGGTGTCAATAAGTAGAAATATCTTTTCATATATCCAGACTCTCGCCGGACAATTATGCCCTGACATTTTCTAAAATGATACCATCTCCACAAGCATTCTTATCATGCTGTCACGATCTTCGTCTTTTCCTTATTCTGTCTCTTTTACAGTTCCTCCAATACAGACAGCGTCTGTAATACTATTGACCAGCGTTTACTCTTTCTTATTTTTTACTTACTATTTTTTCCTCAAATGTCTTCATGGCCGTTTCACATAGCTGTTAGCATGCAAGCCATTGATAGTGATTTAATTCCCCGCTGGATGATTCATAAATGTAACCAGGATCACTAACTGGTTGAGTTAACCCTTACAAAATTCGTAAAAAAATTGGATAAAAGCCGATGGAAAAATAAATTTCTTTTGATGTATGCACTTTTTTGTTTGCAATTGATAAATAAGAATTAGAATATTTACTTACATGATTTATCACTGCGTAAATGATCTTGTCATCTTTTTACAAGTTCCATGCTAGTATTTCATAAAAGCAAACGATTTTACGTTTGGCAGGATAGCTGCTTCGAGTTCTCTCCTATTCAAATCCTAAATTATACTTGAATCTATATCAACTCCGCCAAGAATCTCATGTTTTGTACAGAATAGCGCCACCAAACGGCCATAAGCAGTTTTCTTGTATAAATGGCCGTTGTACTCTCGCAAAACGTGCTTGACACACTACACCACCATCTTTTTGTTGGAATTAGGAAAAAAAGGGGTGCGTAAGTAAAAACCTTTTCCCGATGTATAGCGGAGTATTAACATTTGGAGTACGTTTTGTTAGCATTTGTATAAGAAGGAGCGTTTTTGCCAGGGCCATCAGTTAGAATAATGCCCAGTGGGCGTATAAGGAGACATATTCTTGCTGGTATGCAGTTAGCCTTGGGGTGCGTGCGTGAGTGTATTTGTAAGGGGGTAGTGGCAAAGGGGCGAACGTAGCTGCAGGTAAGTATTTGTGTGTTTGTGGAGATTCTGGCGTGGGTCTCTCTCTGTGATTCGAGCGTATGAGAGTCTCTGAGTGAAAGAAGATTATCGAGGAAGGCTTGACAAAATGCAAGGAAGGATCAATTGTATCTGGAAGAGGATAAAATCAAGCAAGAATGACACAAGGCAGAAGTATGGAGAATAAATTAGACAAGCCTGGATGATGCAGGGTCAAACTCCACTGCTACTCTTATTCCGACTTCGAGTTTTGTATCATTGAAGAAAAGAATATATAAAAATGTATGTTTTTTCAGAATAAATGTATTTATTTATTAGAATGGAATTAGCCGTTGTGTATTCTAGAATGCGTTCTTGTAGATATGTGAGAATGTTCAGTTTGGCTCAGTCAGTAAAAACGACTCCTAGCGATTTTTTGGACGTGATTTAAAGAGATGGAAATACTAATATCGCTTTGGTTTAGAGTGACGAGACAAGCGAATAGCGAAAAGTTTACTCTCCTAAATTAGGTTGTTATTGTTACAAAAAAAAAACGAAAAAAAGGAGTCAATTTCAGCCTCTGATTTGAACTGTACTTTGACAAATAAGAAGATAAAATTTGAAATGTATTCATTGAAAGCCTGTAAGCCTGAAAGCTGAGCAAAAATGTACAGGAGTTTGGGAATCTTCGCGGAACAAAAGACTATTGAGCTACCGTAGCCGCCAAAGAAGGTTCTGGATGTTTTTAAAATTCCGCTTACCATTCCAATAGAATCTCTGTCAACGTGTCCAGAGACCGAGCCGACCTGATGGAGGCACGAAGGTCAATGGATGAAGGTTCAAGGCCAGTGTTGCCATCTCAAAATAATATCTTCGCGTCGGTTTTACTGCCAAAAAGCGCGAAATCAAAGGAAGAAAAATGACTAAGACGCACCGGAGAGATGCTAAAAATGGCCAACGAATGGTCCGAAATAAACGGAATAACCGCGAATCGGGCACTGGCAAAACAAGAGACGCGCTAAATTTAGCGCGGAAAGCGCCGTATTGGCAACACAGTTCACGACGCAATTGGATTTTACCGACGCTATGTTTATGGTAGATGGACGCTATCAAATGCATAGCTGGAAGAGGAAGGAGTAACAAGATGCACAGTGGGGGGGGGGGGGGAGAAATGGTGAGAGGTAGAAGGAGGAGAGAGTTTCGGGCTGCGACGGGTCGGGGGAAAGCAAAATATATATATTCTGGAATGGACGTGATTAGAAGCAGGAAAATGCTAAAATTACATAGTCCGACCGGAAAAGAGTCACGCGTACGCATATAAAAATACATAGACATACATATTACCACGCATACACACACACTAACGCACTCTCTCACTATATATATATATATGTATATATATATATATATATATATATATATATATATATTTATATATATATATATATATACATTGTGCGTGTCAATAATCTTATAAAAGTAATTTTTATCATCGATGACGCATTTTGCAAAATCGCAGCTTCAATGAATCTATTTTAAAAATGAGAATACAGTTTGTTTCGGTTGTCATGGTTTGGTACATTGCACTTATAGTATATCAGTGTAGAGAGAGTGAGGGAAAGAGACAGAGGGAGAGAGAGACTGAGAGGGCAAGAGAGAGACAGAGAGGAAGAGAGAGAGAGAGGCAGACAGCTATACATATTCATTATGATCATATATACGATCTATACAAGTTATTGTTTATAGAAATAAATACCCATAAATATTAGTATGCACTTCTATGCAAATATTACAAACCGTTGTCCAAAATTGTCAACATAGGTTTCTCCAGTTTTCAAGTGATTTGAACTGGCTGGCTATGAATGTATGTGTCCAGTGGAGCTAGAGGACTGAAAATTTAAACATTTACAACATTTAAATCTGTAAAAAAACTTTTTTTCTTCAACCCCCCACCCCTGTCAAAAACATTTTTTGGCTGTTTATTCACAATGTTACTTTGTGCTAAATTGGTTTGTCAGTGTCCACGCTTTTCCCGTATGCCAAATATGATTGCACTTTCATCTGCACCTCTTTCCTCCTCCTCCTCCTCATCATCATCATTCTTCGGCTTCTTTTGTCTTCCATTGTTTTTGTAAATCTCTAAAGTCTTTGCAATTTTTAGAATTCTTTGTAATTTTTTTATTATTTTGTTTTGTATGTTTTTTTTTTCAGAATTCTTTGAATTGTTATCGTTCTTGCCTCCTGAAAATGCCTTTCAGGATTTACCTCAGTCTCATTCTAGTTTTTGTTTCAAGAATGACTTCACATTTTTTTCCCCTTTTTATATTCCCCCCTTTTTTTTTTCACTGATCTCCCTTTTGTTTTAAATTTTCTTATTGTTTCCTTTGACCTGATTCCGTTCCCATCATTTTCACTCTGTCCTTTCCGTATTTTTAATTTTTTTTTTTGGGGGGGGGGAGTTGTTTAGGAACAGGGACATGTTTTGATTCCCTTTTCTAATCCCCAAAGAGTTACTAATTAGCTCCCTAGAAAATCTTTGACGAACCGAATAAGCAAGGCAAAAAAGGCATCACCCGTCCCAATCTCTTACTATAATTTCCACGTCCGCGATCCTTTCATTTTTTATTGTTTTTAAACATATTTTCTTCAATTTAATTATTATTAGTCCTTATGATTGTTGGGTAAGAGCGATGTTTGGAGCCGTGGCTTTTTTTTCTTGTTAGTATTAATTTTCAATTAGAGTTGAGATACAGTTGTAGGAACCAACGTAATGCACATTTCCAATATGAGGTTGTCATCTGTAGTAGGAGAGTTAGCTATTGGTTCGAAGACCAATTGTTAGTATAGTGAGTTCGATCCTCACCGGATTATCCCGATGCTGATTACGTACAAAACTAAGTAGAACATGGTGAATATTTACTATGGTCTGATGGAGAAAAATAGTGAGACGAAAGAAATGTGTTCTTATGCTGTAATGAAAGTATCAAATACTAGCAAAAATAACCCCATCATCGATGGAAGTTTGATAACTTCATCAGTTCGAGTATATATAGGGAATTCTTGAATGTCATCATCTTACTGAGTATGGAATATAAGTTCTTTGCCATCCACGGTCTTCTTTAGTTAGACTTCACAGTCGGCCGAATAGGGACTGGTTATTTGGCTGGTTAAAAATTAAATTAAAATTTCATTGATTCTAATGTAGTAAATCAATTTTTGTTAGAGTTTAAGCTTGAGCTTTGAGTACCTTACGATTGGCAAATAATGATCTAATTATTAGTCCTTACAATTGTTGGGTAAGAGCGATGTTTGGAGCCGTGTCTTTTTTTTTTTTCTTGTTAGTATTAATTTTCAATTAGAGTTGTCATCTGTAGCAGGAGAGTTAGCTATTGGTTCGAAGACCAATTGTTAGTATAGTGAGTTCGATCCTCACCGGATTATCCCGATGCTGATTACGTACAAAACTAAGTAGAACATTGTAAATATTTACAATGGCCTTCATTTTTCCCGAATCTCTTTCGGAGCCGTATTTGTTATCGTTTTTACTCTATGATAAGTGTACATACACAGAAGTAAGTTCTACGTGCTATTGCAATGTCATCGACAGGATGCAACATTTTTATCTTGTTTCCATGTCGGCTTTATTAACGTGTGTGTATCTTTGTGCATATGAATAAAACTCACTCTCCATAGTAAGAGGCGTGATTTTTCTCTCATCCAACCCCAAAGATTTTATTTTCCCCAAACTCAACCCCTTTCCAGTTATACCCACACCATTTTCTAAAATAAAAGACAACTTATCTCAGTTCTTGTTTGGACGACAGAGCCACAACCCGTCTGAACCGAGAGACTAAATTATAGAAGAAAAAAATCGTAAAAATACGTCGACAAAAAAAATACTTCCCTGTTGTTTCACCGCCCAAATCACACACTAACAATCTGCCCAAACCCTGACCCTTGTCACGTGGGTGTGCCTCTTCATTTTTTCCCCGCCATCTGTATCGAAGTCATGTCAAGAGCACTCATCAAGAAACACGGCTTTGCACTCTATCACCCTTCCCTCACTTCGTCTTCCCGCCTTCTGCTATTGATTAATAATTAAAGAAGAGACTTCGTTTTGTCTAGGCGTAATTAAGACATACGACATATAATGATAATAACGATGTTGACAATAAGATTAGATAAAAATGAATGAAACGATGGGCGCCGCGAGAAGAGGTTGGGAGAGGAGAAAATGGAGAAGGGGAAACTGGTGAAAATTCGCCATGAAACAGAAAAGACAAAAATGCGAAATGTGTAAAAGGAAACGAAATCCGAAACACGGAATACGAAAATTAAGAGAAAACCAAAACAAATGAATTCAATGATGTCAGAACAAACTGAATGTTAAGGAAACAAGAAATCAGACGGACTGACAAACTACATGACTGGAAACTTCCAACCTTTTATTGTGTCAAAATCTTTTCCGAGGGAATAGGAATAAAACAAAGAAAACATTTCCTAAGCAATGTATTTTTCCTTTTTTTTTCTTCTTCTTTTTTTTGCTATCGCAAACATTCATTCTTTCGCCAGCGAACCTCCAAGGAGTGTGATTTGATAAATTGAGATTTTTTATCGAACAAGTTCGTCCTTTTGTCATAATTCCTGAAACAGCAAACAGACTATTTATATGAACTACACGAATCTGTGACTCATCGGGTCACCGTTCGAGAACTAATTTGCGCAATTCGATGTGACCAGAACAAACCCAGATATCTTGCGCACTTGCATGTAATTGAAGAAATAATGGCGATAACTCCACAATTAACATCCAATAATTATCCCCATTGACTACTCGATCATTAAAATACATATACGAGTGGGCACAAACGTAGACGATACATTAATATCAAACATTTTCAAATCACCCAGACTTTTTAGGATTCTTTGGGTTAGCGACTTGAGATGTATCATGTATCCAATACCCCTGGCTACAATGCTAGTTTCGGCTACTTAGTGACGAAACATAGATGAGGAAAATCAGAATTTTAGTCATAGATTTCGATTCGAGTTTCTGAGAACATTGGAATGAGAAGTAAAAAAAAATTAGTTTTCGTGAGAGAGAGAAGTCGGTAAGTTATTTTAAAAATCCTTAAATAAACTGAGAAAAACAGAAGGCAACGTAAATTGAGCAGAAGAGAATTTGATTGAAATGTGGTTACCCGAAAGCAGAAGAAAGAAGCAAATAGAAATAAAATGGAGGAATTTTTAGGAAAACCAAGAAGAAAATTGAAACAGGAAAATATAACGAAGTTATGTTTGAGAAAAAAAGTTGAAATCGAAAATCATTAAAGCGGCGAGAACATACGAGAACAGCCGAGAAGTGAAATGAAAAAAAAAAAGAAAAAAGAATTTCAAAGTTATTTTCGAGGAAAGAAAAAAAAAAAGATGGATGAATTCATCGTGAATCGAAAAAAGAAAAGACGAATAATCAAATCAAGCATTTAAAAATAGAGAGAAATAATCGTCAAGTAAATAAAATAAAGAACATGCGAGAAACACGAAAATTAAAACAGGCAGTGTAGAAAGAGAGATAAGAGAAATAAAGGAATTGGTATAGAAGCGGGAAAAATTGAGATGATAGTGAAAATCGAGTAAATTGTGCATAAAAAAAAACGAACAAATAAAAGCAACGTGGGATTGGTCTGTTGAAGGTTAGCTTAAAAATATCATTGATAATCATAACAGAATAACAAAAGAAAGAAATCGTAAGAGAAATAAGAGTGTAAACAGAAGCAAATTACAAATGACATCCGTGAGTAGGGATAGGTTGGTCAGGATATAATTGCGATGAAAATAAAAGTAAATGTAGAAGGAAAAATGTACTAATAAAGATAGCAGTGATGATTATTATCCAACTACGGCGAGTAATGATATTATAAAGGAAAGCTTGCCGGCGGAAACAACTGCAAATGGCATCCAAGTAGCGATTGCAATAATTTGAACCGGGAATGCAAGAGCTACAAAAGAAATATCTGATCAGAATACCACTGTTGCGAAAATATCAAGGACTACTTTGTAAAAGCTGAAATGAGTATTTGTTGGTCGGTTCAGCTTCAGGGTGAAAAAACAACAAGCCAATTGCGCACATTCAACAGTTTGAACATTACAGATTCCACATAGGCGTCCTTACTTATGACTATTTATATAGATATGCATACAGAGAACCAAGTTCCTTATTATATGTATGCGTGTATGTGTGTACTTTCTTCTGGTTAAAGGATACACTTGAGGCCAATAAAATACGGGTATGTTAGATTAACAACGGTAAATGATAAGGGGCTTTATAGGCACTCGAATGTGAATACAAATATACACCCACCTACTGCTCAACCACTTGTATGTATGTTCGTACTGTGGATGTAAATTGATCTGAAAGAATGTTGTTGAAAATGACAATTGGAAGGTGGAGAGAAAAAATCTCATTGCTGCTAAAAGTTTTTCTCTGAAAAAGATGGCTAATATCCGTCGAAATGCATCGAAATATGCCCATGTGATAATATGCTTTTTCTCTTCAGTTTCCAATTGATATTTTCATCGACATATATATGTATATATATATATATATATATGATCATAAATTGCGTTTTGTTTATTCTATTTACGTTGGCTAAGCCAAATGATATTCAACTTACAATAACATGGGATTCACTTCAGATAATTTCGATATAACAAAACGCAATTTATACTCATTCTGTCGCATCATGTATCTATTTCTTGGTATCATATATACAGGCAGTAAGTCAAGTCTATAGCCTAATGATGGAAAAGCATTTCAATGACAAAATGTGTATTGAATTGTACCAGATTTGTTTTGGAGATGTTCATTAAGGCCACTAATGTCGATTACCTGGAGCTTCGAATTAACTAACACTGTTGTAGCGTCGATGTTCAAAATGTAGGTAGAATATCTGCCGTTGTGCACTGGTTAACGCGCTGATGTCGTTAGTTTTATTCGTAACAGCACCATCGTCGTTGCCCTCATTGCATTTCTCATTGGTGTTTTATTCAAATCAGTTAGCAAAATCGACACTGAACAGAGCGAAATTAGAGAAGGGAAAAGAAGAAGAACACCATTGTGCCATATACTAACGCAAGAATTACGAAACAATCGAAAAATACGGGAGCATATGTTTAATCAAGTACAACTGCTAATTTGATTTGATATAATTAAACTTAGAACCAAAACGCTGAAGCAGCCTAGGTGTTTTTAGTATAGTCACACAGAGAAATTCTGATGCTAGATACTTCGTTGTTTTTTTACTCTTTCCCTCTTGATGTTAACATTTCTTTTTATTTCTTTCTTATATCAAAATGGATCCAAATTGGAAGGATGGGGCTAAATTTTTGTGCTGATCTCGTGAGCCATTGGAAACGGCTTTGTCCCTTGCCGGCTGTTTCACGATTGTAACATTGTGCCAAACTTAGTTCCTTCCAACAAATATCTTAATATATTAGGTGAACAATAAATCTTGCTCTAATGTCAGCGTGGGATTTCTAAAAAAAAAGGAAATGGATGGATATGGGAAAAGAGATATTACGGGGAAAATTAATAACGGTAATATACCTTCGAGGTGTGACATTTTGAAAGTTGTATTGATATTTGGAACGATTCCAAGATCATCATCGTCATCATCATTATCGTAATAATTGCTATAGAAGCAGCAAAAATTATCCTAGAATTGCTTCGAGACTGACAGCAACAAAAATGATTATATTAATGATATTAATGATAATAATACGAAAGTAAGAATACAAAAGCAAATAGAAATATAAAACATGTCGCACAATAATTAGTGCAAATGGCGGTATTTCTGCAAAAACGCCGATACTAAAACAGATACAAATGTCATATATTATTTTCTTAGTAATACTCTTGGAACTAGTGAATGAAAAAGTTATTAGCTCTAATTACTGGATTCAGATTAATGTGAATAGTGATAGGAGTGTTGCTATGGATAATAATAACATGAATCAAATCAGTGTCAATAATTATATCAACAGCAATAATAAGATTAAGCGTAATAAAGCAAGTATCCAGAGAAAAGGTAACGTGAAATGAAGAAAAAAAAATCCAGTTTAATCAGTGCTTCGTTCTCAAGAGGTCAGGGCAACATTTCATAATTTTTATTTCATTTCGACTTTGATATCCAATTTGATATCCAGCTTATATTTCTTGATTCACTTTCCAGTTCACCTTTGTTCCTAAGTCTCTCCTTCACTTCCTCATTGTATCTCGTGTTTTGTTTGGTTCCGTTTTTCCTTTTCTTTCCTTTGTTTTTGCTCTTCTCTACTCACCTCTCTTCCTCTCCTTTTTTCTCCCTGTCTTTCTTTCTTTGTCTCATTTTTAGTTCATTGGTTTCTTTCTTTCTTCGTCTTTTCCTCCTTTCTCCTTTCTTTTAGTACCTATCTCTGTTACCTCTTTCTTCCTTTCTTTCTTTCTTTTTTTCTTTCTTTCTTTCTTCTTTTCTTTCTGTTTATGTTTGTCTCCATTTTCTCTCTTTCTTTTTTTCTTCCTTTCTTTGCTCAATTATTTCCTAATCTCTTCATCTTTGTTTCTTTCTCTACCTTTTCCTTCCTTTTTTCTTTCTTTTTTTATACGTATTTCCATTTTTCTTTCTTTCTTTCTTTCTTTCATTATTTTTATATTTCTGTTCATTCCCCCCCTCTCTCTCTCTCTTTACTTCCTGTCTTTCATTCAATTTCTATCTTCCTTATCTTTCTTCCTTCCTACTTTATTTCTTCATTCTTTCTTTCTTCATTTATCTATTCCCATATTTCTCTCCATATTATATCTTCCTTCCTTCCTTCCTTTCTCCCCCTCATCTCCTCCACCTTCATTCCTCACCCCCCCACCCACCGCTTCTAAAAGTTTTTAAAAAATGTTTCCTTTGTCTCTGCAGTATGAGAAATATCGCGCGATGGTTTGCAAGTTCAATGCGTTTAATCAAGAACCATTCCTAAGTCAATTAGGACAGAAGACAAAAGAATTCCTTTCGTCAAACATTATCATCATCATTATTATTATTAGAAACCGACAACCAAAACTGTCAACAAAGGTTTCTTCAGTTTTCAAGTCGGTCCAGCTGTCCTTTCGTCAAACATTATCATCATCATTATTATTATTAGAAACCGACAACCAAAACTGTCAACAATGGTTTCTTCAGTTTTCAAGTCGGTCCGGCTGACTGGCAATGTATGTATGTATACATCACGCGTAAAGCACGTACCAAATGAGTAAAAGGGCTGAAATTCTCTACATTTACTCCTTAACATGTGTACAAAAACATTTTGTTTTTTGAAAATCCAAAAATAGTGTTTTGAATTAAATGTTCGAGTTTTTGCAAAATTGATCCCTAGTTCGTTCCAGCATTCATGCTTGTATCTTTTTAAATTTCAGACTTTATTCGTGATCACCGCCCCAAAAAAGGCGAAATAAGTAACTTACGAATTGATCACGCGAACAAGACATGCTGTTTGGGAAAAAGATTGGTCTCATGACAGTTTCTATTGATGATTATAATAATAATAATAATAATAATAATAATAATAATAATAATAATAATAATACAGCAGTCGAGTGGTTTACAGTTTCAGACCAGTTGCCCGGTGGTTATCACTGAAGGCTCAGTGACAGGAACTCTCCTCAAGTCTTCAGCCCTCCTCTCATCTCTCTCTCTCTCTCTCTCTCCCTCTCTCTCTCTCTCTCCCTCTCTCTCTCTCTCTCCCTCTCTCTCTCTCTCTCTCTTACCTATAATACCAGTGCTGTGGTTCGTCTCTCTACCTCCATTTCAATGTTTTTCTCCCTCCTCATCTATCAGGCTACTGCTCTCCGGTTGGCTATTTTTCTCGAGAGCGTGTTTCAAAGTGGTTTCATTCAATACTATTGGTTCTCCATTGTCAGTGTCCTTGAATTGTTATCATTATTTGCTTTTGCTTTTTGTAGTTCTTCCATTGAAAGAGAGTTTTACAAGAGTTTTATCTTTATATGCGTGCGCACTATCTCAATTCTTCTTCGAATTTCCAATTAATTCAATCTTGATTGTAGTGTCCTTGGAAAGGTTCCGAGGATGACAACTCATACGGGTGCGACTCTGAACTTCATCTTCCACGATTTTTTTTTTCAGTTTTCTGGCGAGGTCCACGTATATATCGGTTTTCTTCCTTCTTTCCTCACCCTTTGGTTTGCTGGCACAGCTACATCAATTATCTCGCGGTCCCCCCCCCTCCTCGTTTACAATTATCAGATCCGTTTGTCAAAAAAGTCGTTTTATGTTATTCTCGGTGTATCACTTCACGTTCTCTATACTGCCTGCTTTTATATTCATTCAAGTTAAGCTTGAACTTTCAATGCATCTTACAGTTTCAATCTTTTCCACAGGGACGGCTTTTGCTGCTTTCCTGTTGTTGTTGTTGTTGTTGTTGTTGTTGATTATTATTATTATTATTATTATTATTATTATTATTATTATTATTATTATTATTATTATTATTATTATTATTATTATTTGCAATCTCACACCAGTTGCCTGGCGGTATCCGCTGGATTTTGAGTGACAGCAAGTCTCCTCAAGTCTCCAGCCCTTCTCTCCTAGTTCTCATAGGTCACTGTTATACTGTGGTTTACAGTTTCACACCCGTTGCCCGGTGGTCATTGCTGAAGGCTGAGTAACAATAAGTCTCCTCAGGTCTTCAGCCAAGATCTTCTCCCTCCCCTGCTCATCATGTCATTGCTGCGGCTCACATTTCCGCTTTCATTTCCCTCCCTCTGTTAGGTCACTATTAACATTTAACGTTGCAGTCTTTATATTTCTAACACTTTCCTCAGTATCCGCGCAGTTCCTAGCAGTGCTGTGGTCTGTACAGTCTCAATTCTTCCCCTAATCCTGATCTCATCCATTATTATTATTATTATTATTATTATTATTATTATTATTATTATTATTATTATTATTATTATTATTATTATTATTATTATTATTATATTTATTATTGTTGTTATTATTATTATTATCATTATTATTATTATTATTATTATTATTATTATTATTATTATTATTATCAAAAAAGAAATATTATGCAACTTTCCTATTTTCCACCAGTTATTGTTATGGTTGTTGTCGTTGTTGTTGTTGATGGAGCTGTTTTCTTCTTCACCATCTTCTTCTTCTTCTTCTTCTTCTCATTATTATTATTATTATTATTATTATTATTATTATTATTATTATTATTATTATTATCATTACCACTTCTTCTTCATCTTCTTCTTTTTCTTCTTTTTCTTCTTCTCCCTCTTCTTCTTCTTCTTCTTCTTCTTCTTCTTCTCAACATCACCGTCATGGTCCTCGTCATCGTATCTATCAGAGATGTTTGGTTCAAATCAGTTAACAAAATCGACACCGAACAGAGCGAAATTAGAAAAGGAAAAGAGGAAGAAACCATAGTTCCATCTACTAAGGCAAGAATAAAGAAACAATCGAAGAAAACGGGAGCATATTTTCAATCAAATACAACTGCTAATTTGATTTGATATAATTAAACTTAGAACCAGCACACAGAAGCAGCCTAGGTGATGTTACTATAGTCACACAGAGAAATGCAGATGCCAGATACGTTATTGTTTTCTGCCCTCTTCTTCTTAGAGGCAACATTTCTTTTTATTTCTTTTTTTTTCTTGTCAGAATGAATCTAGATTGGAAGGGTGGGACTAAGAAGTTAAAGGTTTATTGAGGCAATTGGAGAAGAGAAATCTCAAGAGAAAGCACGGATTCGTATGTATAAACAAAGGATTAGGGGAAACGCAAAAGAGAGCAAAAGGTTAAAATATACCAGATATTTTCCTTTTTTGAAATCTGGCGATGGAGTTCAGTCTTTATTTGCAGAGTTATTTGAAGGAGTGGCTTGCCTATTGTGTCAAGTTTACTGGTTCTTTCTCAGTGAATATCAAAGTTGTGGGAGGAGCGATGCCCTTCGAGAGACGTTCATTTTTCTACCACCAGAATTAGTTTAAAAAGCTTCCCCGGAAGAAGCTACAAGGATAAATTGGTGAATACGCAGGTGACTTAGAGATCCAAGGTTTGATACTAAGTATAGTAATTGGAATATTTGATTCTGAGATCTTCTGGAGTCATAGAAATAAATTGCATATATTTTTGCCAACATCTGCAAGTTATTTGCTCTAAAACAGACCTCTTGAATATTGTGTATGAACATTTCTTTTTATTGACCCACCTACTGAGGATAGTCTTTTGGGGTTGAGAAGGAAAAGATCTGCTGTATTTCCCGCTGTATAAATTACCCTCATTAAAAAAATTTAATAAAAATGATCAACCTCGAGGCCTGTCGAGGAGTTTAAACGTTCATGGTTTAAATACCAAGAGTCCTATCTCCAATACTGGACGCCTACTGTACCTGAAGTGGTAAATTCGTGCCTTTCCCATGGGCATTCGTGCGAAGTGAACGAGGAACTATTCAAGCCGGAGTTTGAACTCGGTATACTGATTCCATTTTCCGTGCAGCCGTTAACCCACCCACACTACAAAAAAACAAAAAACAAAACAAAAACAAACAACATAACAAAAACAGATTAAAATCCACAAGCACTGATACGGTAGCAGACAAATCGAGTTAAAAGCCTTTATTAATGGAAATCTTGTTACCAAGTATCATCTGATAAGAACTCTGACCCGTTTCTCCATTGTATTTCTTTCTATTTTTTATTTTTTATCCCAGTTCTTCTAATCCCACCAATCTTTTTTTTAAGACCAAAGGTTAAAAGGTTATTCATGTTTGATGTCCAAAATTTGTTTGAATGGGCCACCGCCTTCCTTTGTCAAAACCATTGCTCACGTCAGGGATTTATATTTCTGGCACCGTGTCTCGCCATCAGCTTTAATGAAATAAAATGCTTAGTTATTTAGAGATACTGTCTATAGTTTTTGAGAAGAGTCATTAAGATCCCAAACGTCACGTGAGGAACATTAACAACACGGAGGAGTTAAATCGTCCGAAAAACTCTTTGAATCCTCAGTTCTATGGTTGAACACAATCTTTTTCACATGCTACAACGTAATGACTCCATGTAAACAAAAGTGTATTTATCAGCTGAAGGACACAGACGTACGTGCACACTTATGCTCCTTCAAAAGTGTGTACATTCAGGTGAAAGGTTTAGTGTGCACTGAACATCAAGGACGATATTTTATTCCTTGTTACCAAACATCATAGAAATTTCAGGCAGAAACAGAGACAGAGATATTTGATTAGGGAAGAAAAACAAGAGCTCCATGTACATCTAAATTGCAGAAATGTGAAATTATCATTATTATACGGTAACTCATTCGACCCGTTGTCCTTATTGCAATTGTTCTCCCTGGCCTTTTTCTGGTACATGTCGTATTTAGTAACGTTTGTGTAATCTAGAAATGAACCTTTTATTCTTTGGATTGAATAAAGTGCTTAGTCTGGAATCCTGAGAACGTTACCGAATACAGGAGACCCTTGAAGAAGGTCTGAAGGCACAGCAGCCGAAATGATGTAAGATGAGGCCAGAAATTCGTATAAATCAGCGTATGGCTCCATTTACCGTAGAAGATTTTTAAGCTAAAATATGGTTTGAATAATTCATATTATCTGTTTATGCAAACAGATATCACGAGAAGGATTTACTAAGTACTTCAACACTTTCATTCATATGATTAATTACATATAGTGTCGAATACCGGTGATAGCAAAAGTAACAAAGAATAAACAATAATCTTGTTTACTTTTGAGCGCCAACTTCATTTCAACCCACTAAATGTAGACAAAGTTTCGATTTTTTTATCGATAGTCCACCATTTTCTCTCTTTGCTTTAATCATTGTCTATATTAACATTCTAGATATTCCTAGCAGTAAGGAAAGTAAGAAAATAATTCTTGCATTTGTATTTTGTTCTTTAAGAATCGAGTTGCATTCGTCTGCAATTATGATAAATGTTACTAACAGACAGAAGAAAGGATTGTCCGTAGTCAAAAATTGATTCAAGTGTTTCTAACAACATAGAACTCTTATTGACATTCGCCCGTGAGCTGTAAATTGTAGCTTCTGATTTTTGCGTAAAATGATGTTACAACTACTTCGTTCTTTGTATAAAAACACAGAGATGGGGTCAAAGGGAGTACGAGTGAGAGATAGTAATGGCAGTTATCGTTAGTTGCAGATTCAAGTTTCACATACGAATTATTTTTCTGTTATTCAATCATATTTGAAGATATGGCGAATGTCTATACTTAATCGGTAAGATATTAATGCATGGCTAATGGTTTTACTACAGAAATGCTTTGTAAATAATTTTAGCGTACAAAATCACCGTAAATAATCTCTGTATAGAAATACATCGAAAATCTGGAAATAGGGGTTGCCAGTCGTCAGGAAGAAACGTAAATGGTTGTGACATAATATTTTTCGTAGATGTATAATGCCATAGGTGTATATCTATACATATGAGCTGATTGACGCATATCTACCCTGCGTTTTGGATGCATTTGAAATTTTTCTTAAGGTAAAAGAAAAAAAAATGGGATGACCAGAGTTTTCTCTTGGGAATATGAATATTTAATATAAGTACTACGAAAAATCCTACGCGGATACGTGGCCTTCAAAAAAAAAATCACTGTCTGCAGAAAGCAGATACCCAATCTCCTTGGAGGAACTCATTTGAAGAATAACAAAATAAGGAAAGGGGAGAAGAAGGAAGATAAGAAGGAGAAGAAAAAGGAGAAAAGAAAAAGAAGAAAATGAAACTATTCCACAAGGGGAATAATCAAGATAGACACCAAGGTGGTAGCGGGGGTAGAAATACACTAACTTACGAGGACTCATGGGAAATTACCTTTCCTGTTGTACCAAACGGAATGTGCCCTACTGTTCAGAAAGAAAGAATGATAATGCCTTTCTTTGTTGTTTTTATATGTACATATACTCACTCCACCTGCTTTTACTTTCCCGCCTTTTTCTCATCAAATAGAAGAGTCCCTTGATGTCCTCAAGCGACGACAGGGGGCAGCAGCTGCGTTCAGAGTAATTTCCTATCTTTTCACACCTTATTCTATCTATATCTCTCCCTCTCTTTGCACTGCAATCACTCTCTCTCTCCTACCGATTTTTCTCTTTCTGCTCCATTGTAGTGTATATCTCTATCGTTCTATACCTACTCTCTCTCTCTCTCTCTCTGTCCCAACCTAATATATCTTTATCTCCTTTATTGTTCTACTCGAGTTCTTTTCTCTTTTTCTATTTCTGCACCATCTCACTCTTTCTTTATCTCTCTCGTTGCTTTATTCTAGTTCTCATCTTTCTCCTTTTCTCTATCTACCCCATCTTATTCTATCTTTGTCCCTCTTTTCCTCTTCTCCCTCTTATCGTTCTCTTTTCTCCCTCTCTCTCTCATCTTACTTTATCTCCGTATCTATCTCGTTATTCTATTCTCTCTCTTTTAGCTCTCCCTCTTTTCTCTTCATCTAACTCTATCAATATCTCTATCTCAATCTTTCCCCTCTCTCTTTTTCTCGCCTTATTCCATCATCTTTGTTCTTTTCCCACTTTTTTTCTCTCTTTCTCTATATTCTCTCTCTCTCTCTCTCTCTCTCTCTCTTGTTCTGGTCTCATTCGATTTTTCTCTCTCGGCTCCTCATTACTTTCTCTTTAACTCTCTTGTTCTGTTTTTACTCCCTCCTTTCTCTGTCTGTCTCTCCCCTCACCATATTATTCTATCTCTATTTCTCTAGTTATTCTACTCTTACTGTAACCCCCCCTTTTTCTCTTTCTCCGCCTTACTCTACTTTTATCTCTCTTGTTCTCTACTCCCCCTTTTCAGTTTTTCAATATTCTTCACCCCTTCTCCTCCCCCTCTCTCTGTCCCATTCTCACTCTTTCTCTTACCCCCTCTTCCTCTGTTCCACCTCACTCTACTGTCAAATGTCTAGAATGCTGCTGTTCTGTGGAAAGTCCGAAAGGACAATTCAAACACATTCATTCTTATATATATATTTCTTTTTCAGAAAAGGCTTAGTAGCAGTAACTATATAATATATAACTATCATAAAAGTATCCTTGTGTTAGAAATAAGAGATCGTATCTAATGGTGTCAGTATAGTATTAGATTGAATATCACGTGGCAAACAAATCTGAATCGCTGGTATATGATTTGGCGATGATGTGAAATTAATATTCTGTTCTTTTTATAAAAGTACTCCACGTTTGAACCCAGGGCTTGAAACATGATTTCTGGCATATTTCACATACTTATAAAATCCATGAATTCTAAAACCACAATCATTTACGATAACGAACTGGTGAAACACGATCTATTTCATGCTCTAAAACCCCCCTGAGGAATTAATACATACAATTTTATAAATAAGTACGAAAGCAAAAATAGTTGTAAGTAATATTTACATACGAATTTTATTGTGCCTTCTCAGCCATGACACTAGTTGATTGTTGGTGTCATACAGACCTTTACATTTTCCGCCTTCCGATCCTTCCTCATTGGAAAAAAAAAAACCAACAAAAAACAAAAAAAAAATCGACCATGGCAATCATCGAATTAGTGTCGGTTTCAGATGGTTGTTTTGTGACGCGTGTTTATACAGTGTCAAGGGTGAGAAGCGTCAACGGCCTTTCAAATTTCAATCCTCTCTTTCCACAAGTTTACAATCAACAAGGAAAATTTGGCACCAAGCATTACTCCACATTTCGGGGGTTCCTACTGACACTTATGAGAACACTGAATTTATGAGAACATTTTTGGTGTAACTTCATAAGATACATCGCATCAAATATCATAATTTGTTTTCCTTATGCTGACTAAGGAAACTACATCTCTGTCGTTGTCCATTATCTCATCGCTGTAAGCACGAAAAAGACAATGGGAATAATGTGTGTTAAGTTTGAAATTCGGTTGGTGTGTATGTAAAAGCCGTATGTACGCTACGACTACCGGAAGTTGGATGACAGAAATAGTTTTGTTATTCGTATTCTGTTGAAAAGGCTTCATTCGACAGCAATCTATCATTGGCCACAAAGTCATTTATTTTAGGACCAATCAGGGAGGTTGCTTAGACCATTTTGAAAACTCTATTTCCAGCTTATCTTTCTTCTATAGATAACATCTTCTAGGTTGCTAATTACAAAATTTGGTGCTAAATCATCCACCTTTAAGCGCAAATAATCTAAGAATGATTTCTATTCATTCATACCGCTGGACGACTTTATCTCCAAGCATTAACCAACAGTTACCCTGGGTTATAACAAATTCTCCTCCGAGAAGGTTTCCATATATATCCTTTGTACCTTCTCAGCAAGCTCTTGAAGCTAATATTTTGTATGTTTTTTTTTTTTTTAGCGAAAGATTAATAAATACAAAGCAATCAATCTTTTTTTTATAACTTTATATAATCCCACGCTAAATATATCTCTGCAGTTTCATATCCGTTTACTTTTGATGTATCTCTTTGATATTTTCCCTGGTACTATGTATGTAATCTTCTAAGTGGATGAAATTTTTAACGTATTTATCAAACGAATCCTACCCATGATATCACAAATTACGTAAACAACTGATTTTGGATGAAAGCTTTCGAGTCGAAGTAATATCAATGTCCTATTGTTGGTCTTATTCTTCTAGAAATTTCAAACGAATCCTACCCATGATATCACAGATTATACCAGCAACTAATATTGAATGGAAGTTCTCGTGTAGAAGTAATATTAACGTCCAATCACTGGGGATATTATTCTAAAAGTTTCAACGTATTTATTTCATAACTTTTACTCATGATATCAAAGAGTATTTAAACAACTAATGTCACATAAGATATATCGAGTGGAAAAATTATTTGCGCTCAATTGCTGGGTATTTTATCCTAAAAGTTTCAACACATTTATTTCCTAAATCCTACCCATGATATCACAGATTACGTAAACGACTAATATGAAATGAAAGCTATTCAGTAGAAGTAATAGTAAGATCTAATTAATGAGTGCATTCTTCTAGATGTTTTAACGTATTTATTTCATAAATCCTACCCATGATGTCACAGATTACGTTAACGATTATTATTAAATGAAAGCTATTGAGTAAAAATAATATCAACATCCAATCAATGGGCACATTCTTCTAGAAGTTTTAACGTATCTATTTCATAAATCCTACCCATGATATCACAGATTACGTAAATGACTAATATTGAATGAAAGCTATCGAGCAGAAATAATATTAACGTCCTATTAGTGGGTATATTCTTCTATTGGCTTTGCCATTACTAACAACAAATTTAATAAGCAACACTAACGTGAATATTCACAAAACTGGCTTTAATCATTTGAGATGTTGATGAATATTTAATCGGATGTGTTGCTGGCTGGGAAGGGGTTCTTTCGCACTGACCTAAGCAAAGGGAACACTAATCTCTGATAAGATTTAAAAAAAAAAATCCTAACTCTGCCTTACACAGCTTGTCAAACACTTTAGCAGAACTTCCATCACCACGCCTTACCTCGGGTTCCCCGTATCTTAAATTGGTAACAAAAAGATTATATACTTTATCACTGGGCACAAGGTCATTGCGCAGCTTACTTTGAACCTGACTGTGAAAGATCTTAATCTCTACCCGTCCCACTTTCTCTCTTTCACATTCGTTCTTTTCAATTCATTTAGGTTATTGTTTATTCTTCTGTGGCTTTTTATTAGCATCTGCTTCTCTCGTATTCGTCGTCTTTGACTGATTTCGTTTGCGTTATTTTCAATCCCTTAGTCCAACGTTCATCAATCTAGACTTGTTTTCTTTCTTCTCTCATCGATTTTCCTTCAAACAAGGCTTCATTCAATCAATCAATCAATCTATCTATCCAAGTCTGTTCAGATCTATCTATCCCGGTCTGTTCATATATACCTATCTCAGTGACTTCATCACTCTCTTTCTCCCTCTCAATCTATCTATCTATCTATGTGAGTTCATATCTATCTATCCGTGTATTCATTTTTATCTATTTTTTCTTTATTAATTTACAAATGTATTCGTGTTCATATTTATCTATTTATGCATCTCAGTGTAATATCTATCTATCTATCTATCTATCAATCTATCTATCTATCTATTTATCTCAGTGAGTTCATATCTATCTATCCGTGAGTTCATTTTTATCCATTTTTTAAAAATTTATTTACATATGTATTCGTGTTCATATTTATCTATTTGTGTATCTCAGTGTAATATCTATCTGCTTCTATCTATCTATCTATCTATCTATCTATCTATCTATCTATCCATCTGTTCATATCTATCTATCTATCTGTTCATATCTATCTATCTATCTATCTATCTATCCATCTATCAATCTATCTATCTATCTATCTATCTATCTATCTATCTATCTATCTATCTATCTATCTATCTATCAGCCAGTTCATATCTATCTAGCTAACTAGCTAGCTATCTATCTATAACAAGCTTTCCATATCTACCCATTTATCTACCTTAAGTTTAGTTAATATAACACTCTTGGTCTTCTATTCTTTCGCAATCTACAGTTTTAACAACTCTTTTCTCCCCCCCTCTCTCTTTCTTTCTTTCTTTCTTTCTCTCTGTTTTTTTTCTTTTCCCAACATACGTTCTCCAATGTACAATATCAATAGTTTTTTTCCCCTTATACTTCTTTTTTTCTTTCATTTTTCTTCTATTCTTTGTAAACCTCACCTCTATCTTCATTCACGTTGCACATCTTGAAAGCACAAGTTGGAAACACTAAAACATGGCATGTTTAGAATAAACGAGTTAAAATGGCTTTTAAGAGTTGGAAGCACTGAAATGAAGTGCAATAAGAGTTTCATAGTGTAAGGCACTTGTTCACCCTGGATTTTAAAAGATCTAGATTGTGCACATCGGAAAAAACATTCTTAAGGGAGTTTATTCCACATAGCAGATGTTCTAGGAAAGAAAGTATTTGCGTGGAATTTGTGGCGAGTCCTTTTCTCTGTCGCCCATTCTAACCTCATTGACAATCTTGCACCCTCATTGACGATGCCCCAACCCTGTTCATTCCACGCATGTTATTTAACCGTTGTACGTGCGTAGCTTTTCCTAATAGGATTTTTCGCCTTTCTATCTCTTGTTAATTAGCGTTTGATAGCATCCTATGACTGTGTCAAATGATGATAATCTCTGATCTTAGTGACAAAAAAGATATGCAAATCTCAGGTCACTAGGCCAAACCAGGGATTAAGGGGATCAAGAGATGAATATTTTTGCGGACATATGCCCTTGAATAGCCTACATCGGCCACTGGCTTCCGGCTATGGACCCCAGTCGAAAAAGGTAAACGGGCTTCTAAAATGGAAAAAAAAGAAGAAAGAAAGAAAAAATGTAAGGGTTTGTAAAAATAGATATTCAATCGGTTGATTATTAGTAATCTTAATTTTAATCTTAATTCTGAAGTAAAAGAAATTTGAGCGAAGAAATTCTTAGCAAGGTTTTTTTTTTGATAAGCTTCTCTGGCCCAACATTTAGAATTGACAAACTCTTAACTATCAACTATTCATTCAGTTTAAATAATCAAGTAATGTATTGATATATTGAGGGAGTTCAAAAGCTGATGACTCTTAAAATCATAATCAAAGTGTTTAATCAACTCAGGTATGTCCCTTGACTGGGTCAAAAGAAGATTATCTCCTATCTAAGCATTAAAAAAAATCTGCAAATCTCAGGTCAGTAGGCCAAGATAAGGATTAAAGGGACAAGTATTTTGGGCACACATGCCCTCATATAATCTACATTGACCTGTTGCTTCCGGTCATAGACCCAAGTTACAAAAAAGATGAATGCACTTCACAAAAGAGAAAATAAAATAAGCAGGGTCTTTAACCCTTGATGTACTAACGATGGTGTGTTTTGGGGGATGGGTTTCTTGAAGCAACCCTGATTGAGTTTAAACTCATTTTTTGTCTATTTTGCATTCAATATATATGGACTCAGTGGCAAATGATGATGATGATGATGATGATGATGATGATGATGATGATGATGATGATGATGATGATGTACTAACTAAACTTTCAAATACCGCATGTTTTGTCGAATGGAGACTTGCATGTCCTGGTGGTACTTGATAGTCCATTTTAAAAAAATTTTCAATGAGAATTAATATTTACCTGAATTATTCTTTATCGTTCAATGTTAGTTGTCTTTGTATGACATTCAAATATCAATAAAAAGAATGTAATTAAAAAGATTAGGACTCAAAAGATTTGAAAGTAGATAATCTTATTCTTTATAAGTGTTATTTCTTGAGGAAAGGGAAACCTTGTTTCACTCTAGAGCGAAGATATTCCTGGAAAAGTTGTGCAAATAAGTTTGTCGGACCCAACATTCAGATTTGATAGAAAGAGAAAAAAAAACCTTACATTTTTTGCCTGTATACACCTTGTGAAACATTGAGTCGCAATCACAACACGCTGGATATTTTTTCCTGTTATTTACCCATCGTTCAACCCTTCTCTTTATCCGTGCTTGGGACCGGTAGGATGGTTTTTCTATTTTGCCATAGTTGTAGGGAGAAGTGAATCCATGCCTTTCCGAATATCATTTTTGTGAAACCAACGCAAACAACCTCGGCTGGAAGTCGATCTCAGTTCACCAATTCCATTTTCAACTAACTGTTACGCCACGTGCACCTCTCATTAACTTTCCAATGGGGTTATATAAACAATCGGTATATAGCTGCGTTGGCTGCGCTAAGGTCGAATTCCCTCCCTTACTTCATTAAAATTTAAAAAGTGAATAATACAAAACTTCATTTTCCATACAATATTATTCCAAAACTACGCGTCCCATTTCGACTCCTTTAATTAGTTGTTCCTATAAATAGAATTCGCAGACTTTAACAAAACAAGTTGAAATGGTTGGGCTTTAGAAGTGGTCGTGAATTCCTCATCAGTTTTTGCGTACATCACTGAGTCACTCTTATTCGTGCATGACGTCACTGGTTTTTGGTCTGGTCATTGACATCTGTCATTGTTGTAACATTCAAGAATAGTGTCAAACCCCAAGAGTAGGGGTTTAACAATAACATTCACCCTTGTCCATTGTAAAGCAAGCGACTGGAGATCATGAATCTTTAATTTATATTCAAAATGTTTAACCAAAGGGCCAGATTTGCCCCTGCAATGACATTGTTTGTGGCCCGTAGCCAATCTGAGCATTCATTTAATATCTTACATAATTTTTTTTGAGATTCAATTCTATAATTTATATTGTAAAATAACTAATGTTTCGGCCTCGCAAATCAATAATACAATAATTTCAATTCATATGTTTGTCTAAAATAGAAATTAAATATGCTTTCGGTAATACGATCTGCATTTTAAGCGAATGTGTAGCCCGAATGAAGATGAAAAATGTGTTATGTGTATCGTTAGATCAAAAAGGTTACCCATGCCTGGTTTAAATAATTCAGTCATGTTACTTGATCGTCAGGGAGAAGGAATAGCACCTTCTCCGATAGTCTCGCGAGTCATTGATATTGTATTCGATCTGCAATGGGAGCACCAGTATTGTTACATTATGTCAAATTAGTTTGACTTTGGTAGAAACATTATCTTTTCCACCAGATCAAGTTGAAATGTCTTCCAGTCCCATGTTTCGTGTGGTTCTGATAAGATACTCATATTATCACCTACGAGGTTCTGAATCTTTGCGGTATCAAAATAATTCCATGAATTGTAAGTCACCTCGCGATAGAACATTAATAATTCAAATTCAGATGAATGATAAATTTCTTGGTCGCAAAAAACTGACACAGCCACGTCTATTCTCATTGGATTTTGTTTTACTGCCTTGTGTAGAATATTGAATGGTTCCCATTTCTTTAGACAATGGAACGAAACTGAAGTCTCCTCTACAGGGCGCATGCCCGAGCGATCAGTATGGGGTGCTTAGTTGTCAGGATACCGCTCTTGGTATCTGTGATTTAGTCCAGATGGAAGCAAAGAGCAATACCTTTGGTATCAGATTGACTGCAGGAGCAACCGGAAAGACATCAAACCATCCTAGGGTGGGGGGGACTCCACTCCCTGGTTTGAGTTCAGATACCTCCTTTTCCTTGACTGGTTGCTTTTAAGGCTATTCAAACCATAGCTTGCAGGGGATAAGATATGGATTCATGCCTTTTCAAAGAGCATCAGTGCAAAGTGAACATAAACAGTACCGTTGGATATAGTTTGTTGCTAAAACTTTACTTCTTATGGCATTTTTTGAAGCGAATGTAGAATATATTCCAACTTGGAAATCTTTTATGCAAGCCCCAAATCCAAGAATTATTTTTCGAAATTCAAATAATATTCAATAAATTCTAATCCTTCAGGGAATTGAAAATTGATCGTTTCTCGAGGAAATTTAGCATTTAGGCCTGATTTATGTTTTAATCTCCAGACGGATGACTTTTTTTCCTCAATCTTGAAATGCCTAGAAATAATAATGACGACCGAATCCACAAAATTCGAAAGCACATGTTTGAATGGAAAAAAGAAATTTAAAAAAAATTGCCGCAATCATCTAAAGACACTCTGTGATTCACGAATCCAGCCTCGTTCATTTATTTGCATAGATATTAAAGATAGAGATCATCTAGCAGATAACAAACTGGTTGGTTCACGATATTATTAAAACAAAAAAGCAAATTCCAAGAATGGTAAATTAACAAAATTGCCAATAAAAATAATAGGAAAAGAAAAGAAAAACGAAAAAAAAAATGTACGAATGCTAATGAATGTGAATGGAGAAATAGAGGTCTCAAAAGAATGCACACAGACAAGTCTGACAACAAATCATACAGAGAGACTCACTGGGCAGTCATCAACATCTAAGGATACACTATTTATCAAGATTTAAGCTAGATATATACACGATTATATTAATAAATGCAAGCCCCATCTCCCAGATATGTTAATGTATATATGTGTAAATGTAGAGTTAGTGGGAAGCGTCATTTCAAAAAGTATATGTATGTATGTATGTATGTATGTATGTATGTATGTATGTATATATACATATGTATGTATGTGTGTGTGTGTATATATATATTTACATATATATGTACGTGTGTGTATATGTATGTACATATATATGTACATATTTATGTATATATAATGTATGTGTATGCATATACATTTGTATATGTTTACACATATATATGTATATATAAGTACATAAGCATACGTATATATATTTATACATGTATATGTGCATATGAATATATATATATATATATATATATATATATATATATATATATATATATATATATATATATATATATATATATATATATATATATATATATATATATATATATACATTAACTAAAGCATATTCAGAAAAATAAGTTGATCTAAAGGTTTCCCATACACAAACAATACTTTCTCATGAAAAAAAAGGAATTAAAAAAGGAAACGTAGATGTAAAGAAAAATGTTATTCTTTGAAGACAAAGATTTGTCCAGAAAGAAAGCTGGGTTTGGTTGAGCACGTGGAGGCGGGGGGGGGACAGATTGAATTTTATAAGACCCCCAGGCAAACAAACACAATCGCCCAAAAAATAACTAAAATAAGATTTCGGATACGTGACCCCCTCGAATGAGCTTTTTTTTTTTTTTTTTCTTTCGTTCTCCTGCTTTGATCCAGTTTGGATTAAGGTCATTGAGCCGGTTTCGGGCTGGATAATCTCCTCTTGCATATTCTGCCCTCGGGAAGATACATGTATGACTAAGGTGATAGAAGGAGCAAAACCTCATCATATTATTCATTAATACCGTTGCTATGTAGGCCATGTGAGTCCATATACTTTGCCTCAGGAGATAAGGACATCTATGCGTGAGTGGATCACAATGAAAAGCCTCCATGATAGAGTATCCCAAGGAATTGTTTTGTTTTTTTTAATAATCTGAGGGCACATGCGTTTTAGGAATTTACATGAAGAAATAACAACGGTTGCTGATTGAGAAAAATAGTAGATATCTCTCCCCCCTCTCTCTCTCTCTCTCTCTTTCTCTCTCTCTCTCTCTCTCTCTCTCTCTCTCTCTCTCTCTCTCTCTCTATATATATATATATATATATATATATATGTACTTGGAGTAGTGTTCCAAGTGACTAAGAAGACGGTGATTTTGTTCCTGGGGACCAAGAAGAGTTCAACTTCAAGGGGGAGCGGAGAGATCTCAGGTTGATCGATAAGTTAGGTCCTCACAACTTGAGATATCCACACTTGTCTTGTGTACAACGTTTTACGGGTTCTTTTACCGCCATATTACGTTTCTAAAAAGTCTCTTCCTTGACTGCCACAAGCGCCAACATGCACCAACGTATATGCATATACATCCCATGTATATATATATATATATATATATATATATATATATATATATATATATATATATATATATATATATATATATATATGTATATATATATATATATATATGATAGTAAAATGATAGTATTGGAAGACATTTTGCAAACAAATGAGTGGTTCTCAAAAAATCTGAATGAATATAAACATATACGTATATATATGTATATATGAATGTATATGTATGTTTGAGTGTGTATATATATGTGTGTGTGTATATGTATATACAGCTTGTAAATATATATGCGTGTATATGTTTTTCTATTGATATGTTTTTCTAGATGCCAATTTTTTTTGTATTTGTTTAACACGTTCTACTTTTCAATTCGAAATGCATAAACATAGGAGTATGAACATATGTCAATAACTGTTGAACAAAGGAAGCTTATAGACAATTTTTGACAGCTTTTTTCCTCTGAGTGCACGAATATAAAAGGCCAAAGCGACTTGTGGCGAGTCATCAGAATATGGTATTTGGCCATTAGACTGGAGTATTTTGTCATGTAAATGAGCCTGCTTTTGTTCTGACTCAACCGACTTATGAATATCTTGTAAAGTCAACACTGAAAATCTATTCATTTCCATGTTTTTCTAAATATTTGTCCCACTTTTAATTTGTTGCTTTATTGATGTTTGTATAAATACTTCAGGCTTTTTACACACGCACACACACATATATATACGTATATAAACTGAACGCATACATACACGCAGAAACTATATATACATATATATATATACATATATATATATATATATATATATATATATATATATATATATATATATATATATATATGGAGAGAGAAAGAGAGAAAGAGAGAGATGTAGGTACATATGAAGTTTTGATAGTTTCTCTGTACGTATGTAAATCTGATTGCATGTTTGGTCATATATTAAATGTACATGTGCATATGTTTAAGTTTATGAACATATGTGACGTGTATATAATGAAATATGCATACATACGAATAAATTATACAACGAATATACATTTTTTTAAATTTCTCGTCATTGCATTCAACCAAACACGTCTCTATTATTCAGATAGAACATAATATGCAGATATTTTCCGATGAATGTACTGCTAAAAACGACACACTTATATATATATATATATATATATATATATATATATATATATATACATATATATATATATATATATATATATATATATATATATATATACATATATACATATATATATATATATATATATATATATATATATATATATATATATATATATATATATATATACACACACATATATAGATATAGGTATAAATATATAGATGTATACAATTATAAGCAACGTTATAATGATTTCCCGTCGTTACATGTATCAATCGAACTAGACAATATAAATCGAATAAACAATTGAAGAAAAATGGAGCTGCTGCAGAAATCGAAAGGTTCGATCCCTGCTGCAGCACGATTTTCTTTAATTGTTTATTTTAGGGAGAGTGATACATTAACTGTGTGATGAAGGGAGATCATCTCGAATAAGTTTATAAACAACATAATGCACTTTATAATCATTCTGTCGGATCATATATATCCATTCCTCATGTATGTACATGTATTCCAAACTAAGAACATTAGCATTTTGTATATTTATTTATATATAATTAAAAATATGTAAATATTCAAGATAAAATCGAAACATAATGATCTGATGTCCAAAAGGAAAATAAGGTGTCGGTGTATGTGTGTTCAAATGCATATCAATCCATCTATCGATCTTTCATTCTTCCTTCCTTTCTATCTATCTATCTTTTATAAACCCTTTTGTATTTGTTCATGTATTACACATTTCATACATCCTAAAAAAATCTATTTTGGTGTCTCTTAGTCTCTACTAACCGAACTGAGTCTCTATTTGTACGAATGGACCTTCCAATGTATTTTCTTTCATATTCATCGACCTTATCTTTGTATCGGAGCGTTGCACCGTAATTTCTCTTTATTCATGGCCTTTTTTTTTCATTCATTCTGCTTTTTTGTAAAGAATTGAATTAGTTGATATCAGTCTTTTCGCAACCACCCAATCACCCTCCCCCCTCTGTTCTTGAAATGATTGCAAAACGATCAGTGCTAGGATAAACAGCAAAAGTGATAAACATGTTTTGATAGCCCAGCATCTATTTCGCAGCATTAATATTTCACTTTGCCCTTCTTTCATCCTTGGGGAATAACGATATTCATGATAACCAATTAGACCATTATCGCAGCTTCTGGTAAAAAAAAAAAAAAAAAAAAAAGAAAAAAAGTTAACTCTATCACGTTCATATTGGTTACATAGTCGGTGCTCTATGTGTAAAGCTGATCTCCCTAGAGTAAGAGTAGAGCAATAAATGCTGAAGAATGGTGTCAGGAAACTCTGGTTATCTGTGGAGAATATTCGTTGGCCGGATTCGTAATAAAATCGGCTGAGGAATTTGAAAGTCTTACTCTTCTGGGAAAATATTTGTTATTTCAATCTCTGTAAGTTTCACGGAATAGTCTGTAAATTTATCCCACAAGAAGAGAAAAATTTAGCATAAATACGTGCTCAATTTGCAAGGTGATTTATCAACCAGTTAGTTAATTGGCGTAGCTAAGTTTTGGCGCAAATCCCAATATATAAGGCATCCACCAAGGATCGAACTCTTTACCTATTAGTAATAATGTGTGACCACTTTCCTAACCATTTCAGCACGATGAGTCACCCAAGCATTCTTATACAACAGTTATATAACAAGTATAGCTTATATATGGCGCCAGGTCACAAGTATTAAAGCACCAAGTGACAGTCGTACTAATTAATCAGTAGTAATGATCTACTAATTAGTTATAATTAACTAAGATGAAGAACCAAATCATTTTGATATAATACATGTTTTAAAATGGTGATACGCCTTAGTTCCGATTGTAAAACGCGGTTGGACTTGGCAATTTTGTTTACCGGGCCATGCAACAGTATCAGTATAGCTGTTACCGTCGTTTCTTACCTTGACAGGGTCCAATCAGATTGCAATGGTTATCTTCATACGGATAAGGCTGGGTTGCTCTCTCTTGTCAGCTGTCAATATTTGATGTTCGTAAATGTATTATCCTCATTGCCACGTGACACTTCTTGGTCGCACAATTAAATCCTTGTCAAAATTATTGCATTCTGTCTGACTGAGTTCGTATGTGGGAGTGTGTTACCTGTTTGTGCGTGAGAACGCCTGCCATTGTATTTGAGCGTGTGAGTTTGCCTAGATTGACAGAACTTCATTTTCCTAATCGATTTCCAAGTAGCTTTAATTTTGGTCCCTCTCATCAATAACCTTTCATTATGTCATGGTATATCAATTGATGTGTATGTCTGTCTTTCTAACTCTCTCTCTCTCTCTCTCTCTCTCTCTCTCTCTCTATATATATATATATATATATATATATATATATACATATATAAAGAATTACAAGTATATATACCCGGTGAATGTTTCGTTCCTAACACACTTATCAGCAACGGGCAATGTGTTTTCATATAGTTATGAAAACAAAAGAAACAAAGTCACATCAGTTGTTGTACATACTGATCCCTCATCGCCAAATACGTTTTTGAGTAACCTACTTAGATTAGCCTTTTGCTTCAAGAAATTAAACGATGTGAACTATAAAATAAAGAAAATAGAAAAATATAGGTAGATATCAATCTCATCGCTTAAGGGGAAGGGATGTTTGATGGAGACTGCTGGAGAGTCATGCTAATGTAACTGTTTTAATTTTTAAATCTCCACAACAGTTATATTGTTCGTAACTGATGATCCCAACAAGAAAAATCCACACATAGTGCCGTAATATCTAATCCTTTGCAAAGCATAAAATCCTTTGAAAAGCTTACATAAATTGCAATGACAGATATTCGGAAATATTTTACTGAAATTTCAAGTTATTTCACGTCTCCGGTGTATGAAACTGTAAAGCTTTCTAGACGATATATTTTTTAAACACTTATCGATGAAATACCTTATATTATTCCAAAACGTCATGAACCGTCCTCTGGCTCCTCTTGAGAAAACGTACTGGTAATTTACAATAAGGATAATTTTTCTTCTTTTTTTCCTTCTATTTTTTAAAAATTTCGACTGATTACTATAATTAGTAATTTCATCAGTTTATATCAATCATTGTCAAGAGTCCATCGGCGTTCAATGCTGGAGCACATCCGGGGGGGGGGGGCTGAAAACGAATAAAAATCGATAAAATGACTAAAATCTATCCATTTTTTTTACTTAGTATAAACTGACTGTCCTAAACTGACAAATTGTATAAAGTCTTAGTCGAAATAAGGAAGAAAACGGCGAAAAAGAAACAAGCAAAATTAGCCTTATTGTAGCACGATTTTTTCCACTGGAGCCAGAAAACGGGTCATGACGTCAGACTTTGCCACTCGAATAATCCCAACAGTCCAAGTCATTTCATTTTCTCCGTGCACACTTGTCTGGAATGGCGATCTGACCGATACGCTTCCGGTCACTTCATCTAAATGACCATGCTGGACACTGCTCGAATTCAGCTCCGGTCTCGCTTCGCTGGTCCCAGATTGTAATCCTTTTGATGCCGTTAAACTTTCTTTGAAGCCCGGATGAACACAAACGCTATTCGTGCGCTTCTTCGCCTTGGTCTTCATGTTGTATGCGTGTCTCTGTCTGGACTCTTTCTCTCTCTTTGGGATCACGTCTTTGACTACGTGTCTCTGTGATTCAGTCACGGTTCTTCCCCCCCCCCCACTGTCTATTTTCAACAGGTAATCTGTAGGAGCACGGTGTATGTACGTCGGGGGCGGGGGCACTACTGGACTGTCCTCATCTTTCTTTATTTCTTCTCACACACGCCGTAGATAATGACTGTGGAGACGAAGACATGAGCATGAAACGATTCTGCTCAAGTGAACCACAAATTGCTGTAGAATTCGTGGCCAACAGATTGTGAGAAACAATAGAAGGGATATCAATAGAACAGCAGGGTTCGTTAACCCTTTGTTTTCCACTGAACCTTCGGGCGCGAATTTTAGAAAGTAGTGGACGTCGGTTACATCCTAAAGAACCCCTGGGACAATACCACAACCGCCCGGAGCCATTGTAGACATCAAATAAGGTTAGATTTGTATATCTCTGAATTTTTGAGATGAGGTATTATTATTATTTCTATTAATATTCGGACCATCCTCATCTTGTTTGTTTTTCAAACAACGTTTCGGCCGTTGTACTCTACGGCCTTCATCGGGTATCATCTGGTAGGTGTGGGGAAGTAACGAACCGAACCCTTTATTTTATTTCGGTTCGTTACTTCCCCACACCTACCAGATGATACCCAATGAAGGCCGTAGAGTACAACGGTCGAAACGTTGTTTGAAAAACAACCAAGATGAGGAAGGTCCGAATATTAATAGAAATAAGGTTAGATTTGTCTGGAATATGTCCACATAGCAATTTGGAAGATTGTATTGCACCAATCTTTCGAGGAGGGATAATATATCTGCCGAAGTCGGTATTCGAAGACTTGCGTTTTATCGTTAACGACGACAATACACATTCACCTCAGTTGTCAAGATGGCCGATGTATTATCACTGCAGACGTATGCCGAAGGTTACCACGTATGGCTCAAGGCTATGTGCAAGAGTTCTCAATGGTCTCTTTTGATATATATATATTTATGAATTGCGTTATACTATATAGAAACTCTCGTACGTCATTACATGGCTAATGTATCACTTGGTCTTGACAACATAAATAGAATGAATTATTGAAGAAAATGGGCTGCTGCAGGAATATGAATAAATAAATACATACACACACACACACAGACATATATATATATATATATATATATATATATATATATATATATATATATTGCCATGTCAAAGTTCGAATCATAGTAAATTTCCACAGTTAATGGCTCTGCCATTGATATAATATACATACGTATGTCAAAACTTAGATACGCACATATAATGTATCAAGGTAGGATATTCAGCATTTCACTTCATATGTCTATAATCATCAAGCACTTCCCATCTGGAAACCATGGCTAATAGAGTTTCAGCAGTTTAAAGCCAGCTCGTACATTCTCGAAAACGTCCCTTCCTATCCAACCCTTCTCGAAAACTCAGATTCAAACCAGTCTAAGACGATGCAGTTTTCATAATTAGAGTTAATCGCATCGGTCTGCCTAGCTGGATAACCCCTCCCTGTTTATTATAGGTGGCAGAGACGGGGAGGAAAGTTGGCTCAATCCCAGCATACTACCGAAATATCCAGAATAATAGACATCCATATAATTAACATCTGCGTGATTACTTTATCTTACATCAGCACTCCCTCGACCGCCTCCTCGGGTTCTGTGTTGACCTTAAGACCTTGACCTCCCTCGTGCATTTCTTGTGCTTCTCTTAGAGTTTCGATAATCTCAAGAGGGGTAGTCTGGTAATCCAGAGCAAATATTGCAAAGAAAAAAAAAATGATGTAACCGTAAAACTAATCGCCAATTCAAATTGCTATATTAGCCGTTATATATATATATATATATATATATATATATATATATATATATATATATATATATATATATCTTTTAACTAGGACTAACATGGTAAGCGTCGTAAATGATGCAATTATGAATCGGCATCTCTACCTGAGATCAGAGTACCTGTGCTCTGTATAGGATCAACGTGTCACTCTCTCTATAGATATAGTTTAGACGGGTCTATAGTTTCAAACACTAAAATTGTAAAAAAAAATCAAATGTATCTCATTTCAGTCAATTATTTCCAAATATCTATTAATGCAATTAATAATGTCGTGTTTCATGTTTCGCGCAGAATTGGTTACTTTTGTACAATATGTGAATTTTTCTTCTTGGGATCATCAGTTGATAACCATGTAACGGTTTCGGGGATTTAAAAACTAAACAGTTATATTAACACGGTCTACCTTCCCTAGAGCTACATTAATGGGACGGTTTATTAAACAAATACGTAAAAACTTTCATTGCCTCTTTCTATAGGTACTTAGTGTGATTATATGCGGCATATGACCTATAATGGTCAGTCATTCATAGCTTGAACACTCTATGAATCAGACAGGAATTACAATAAAGGTAGACAACTCTATGACGACACCCTATAAAAGATTTTTTACCAATAAACTATGTTGTGCCTTATTGTGAAGAAAATTGGTGGACGCTGTTAATATTCTTTATATTTGACATCAAATGTGAATTGTATTTGGACTGTGCATGAATTTCTGTTCGTGCTAACATTGGTCTCTCCTATAGCACCAATTTATTGTCTATTTCCGCTGGGAACTTTTTGGATGGGAAGAAAAGTAACGTCCTTGTCTAGTATAGATATTCCCCTTTATCTGAAAGCATTTTTCCAAAACCTTTTGTAAGCCAAAATGAAGTAAATCCCACTGGCAATTACCAGTAATTCGTGTGAAATAAATTTCTCAGAGTTATCAGATCCCAATAATGATAGTGATGATGATGAGGTGTTAGGCTATGTCGTCGGAGCTAGGTTCGGTGGAAAGCATACGAAAGTAGGGTATAGGAAAGAGAGAATGATTTCGCGCACTGTCTCACGAACATCATACTGCACAACGCTGAACACTCTTTTCACTCTTCGCCATTGTTCGTAAAATCGAAAAAAATGATGTGAAGCGAACTTTTGAAAAGTACAAGATAGCTGTACACATTTTGATCCCAATTCTTTGAAAGGGTCTTCAGATAATCTTTGAAATAACCTGTTAGAGACGGTCATTTTAAGTTTTGTGGATTATGATTTTTCCGACAATATTTGATTGAAATGATTATTCAGAAGGCTGTGAAAGGCTACCAATAAAATTTCTTCTTTTTATTTCAACGTTTCGTTACTTTATCCTTGCTTTTTCAAGAAAAAAAAAACAAACTTTTTTATAGTCCAAAAATTGAAAAATCGAAACCCACAGTTATTACCCTGCACCGTAACTTCTTCTGAACTGATTTTCATTCGGTTTTTATTTAGTGTATGGTGCCTGAAGAGATATGCGCTCTCTTGGTGCTTCCTGTTTTCTTTCTTCCTTCCTCTCCCTTTACTCTCCCCACTATTACCCCCTCTCTAACGTTTCCCTATTTTCACAATTATCCCCCGACCAATGTAATCTTCCGTATAGGTGACTTCATGCTGACCGCATCCTTCCTTAAATATGCTTTAATATATTGGCAATTAACGTTCCTTGCAACTCAGGAGCCAATTAGCCTATATGTATAAAGATGAATGTCAGTGCACTTAAGCATGTGGGAACGTTCTGATTGATGTTTACGTCATAATTGGACAAAGGCGTTAGGATCTGAGTCTCTTTCGGTGAGCGCTTAAATCAGATTGCACCGAATATATCTCGATATCCCTATGTTGATGCTTATCTCTCTTAATTTGTTCTTATCTATATCTCAATGCATATCAATCTCATTTTGTTCCTATCTATCTATTTATTTCAATCTGTTCATATCTATATATTTATTTATCTATCAATCCATATATTCCTGTTCATATCTATATGTCTGTTCATATTTATCTATTTCAACCTCATATCTTTCCATGCCTATCTGTCTATATCTATATATTAATGTCTATCCATCTATTGGTTTCTTTATATCCGCCTTTAACAGTCTATTCATGCCTATCTATCTATCTATCTATCTATCTATCTATCTATCTATCTATCTGTCCGTTTATACCTATCTATGTCGCTATCTATCTATCTATCTATCTATCTATCTATCTGTCCGTTTATACCTATCAATGTCGCTATCTTTCTACCTATCTATCTATCTATCTATCAATCTATCTATCTATCTGTCCGTTTATACCTATCTATGTCACTATCTATCCATCTATCTATCTATCTATCTATCTATCTATCTATCTATCTATCCATTTATCTATCTATCCGTCCGTTTATACCTATCTATCTATCTATCTATCTATCTATCTATCTATCTATCTGTCCGTTTATACCTATCTATGTCGCTCTCTCTCTCTCTCTCTCTATCTATCTATCTAACTATCTATCTATCTATCTGTTTATGCCCTCTATGTCGCTATCTATCTATCTATCTATCTATCTATCTATCTATCTATCTATCTATCTATCTACTCCAACTAACGTTCTTAGCTACCTTGGATGGCAGAACGTACATCGTAACGAAATAAAAACATTCTCTTCCCAGTGCAACAAGTTAGAAACAGTCCTGCACATTGCCCTAGCTATTTATATTGCCTGAAATAAAACCGTAGAGTGGACGCACATGCTCACCAGTTGCAACATACTACGTGCCACAAGACGCATACGTGCGTCATGTGGTTGTGAACTTATCAAAATTCTCACGACTCACAACATGGATCCCCCGAGACCACATGCGCAACCGAGGCCGGCAAAATGTTAGATGGAGAGACGAGCTAGAAAAGTTCAGGAAGTACTGGCTCCGTGACGCCCATGATAGAGAAGTGTGGCAAATCCTGGCGAAGGTCTATGTCCAACGACGGACGCTAAAAGACTGATGATGATGATGATGATGATGATGAATCTCTCGGTCAAATAAGGCCTAACTACCGCGTCTGGTTTGTTATGTATTAATGAATAAATATATCTGGGGCTACCTTTCGAAAATACCGATATTCGGTTAGAACTGAAAATACACTCCTCTTTCGAATATTTAGCGAGACAAAAACTAGAAAAAATATTATGGGAGATTTTTTCTTCAGAAACAACGAAAGTGTGGAGCATGTCAATAGGTCAGTTTGCAAAAGAAATTAAAAAAAAAAAGCAAATAGATAAAAAGTGTGTGCAGAATTATTTACTCAAAGACAATTTATTTACTAAGGCAACCAGTCTAGGAGAAGGACAACTCTAAACAATTTGATGCCCAATTCGACCCCCCCCCTGTAGTTCATGTTGCCAAGTTAGTGCCAGATGGATAGCTCTCTGCTTTTCTCTGGACTACCCCAACAATGCCCTGATGGTGACGACTGGGCATCCCAAGAACCCCACTCACTTCGTCCAAGCATGCACCCGGCGGAGGGGCTATCCAATAGTCTGTAAAAACAGAATGGAGGCCATTCATACAAAGACGGAAAAAACTATCGGCATCATCTGTATCGTGATTGGCCATATGTAATTCTGTATGTCACATAACGAACAGAAAGATACGATATGACCTCTCCATATGAGGTTGAGCATGATTAGGGCTAAGGGGAATTTCTTGTTCTTGAAGGTTGAACCTGCTCTATCGAAGGCTTAGAAAAAAATGCAACAGTGATTTTGATTTCAACTAAGTATAACGTCAGCAAAGCGATGGGTATTCTACCAGTTTCAAATTGAAAAAAAAAATGTTTTTTGTTTTTTTTACTCTTTGTCTGTTGAGTTGAATAATATATGTATGCTGTTGCGACCTGGGGCTCAAGAGTCGATATCAATTTCAGTGATTTACCAAAGACTAGAAATTTCAAAAGGTCAGAAATGTAGCACTGGGTGCTTTTGTAAAAAGGTCAACGGCTGAGTCGTGTAATTAAATTCACCAAATTAACCCAAGTGAATGTCGGCCTTGTCTAGAGTTCGACAGCATCACTGGAAGATTTATCCTGTTGAGTCAGGGTTCCTTTCCCCTGGACTCCGGCCCTGCTTCGACACCACAAAATTTTCGGCATTCTCATTCATTTTTCTTTCTCCCTCTCTATCCTTCACTTCATACTTACATTTTTCCTTTCTCTCTCTTTCATATATGTATGTGTGTTTTTGTTCGTAAGTGGGTATGCATGTGAGTATTGTTCTTGTATATGTGCAAGAATATATATATATATATATATATATATATATATATATATATATATATATATATATACACACACACACACACATATATATATATATATATATAGAGAGAGAGAGAGAGACACGCAGGTTAGTCAGTAATCATTCGTATTATTGCTATATTTTCCTTTAAATTGACCGAATAGAGTTTTGTGTGCACATTTAGGATTATGGTGCACCTGTCGTCGCTACAGTGAATATTCGTCCTTGATCAGTTAGTTGCCTTTGTGCTATCATTGCATCTCTGCTCTCAATCTACACGAAAGAAGAACAACGAGCCATGATCCGTTTTGGGGGTCTACCGATCTACCGAAGGCAGGAGAGGGTCTTAACAGTAAACAACTCACATTGCAGTGTGATGTTTCAGGACAAGCTGAAGCCTGCTATTCGAAGCAAGCGTCGAGGTCTTTTGTCAAAACGTATTTTGCTTTTGCATGGAAATGTGCTCCCTCATACTGATGCTCACATTGTTTAAACGCTTCAGGTTCTGGGATCGGAGTTATTGAAGCGCCCTTCTTATAATCCTGACCTCGCTCCCTCAGATAACCATATGTCTGGTTCCCAGAAAGACGCCTCAAGAGGTCGTCGATTTGCCACGGATCAAGATATGAAAGACACTGTGCAAACTGTAGCAGAGTAGCCAACAAAAAAACATTTCTTTCTGAGGACATATCGAAACTTGTTGAACACTGGACTAAGTGCATTGCAAAGCAAAGATATTCTATTGAAAGATAATGTATTTGTAAGATCTATAGTTTTGTTCTAATAAACTATTATAACAAAAGTGCTGATAGTTATTGACTCACCCTCTTATAAGCATATTGGTATTTATTCATGTACAAGCGCTTTTAGATATGTGTTCATACAGTTGCATTTATATATCCACATGTATTCTTATTCTTCTTGTTATAATGTGCTATAATATCATAAAGAAACCGTAACCAGAAACATGAACGTGTTTGTGAAGCAATTCCTTTATTTCATTATATTTTAAGCTCTACTCTAACTCAACTCAATGTTTAATGTTGAATGTATCGAGCATTATGTGAAATAAATTCATCATATATCGGATTTTACATCATATTATATTGTATTCCTGATTTGTATTATATATATATATATATATATATATATATATATATATATATATATATATATATATATATAATGTGTCTGTGTGTATGTGCCTCTCTGTGAAAAGAATTCAAGCTCACAGGGATATATACATGTGCTTCCTTGCTTCTTTTTGTATGTGAATGTCCTTTTTGTTCCCTGTTATTTCCTGTAGATTTACGTATCTCTACATAGGTAAATAAATGAACATCAACTCACAGTGATATATAGATAAGTGTGTGTGTGTGTGTGTGTGTGTGTGTGTGCGCGCATGTGTGTGTTGATAGAAACATGAATGCCATTTGAAAAAAAAAATCTCTTCCAGAGGAAGTTCTGCCTTTGAACTACTCAGTTATTAAAGTTTGTTTAATACTTTCAAGCTTCTTGAATTGTAAATTGCCTTTGATATTTTGAAAGGAGGATTTTAAAAGCCACAGAATCAAATAAAGATAAATAATGAAAGTCCAACTCTCTATTAAGAGAATGACTCACATTAAAGATTACATACTGGAGGGTGTAAAAATAAATTATTAGGTAAAAACAATTTTTTTTTCCTGACAAAAAAAGGAGAGCACGAACCGAGCTAAATAGAAAATGGGGCAGCGGTATTGGTTAATGATTAGGATGAAAGTAAGAAAGAAAAATGAAAAAAGGTGAATGTTGGAAGGGGAGACTGGTAGGTAGTAAAAGTCACGTCGGTATGTAACAAAAGATTCAATAATTTTTTTTTCCGTTCATAAAAGTAGAATTTACATAAAAAGGTATACAAATGAATCCTGCATTTGAAATGATACAATGCATCCAGCCACAATTTTCGACAAGTTAAGCGTAAATATTTAAAAGAATTGTCAATGTAACCAGGAGTGTCCGCTGCAAAATTATCTGGGTTGGGGTAAAAGGATATAGCTAACGAGTGTGTGTGGCGAAGGGTTCTATCATTTTTATCACATGTGCGTATGTTTGTGCGTTTCATCGCTCCTGGCCATACCGTTTCGTCTACAGACTGGAAAATTGGCATCTGTATTCCATATGTTCGTCGCTGAAGAGGAGAATGTGAACAGCATATTTCTCTCTGTGAACCGCCGCAAATATTTTTCTCAAAAAAAGATGGCTGGTTCCCATCGAAATGCATCAAACTACGCCCATGGAATAATAATTAAAAGCATTGAGATGTTGCACCTATCTCTTGCGGTTTTCTCTATAATTTCCAGTTGTCATTACCATCTACATTCTCTCAGCTCACTTTTCATCTACAATACAAACATATGTGTGTGTGTGTGTGTGTGTGTGATAAGAATCATAGGTTTTAGAAGTAGTCAAGTAATTTTAAGTGAGCAAGGAGATCTCATATCACTGTCACAGAGATATGCCGTTTTTATCACTTATTAGAACCGAATTTCAAATAGTCCTTATAATCCCTGTAAAGTCTGTAATAAATCCAAGAACATGCATCAACGGCTATTTTGAGCCTATAGAGGCCTTTTCCCCCCTTTTAGAATGGATATACTAAAAAGGGAGCCTGCTTAAGAAAATTGATTACCGGCGTCAAGTTTGTTGTATTTACACGCGTTCTGCGTTGTTATACCTGCTTTTTAGCTTATTCAGTCTCGCACTGCTTATTTTGTTTATCCTTTTCTCAAACAAACCATTCTTAAATTTCTCATCGCTTAAGCGTTTAACTGGCCCAGACAGGCAACAGTTCCCACTTCGGTGCATTCTATAAACGACAATACTGTTGTTAAAACAAGGTCTTCGTAATTAGGTAGGCATGTGTTGCTGCCCATTCTAGTTAGAGATTATAGACCAGAGAACAGGAAAATTGACAATTTACAAAAATAACTACTTCTCTTTGCGTAAAAATCTAAGCAGTCTTTTTCTTCTCAAAATCTTCGTTGATTTTTCTTACAGTAGGAAACTATCAGATCATTGCCTTGCCAATGATACAAGACTAAAATATCTGCTAAAATAATTCAATTTGAATTGATAAATCTGATTTAATCTAATTCAATTCTAATTTAGACAAATGAATTTATTCGGATATATTTACACCGCCTGTATGTATACATTTTTTTTATTCAATTTGGTGCAGCTTGACTTATATCTACGAAGAATATTCTTTTGCTGAATATTGTGTAGCTCAAAAGTGTTGAAGAATCTGAAGCCTGCTACAAAATGTAGAATTTTTGTGGAGATCCAATCGTTAATATCTGGCGATTTCTCTTTGTGGAAACAACGGTGTGTCGTCGGAGTCTGATTCGGTGAAAATGTGCTGAGTCCGACTCTGACTATTTGATTTTGGGTAACGTCCTGGGAGCTTCTTCTGGCCTAATACCGGCCACCCAAAGTTTGGAGAGTTTGGACTTTAAACATTTAAATAGGATTAATTTGTTCAAAATGCCAGTCTAAGGGTGTTATTTAACGGGATTTTTGTGATAATATATCTTCGTAAATTTCACAGCGAATGCTTGTTTATTATCACACATTTCTAATCGGTACACGGGAACACCTTCAAAGTCAAGTATTGCAGTAGTACAAAACGAAACCTCAGAAAACTGAATTTATTAACTCAAACTAATGAAAAATATGTGTAGGGTGACCCTCATATGGGCATAATTTGGTTGATTTCATATTGGTATGAGGACACCACATCCAAGATTCTTGATTGTGCATTTTGTGAAGAATGTCACAGACCTAACTTTAGGAATGGCATACTCTGGCTTTCGTGTTGGGACTCTGAAATAAAACCCAGGAGATACATATGAATAATATCCTGCAAGAATATGATTTGTTGCAGTCTACCGATTATTTTGA
>OY735232.1:5573127-5618127 GCA_963457665.1 Thysanoteuthis rhombus | reverse complement strand
TATTCTTTCCCATGGAAAGTGTAAATGAAATAGCTGTTGCACGAAGAGATGAATATTTACAGGTCTGGCTCAAGGCTCAATAAAAGGGAACTCAGTGAAGATCTTGGTTCTATTATTGTGAGTTAGGGATCGATTTGCACAGATAAGTAGCGCATCGCTTAAAGCTTTGGCTTCATAAGTAATTCTGAATGATCTCAGCAACGCACACACACACACATATATACATCGATTAAATCTATAATTTTGTCCATGACATACCCTCGTTTCGCTTAATTCAGCTGCCCTGACCAAGTGACGGGGCCTTACATATATATGCTCAGAAGATAACTTCCACTATGTTTTGGTATGTGATGGCCGGGGTGTGTTATCATCATTATTCTCGCAAGCATCATATGATATTCTTTTATCGGGATTTGTTTACTCTAGTTACGTTAGAATTATGTTTTGTTTTTTTTTGCTTTCAATTGATCTTTGTTGTTTATTTTTATTTTTTTTAACGAATAGTTTTATTTGTTTGTTGTATCAAAGGGTTTCATTTGTTTAAGCAATTTTCATATTTGATTCATATTATTTACCTGTTTTCAGGCATGATATTTTTATTTGTTTTTCTTTTGCAGTAAGAAAACTATTTCTCTAATTTTGGGGGTCAGGGGCACGTCAATAATATATAAGACTTGTTTATTTCACCAACACATCTTTATATCTGATCCATTTTTTTTCTCTCAACGCGGACAATTATATTATAAGGAAAATGGATATATAATTATAGATTGCGTGATATCATATTAAAAGCCTTTTTGAAATGTATCATTTGGCCTAGACAACGTAAATAGGATAAATAATTAAAGGAAATGGTACTGCTGCAGGAATCGAACCTGCGGCAGATAGAGTAGGCTGCTTTACCGTAGCGTGGCTTTAACCATTGAGCTAAATAACTCGATTTGGGCTTTTAAATCACCAGCAGCTCTTTTCCTCAATGGTAAGAGTAACGCTACGTTGGAGCAGCTACCTTATCGGTTCCAGGTTCGATTCCTACTGCAGTCAAATTTTCTTTAATTGCTTATTCTATTTATGTTGTCCATGCTTAGTGATACATTAACCGTGTAACGACAGAATATCAACTCAAATAAGAGTTTCTGTATAATATAATGCGATTTATGATAATTCTGTCGGATCATATATATCCATTTCTTCACACACACACACGTATATATAAGGGATGTAGAGAAGCTACTTATACATATGGAGAAGTCTATTCAATTCAACATCAACCAATCATTTCTCGCGCAGGTGCGTCGTTTCAGCTCTTTTTGCTTTTACATATTTAAGAGGGATTTTTCTTCTTGACCCGAACCGAATTGCAATGAGTTCACCACAACAATTCTTACCCCCGCTGTGCATCTTCTGACAGCCATAACGCCCCCTCCACCCAACTGCCTTTGTCATTCTTTCCTACAATCAGACTTCTATTTCCCAGTCTTCTATTTTTCCCAGCGCCCTTTTCTTTTTAATTCCATTTTATTTCACTTCTCCCAGGTCCTTGGTTAAAAATTTCCTAACGAGAGAGGAGGTCGGAATTTTGCATTCTCTTGTACATAGTAACAAATAACACAATGGCTTGCCTCTGTACACGTTGAGGAGAAAGCTCGTACCTTTGTCCGCGTTAAATTGACTGAGACGTTGTTGTTGTTGTTGTTGTTGTTGTAGTTGTTATTGTTTTTATTATTATTATTATTATTATTATTATTATTATTATTATTATTATTATTGATAATAACATAATAGTATCATAATGAGTACGACGATAATAACGATTTTTAAAAGTCCGCCTTCTTCCCTTGGGTCTCGCGGCTGATCTAAGACGTCAGCTGCTGTAATACTACAGAGTGAACGATTATCAGAAGAGAGTGATATAAAACAAACGAATGAAAAGATAGGGTTGGGAATTATCAGTAAGGCAGAGTAGAGTGATTTAGCTGAATTGAAAGAAGGGACGAAAATGACCAAAAAAGCATAGATGAGAATAAAATACAATAAATCTATTAAAAGTTGAGAATGAGGTATGAAAAACGAAATATTAGAAAGGAAAAATAATTCCAACACAGTTTCCATGAACGTGGAGAGCACGCCCCACATGGGGACATTTTGAATGTATCAAAGGAAAAATTGATATTTGGGAGCGAAGAGAAAAAAGCGTTCCGTGGTTAAAATTGAAGCAACGTTAAGGCTTAACTGACTATTTTCAAATCATTCAGTACTATTAATTCCTATTCACACAAATGTATTAATTAGCTAATTTTTCAATAGATTCTGCAGTCACTACCTTTTTTATCGGAGGGGGAAATTAATCAAATTGCAAAAGCTCAAGATTTGGCTGAAGGCCAATAATTCAATAACACATGCGAAAACACGAAATGTAGTTCTTTTTACCACAAAATATAAGATTTAATAACTTTTTTTTGTTGGTAAGGTCTTTAAAGTGGGGCATCAATTTTTTCCTAGCTGTTGAGGTGGAACATGGCGCAAAATAAGTTATGAACCACTCATCTAAACCATGGAATACAAACGTTTTCAAAAAAGAACGAATGAGATGAATTGTATTCGGTTAAAATAGAGTAGAAAAAACCTGCTGTGAGAATTTAAACATCCCGACGTCCTTATTCTTTCCGGCTCATTCTTGAGCTGCCGAAAAAGAAAAGAAAAAAAATGGCGCCCTTCCTATTAAGTGTGGTATTTTCTTCTTCGCCGTCTTAACAATTTACGTCGTGGTCTTTAAAATCTGTTTATGCTTGACCCCGCTAAGAGGCAGGGTAATTCAAAGGAAAGAAGAGGGAAGGGCGAATGGGTAGGGCTAGTTGGATTTTAATTTAGTCGTCTTGAGTGGCTCTTCCAATGTGTTGACGTTATCGGCGACCATATGACTGGGTGTATTCTCCTTCATTTTCTTCACGGACTGAAATGTTCCGAAAACGTCTTACTGTAGAGTAGAATCATTTCGCGTCTTAAATAATGCTCGCTCCCAAAAATGCTTTGTTCCCCACTAAAATATTTGTACATCTGTGTATCCCTCTTGACTCCAGCAGAGCTGTCTTAACAAAACGTCACAGATATGAAACGTATTAAAGGACATAGACGAAATATCTGGAAAAAATAAATCATAAACGCAAGATTTCTGAAAATGGCATGAAAGACGTTCACAATACGCTTTTCAAATTTTGGGATACTGTTACAGAATTATTGCATGTGAGGTACTAGGTCAATAATTTGAGAGCGATATTACACGTGGAAAATGTGTGTGTGCACGTCTATAATGAAATGGCTCTGTGTGTATGTATGTGTGTGTGTGTGTGTGTTTCCATCCCTTTCCCATGAGAAGATGAAAAGAGCCGTGAGTCAAGAGCAGCTGACCCCTTCCCCAAGATAGCTAGCTAGTGAAAGTGACAGATTTTAGTGTAGCAAGTTGGGGTGGATAACAGTCAGCCTCTTGCCCTAGGGGTCAGCAGGTGTGTTTGAGTATCTCAGAAAAGGGGTTAACTATAACCGAATTTCGCATGTCGTGTGTGTAAAATCCCAAATGGAAAATGTAGCATTTTAGATGTAGGAATCTTTCAGCTCCGTTTCATCTGTTAACACCATCAAGAGAGAGCCATGACAAAATAAAACAAGGATTTATTTCATAATCAGAATCCTCGTTCCTAACATAGAACCATTTCACATCTCTCTACCGATGAAACGTTTCCCTTTATGCAGATACGTCGTCATGTTTCCCAGCGACCAGATCTAAACACAACGGGCTTTTCCGAAGATTACATCGACATTTTCAGTGCAAGTACGATATGCACACATTGAATCAACCATGGAGCTGACATTAGAGGACATAGCGGCCGATCCATGTAAGATAGGATTCGGGTGAGAAGTTCCCTGCCATTGTCCTCATGGATATCCAACATGGTCGTTATGTCACACACCGTTATCCTACAATATAATTTCTTCACAATATTCTTTTATTTGATTATAGTGTAATCTGAATATTTCCATTTTTGACTTTTTTGTTTACTCGATTTTGGGGCCCTGTGTCTATATTTGATCTTTGTTTTTTATTGAATTGTTTACCAAGTTGTCTCCAGAGAATTAAACAATATATTTGAAACTGGCCAGATGGCCATGGAATCTTTCGGGATTCTAACAATAGGTAATGAAATTAAAGCAGAGGATTGTTTTCTGGCCAATCTAACGGTCAAGAATGCTTAAAAACGTTGACTTGTCGAATCATGGTTTGAGGAACGTTTTTAGTTATGATATAATATAATATAATGACATCCGATACATTAGAGTTTTGAATCCTGTTTTTTTTAAAGAAGAACATCCAGTGAGTGCAAAAGTATACAATACACTTGGGTTTTGAGTACCGTTTTTCAAAAGAACATACGGTGAATGCAAATGTATTGGATACATTTAAAAAAAGTTTTTAACATATAAATACAGCTTCAAAATTGACAGAATTTGGACAAAAAATGTCTGCTTGCACTAGATAACTTTTCAACGCACTATCATATTTTGATATTTTCTTATTTTTGTATTCTTTAAACTTTGGTCCGAATTCAGTCAATTGTGAAGGGTGCTGCAATAAACTTTTTGAAATGTATCGGATACCCTTGCACTCACTGTACACTGATTTACGTTGCTTCCTGTGTCGACAGTGGAAATGGAGATGGGAGTTCGAGTCTTTGCCAAGCACATTAAATCGAAATGATCGGAGCGAACCATGTTTGTTTTCGAGGCCAAAGATCTCGGCTTCTGTAGACCTCACATTTAGCCGGCCCATAACAACCGGGGCCCAATTTTTTGCTGCTGAAAAAAGAAAACAAAATGGAAAAGTAAGAATAAATCATTTATAAATAGATTATGCAAATATTAACCTTTCTTATATTTGAACTATTCCTTCCAACCCCGCCTCTTAATTTCCCCCTTAAGATACGAACTCGTTATTCCAACATGCGTCCTCTTTGGTAAACAACTCACTGACAGAGCAACCCTAAGAATAAGTGTTTATACGTACATTAAAAAAAGAAAAGTAAATGTTTATATTCAGGATGTTCGATTCTTGATTCAAGTGGTTTTGTCGATGATCGAAATCATCTACAAGATAATAACTTTATTCAGCCCCAGAATAAAAAAAAATGTAATGATTGTGGAAACAATATTAAACTGAATCATATTATTTCTGTCTTTATCTTTCTGACTTACAATCCGTATATATATATATATATATATATATATATATATATATATATATATATATATATATATATATATATATATATATATATATATATATATATATATATATATTACGGATCAGGTTAGCAATATAGCATAATATAATGATATAAAGCAATGTCTGATATGTGATGGATTTATTTCATAAAGTGTTCGATACATTCAACTTTATATTATGAAAGTCAAGTTGTTTTAGAGTAGAGCTGGAAATAATTTAATAGAATGTGGAATCGCTACACAAACTATTTCATGTTTCTGCCCTCTCTGGGCCTCATCAGATACTGAACTTCTCTCAATGTTGAATATATTGAGCATTTTATGAAATAAATCCCTCACACCCACGATATTGAATTACTGATTTGTACTTAAGTATATATATATATATATATATATATATATATATATATATATATATATATATAAAGGTATTTTATTTCAAGAGTATGATAGACAGGACCCTAGATCGAAAAAGAAATCGGGATCAGCCTTTAAAAACTGTAAGATAAGTATGACGAATCGAATTGAAAACTCAGGACAAGAAATTCAAAGTTAGGTGAAGACGTAGAAGAATGAATACTTCCCGGTGAGGGTAGCCATGTTGGAGAAAATATCTTTTTTATCGAAAGAAAAGAATGAAATTAAGATAAGGAAGCCCTCACAAGTAAATAGTCCGGTCTTTGGCACCATTGGAGCCTATGATACATTTTGGCAGATCCATATTTGTTGAACCAACGATGGCGTCCCTTCGAAAAACATGGCGGCGATCACTTCGCTAAGAAATCTCTGCTCTGCGCTGCCTGTAAATTTCCGATTCACTAACTTTTTTTTTCTTTTGCTTTCATTTAACCAATATTGACTTTAGTTTCTTTCCCTGACTGGTCCTACCCCTTTTGGTCTTCGTTTTGTTTGCCTTTTTTCTCACGTTTATTTCCAATTACTTTTCTTCTTCTTTTTTTACTTATAAGTTTGTTTTTCTTTATTTCTTCTTTCTTTTTTTTCTCTCGTCCTTTCTGAGTTTTTATCCTCTATTTTTCTTGTATCCATGTTCGATGTGTCTTTCCTTCTTTCCTTATTCTCTCATCCCTTCTAATCTTTTTCTTTTCTTTTTTCTTTTACTTTCTCCGTCTTTCCTTTTCTCTTTCTCCTTTTCTTTCTTTCCTTTGCTCTTTTTCTCTTTTCATTTACTTCTTTTCTCTTTCCTTCTCTCTTTTTCTTTTACTTTCTCTCTCTTTCCTTTTCTATTCCTCTTTTTTCTCTCTTTCCTTTTTCCTTCTTCTTTTTCATTTTCTTTTTCTCTCTTTCCTTTTTCCTTTTTCTTTCTTCTTCCTTCTCCTACTTTCTTCGTGTTTGAAAATTCCTCATCGTTTTCTGTTATATTTCTCTTTTCTCGTTCATTTCTTTTAATCCTCCTTTTCTTTATCTCTATGTCCGATATGTTAGAGCAATGTTTCTTCCTTCCTTTCTTTCTCTCTTTCTTCGAATCTCTAAAGTAAATTCCATTCTTTGGATTCACCCTTCTTTTCTTCCACATTTCTTTTTTCTTCCTCGTTTATATTAATCTTCGTTTCGTTTCAATTCCCGTTTTTTATTTTCTTTTTTCAATACGCCGCACCACGCGTCCTCTTTCCAGCATCAGACTTTTTCACATCTTTTCTCGTATACTTTCATATCGAGGCCAAACATGAGGTCAAGTCAGCGTACCCTCATCCGCAGTAGGAAAAACATTCCCAATCATATCCACACAATAACCTTAGTTCGAGAAACGCTGTGTTTAAACGCGAATTCCTACCATCACCAAACACGAAACAGTGTTAAGTGTAAAACAAACGTATATAAAGCCACAGGAAATCAAAAAGCACATATTCGCATACGCATCAATAATACCTTCTGTTTTCGAGCGTAAAATTTTTAAGACTCGAGAAAATATTGAAGTGTTTAAATGCGTGTGGTAAAAATATAATAAAAAAAGAAGAAAGCTGGAGACATTGGCTATTGGTAGCGAATACGAGTGAATTAGCTGATAGAAGGAGAGAAAAAAAAACGCCGAGAATCTAGCGTAGCTTATTGGCCTACAAGACAGACGTTTCAGAGACAATGAGCAGGGCCTTCTATTAGTTGCTAAAATAGCAAGAAAAGCCATCTTAAGCTTTGGCTTATTCGCTTTTAAGCCACAATTGTACGGCCGATTTATTCGTGTTAGCCTCACACCGAGAAGCAGGTGCGTTGAAATAACTGACTCAATAGATGAGGCAAGCAAAAAACATACGAGCTCATAGCTTAATGGTTAGCGAGTGAAGTGAAAATTTTAAAAACCGAGGTTCCTTTGTGTTTCTTAGTATGGTAAGATTTCTAATTGTTCAGTTAAAGGGGGGATCGTAGGCACATCAATAATTTCCTGGCTTCATGAAGGAAAAAACATTCATTTTCGAAGAAGCCAAAATAAGAAACAAGAATGATAAATGATGCAAGAGAAGGGGGAAGGTAAAGATGACAATAGTTCAGCCGAAGGTTTGGACCACGTTTCATATCAATCCAACATGTAACAGCTGAGAAAATTGATATTTAACGTAGTAAGGGCCGACTGACCGACCGAGGGATGCATCGAATGCATTTAAAAAGCGAGACAGACGTTGGTTAGTATTTAGTTCATCGTTCTTTCCTCGACAACCAATGGCATTTTTTCAGAGAAGACTGTAATTGATACAAAAATAAAGTTTCGCAAAAAAAAGAAAGAAAGAAAGAAAGAAATAGTGAAGAAAATGAGGCTGAAAAAGAGAGAGAACTAGAGCCTCCGAAACAGACAGAAAGAGATATCAGAAGAAAAGAAGAGGGAAAAAGAAAGTCTTCACAAGAAAGAGAGAAAGAAAGAAGGAAACAAATGTAGAGAAAAGTGAGAGATCCTAAGAAAACCAGAGGGGGAAAAAAGAGAGACATTAAATGAAAAGGAGAGAGAGAGAGAGAGAGAGAGAGAGAGAGAGAGAGAGAGAGAGAGAGAGAGAGAGAGAGAGAGAGAGAGAGAGATTATAAGAAGAGTGAGGTCAGAATTGAAGAGAAAAGAAAGAAAGAAAGGGAGAGACCAGAAGAAAAAGTGATTGATCATAAAAAAAGACCAGGGAAAGAGAGAAAACGAAACTTGAGAAGAAAGTTTACGTAAAAGTGAATAAAGCAAGGATAAAATTAAAGGTTGTAAGGGCAAATAACACCAAACTTAACAAGGCGATCCGATAGCGTTTCGGTTAAAAGTTTCTGGCGGAGTAATCAAGAGTTTAAAGTTGCAAAATGGTGAAGTCAAAGATAATGTTTGATCATGACGACAAACAGCTGTTTCAGATTTCCGATTCACCATGGAAGGTTTTCTTCTTTCCTTTTAAAAAAAAAGAAGAGATTTCAGCATGTCTCAACGAACAGAAGAATGGTCCCAGTCTTTGAACCATTAAAGACAAGGATCACAGATTTAAATTCGAGAGGAAAAGACATATCTGCTGGCATAGACACTAAAAAAAAACTAAAAAAACAAAATGCAACAACTCAGCTTTAAGAGAAAACTCGATGTTTCCTGACAGCCCCCGATAGAAATTCCCAAGCAAAATGTATGACTCTAAACAATAAATTCTTGGTACTCTGTCCGTAACCATGGGCTATTCCACTTAGATGTAGTATGTCTGCTATATAAAATATCTCCCACCAAAATCTAAACATTGTACTCTTTCAAGAATCACCTGATTTCTAATACAGTCTGTCCCCGCTTTAAGAAAGTTCGCTTTACGTGACTTAATCGAAAAAAAACAAAAACCTTTTTTCTGTCGGCTCTACAAGCTTCATGATATTGGTGTAAGCCAAGTTATTCATTTATTTCATTTCACTGGCGATCAAAGGGTCAAAACGAAAAAGAAATGCAACTTGGATTAATTTTTAAACAATAATATTCTTTAGACTGTATTTCACACAACATTATATATATATATATATATATATATATATATATATATATATATATAGATATATATATATAGAGAGAGGGGGATGTCTTCGACTTGCATTATGCAGAGTAGAAAGGGAGTTTAATGGGATCGTCCCGGGGCGGGGGGACTTCCAACACGATCCACAGATGGTTACGGCAACTGGTTTTCCCAGACGGTTATCAATCTAAGGAATGACCAGGTTCGATGTTCCTCAACTTTGGCGATCTGAGGAAGACCGGTGTGCCCGATGCGATTTGACCGTAACACTGGAAGCCAATGCATGAACATTAAAGACAGACAGCTTGACCAAGACTCACCGGATATTAAACCACCGAAGAGCAAATAATTTTCTCATTGACAAGAACACATACAATGATTGCTGACTTAGATGAAAGTACGTCTCTAGCTTTAATCCATGTATTAAAATCTCGGATGTTGATTTTAAAAGCCAGATCAAACCTTTTCATTGAAAGCCAGTGCAACACGAATTTTGGTACTTGTAAATTTTGTTATTCCTGAATAGTATGAACATCCGTCAAACTAGTTGTAGTATGCTCTTAGAAAACGACTCTAACGCCAAAAATTAAGAACGACGAACTTAAATGATAATTTCATGGATTAATTTTATTGTAAACAACAATAAATACCCCGAGGAGAATCTCGCTTATTGCATAAATATCTCATGGAGATATCGTAAAAGATCAGATAATCTATTTTCTTGAGAAATTTCGCTTATGTTAGGAACAAATGTGGTATTCCCACCTTCTTAGGCTTTTTCCCTTACCAATATCTATCTATTATCTGAAGCTTAGCTTTATTCGGTACAAGAACAATCGGGACGAAATGTAGGGAAGTAAGACAAATATTACACACACACACACACACACACACAAGCATATTTATAAATATATACATGCATATAGAAAGAGTTTTTCCCATTTGTCAGAATGCAAAAAGGAAGTGATAGAAAACAGATTTTATCTGCGGTTGATATCTAATCACAGTGCCCGATATGTATCTCAGTAAATAGAGCATATAATATATAGAATAAGATTTACAAGGATATATACCCGGTAAATGTCAATATTTCATGCATTAGGCACGAAATGTTGATATTCAAGCGGTATATATCCTTTTAAATCTCATTATATATATATATATATATATATATATATATATATATATATATATATATATATATATATATATATATATATATATATATATATATAATGTTGTGTGAAATACAGTCTAAAGAATGTTATTGTTTAAAAATTAATCCAAGTTGCAGTTCTTTTTCGGAGCACGTGAATCTTTTCCCCTCGCTTGTATTTTTCTAAATCAATATATCTTCAGGATTAAGCTCCATTGGTTTCGTAGCAGAGATTCTTGTTATAGAAGAGGGAAACAAAGGAGATTTTCTGCAACGAATAGTTGCAGAAATCAATGATAAATATAACGAAAGAAAAATTATCTATAAAAACAAAACAGCAATCCGATAAATTAAGAGTAACATATTTTATAAAACGCGCTCTTGTTTTTATTTTGCGGGCAAAGACAAGCATCACTCGTAAAAATGTTTTTAAAACACATCAGTTATCAGAATGTCCGAAGGTTTTGTGATGGAATATTTAAAAGAAAAAATAGAGCATGGAAGAAAATTGAAAAAAAAAATTGAAAACTTATAATCCATATCACTTGTATCGGGTAAAATTACTATTCTTATTAGATTTATTTGTGGAAAGAATCGCTATAAAATAAGCAATGAATTCATGCTTACAACTACCGTCTGCTTTATGTGGTTTCATTCGGTTAATTTTGTTTTTAAATATCTCTGCTATTATTTTCAACACTCATTTACTTCTGCTTTTCGTTAAGATTTTTTGCTCTTTCCGCTAAGAATTATTGTCTAACGATTCCTTACGGCTTAAGCAAAGGTGAGGAAGAATTAGTACATCTTTTTTTTTTCTCTGGTATTTCGTTTTGGCGCTGAGATATAATAGTTGATGGCAGCCATCTTTGAAAATGATTCGATTGGCGCTTTTGTTAACGGTTTGTTTTTCCCATTGATTTGCTAATTACAAATCGAATAAAATCATTGAAAAGGCTTTCTTTGATTCGAAACAATTCCCTTCTGAATCATTGCCATTTAAAATACAGCTACTCACATATTTCCGATTCAATGTTTTGTTTCTCTATTTATCGGAAGATGCCTCGTAGTAAAATCATATCACTTATTGATCTATTTTCAAGTTTATATTTATCTCTCCTTTTCTACTTAAGTCTATCTAGATGTTATATTTATCCAGACATTTTCCAGTATATTTTATTGCAGAGTTCTTTTCCTGGTGACATCATTTCTCTCTCTGCCTGCCCGCATACAACAGAATGTATCTTCTGACTTGTTTCTCAACGTTTCTCCCTTGTTTCTGCTGTTTTCGACATCATATTTAACCCTTTTCTGGATATTTTTTCTTTCTTTCTCCATCTGTTTTTCAATCTTTCATTCTCTTTTGCTTTCTTTATTTATCTTCCTTTCCTTCTTTTTCTTTCTTTGTTTCTTTCATTCTTTGTTCACTTAATCACGGCTTTTCATTCTTTCTTCCTTCGCTCTCTCCTTTTAGGTTTTTCTTCCCATTCTTTCTTTCTTTCACTTGATTTTGGCTTTTCTTTCTTTCTGTCTTTCTTTCTTTCTTTCTTTCTTTCCAATGATAATTATTATCTCTTTTCTCCTTTCTTTAAATTCTTTCTTCATCTTTTTTCCCTTTTTTTTTCTTTCATGGTTTCTTCCTTCATTTGTTTTTTTTAAATTTGGCTTTTCGTTCTCTCTTTATTCTCTCTTTCATCGTTCTCTTGCTTTCGGTTCTCCTCCTCTCTTTCTTTTTTCCGCTATCCCTTCCGTTTTTCCTTTCTTTTGTTCTTTCCTTTCTTCGTTCACATTGTTTTGGCTTTTCATTCTTCCTCCCTCCTTTTCTTCCCCCTTTCATTCTTCGTTCACTTTGCTCTTTTTCTCACCCCTCTCTTTATTTCTTTCTTTTTTTCTCGCACCCTCTCTTTCTTTCTTTCTTTCTTTCTTTCTTTCTTTCTTTCCCATTTTTGAACCCACTCCGTAACCAAGATCTTCAACCGATGAGCAATAAACTTAGTATTGTGAAAGGCCGTAGTTTAGAATGTAAGTAAGATGTAGTGCCGCCAGTGATAACGCTTTGCCATAATTATTATCTATAAGATTCTTACTGCGCACAAGAAACCCTGGGACTAATATCTAATAATTGCGCTGCACTATGAATTGTAAGGTCAACGAGAAATATGAGGCACGTACAGTTGAGCGCGTCCTTCCTTACAAGTGACGAATGCGCTCATAGGGAAAATGGTTTCTGTGATAATATTCAAGATGCGAATGTCCAATAAAGTAGAGATGTGAATAAGCAATTATCAACGCTATGAGATCAGTCTTTGGGGCATTTATTATCTGAGTTATTGTTGCTTATATCGTATTCATTTTCAGGGGTCGTCTTATAAACGATACACTAAATGTTATTATTTACATTTTCTCAGGAATTATTAAAAAAAAAAAAAAATAGAAAAAGCAAAAAAACGCATTCGTCCGTCAGTTCATATCTCTATCTTTCTGTTGTCTTCCTTATCGGTTATTTACCGAATAAGACATTCGAAGTGGCCGTGCGGTTAGCAGAACACAGTGTGAGATAGACGAGCCGAGTTCCAACTAATGGCCTCTGAAAATGCATGTTTATTCTCCCCCCTCCCACTGCCTATAAGACATGGGAGGTAGGGGAAGGTCCATCACCCCCGTCGGGTCTTACGACCATGGGGAACGCCGATGTCCAACTACAGATTTCAAAAGCCTGATAAAATGATCCTCCGAATCTGATTTCCACTTGTTTTTTTATTCATGTTATTAAGTGATCTGGCATTACCAGCATCAGAGATTTTCTGCAACTCTCCTTTTTATTTCATATATATATATATATATATATATATATATATATATATATATATATATGATTGTGTCATCCACAGACAGCTGTTTCGTTGTATTACAACTCTTCAGTGTGGCTATAGATTATTCAATATGTATGTATGTATGTATGTCTCTCTCTCTCTCTCTATATATATATATATATATATATACATATATATATATATATATATATATATATATATATATATATATATATATATATATATACATATATATATATATATATATATATATATATGTATATATATTACGTCTTTGAACTTATTGCTTTGGATCAAGGGAGCAGATCAATAGTTGGATAACTGTAGTGACTCATCCATACGAACTCTTACATGCTAATTCAAACTCGTTCCGAATAAATTATGGTTCAAAACGAATGTTTCCCCCTTGTTCCGGGTCGTTGTTCCTCCCATCACGGGGGTGTTTTCGGCGAAAGAAAAAAACCCTGAAAGGGCCCGCCCCTGTCCATTTTCCACAATCCTACTATCCACTGGGTGCTAAGCAGAGACATTGAGAAGTTCTTTAAAAGTCTTTGGTATGACTCAATCATGGATTGAACACACGACTTAAAGAACTTGCCGATTTAGAAGTGGAATAGTTGAAATATGAATTGGAATAGGGTTCTTCAAATTTTATTTGAATATATGAGTAAACTTCCTTGGTTTACTGACATTTTTTATTATTTGAAATAGCCTATATAGATGCATATGTATGTAAACATATGTATGAACTCATACTTATATGCGTATGTGATATATATATATATATATATATATATATATATATATATATATAATTTGCGTATAAATTCACGAATGCAGGCATATGTATATATACAAATGTTTGAGTGTGTGTATGTGTGTGTGTGTATATTGGTTCAATATATTTTCTCCACTAAATCTTTAACAATGGAATATCATAAGGAATTGTTTTATTCCATTTCAATGCAGTACATGAATTGATAGACAACTAGTTATCAATTTACTGAGATAAATATTGGGCACCGTGATAAAACAATTACCACGGATAAAGTCTGTTTTCATTTGCTTTCTAAATGTTTGTTACAAATTGAGAAACTATACGCATTACACACATATATATATATATATATATATATATATATATATATGATGAAGAAAAAATATTTAATAGAGATCTCTTTTACCTACCATCAACACTTTTTCGAATTTGATAAGATCTGTTGGGTGGGAATTCGTACATCTCCTGCGCATGCCCAACCTGCTAGTTGTTCGGCTACTTGACGCGCGAAATACACCATCTTCAATAACTCTCCACCATAGCCTCCGCACTGTCTGCCTTGGAGCCAAATGGTTCCAACTTCCTCCCTGATCCATGAATCATTTATTAAACGTACGTAAGACTTAATGTAAGCTTCAAAACAAACTTCATTTTAAATTCATTATTCATATATTCATTCAAATGGAATCAATGGCTTCAAATACCTCCATTGCTACTTTGAAAATAACTATGCCAAACCTCTCCCTTTTTTTCAAGACAGGAAAAAAATATTTAATAATCCACGACCCTTTGCTCAGCAACAGGGTGTATCCAGTAACACGTACATGTGCATTTAAACTCAAGATTAATTATCAATACGTTCACCTTGCTCTATCTGCCGTAGTATATTAATATCCTTATTGGCATGTTTGAGGAGGATTTCTTACAACACTTTATGATACCTGACAGTTTTATAACCTGATATCTTTTCTCACTTCATCTCTTTTTCTTCTTCCTCTATTTCTACCCTCCTTTACTACATCCTCAACATTCTTCCTTTTTTTTTTTACATCAAACCTTTTTTTTCTTTTCTGCCTCCTTTTATTCCTTCTTTTTTAGATTCTTCCACTTTTTAAAATTTTTCCTCTTTTTGAAAATTTTCTTCTCCCAATTCTTCTTCTTTTGGTCATTATCATCAATCTTCTTCTTCTTCTTCCTCCTCTTCCTCCTCCTCCTCTTCCTCCCCCTCCTCCTCCTCTTCTTCTTCTTCTTCTTCTTTTTCTTCTTCTTCTTCTTCATCTTATCATCATTTTCTTTTGTTTTATCTTCTTCTCATTATTATCATTATCGTCATTATTATTTCTTACTGTTTTATCCTTCTTTCCTTTCTTATTCTTTCCTTCTATTTTCTTCTTCTTCCTCTTCTTTTTCTGATTATTATTACTATCATAATTATTATTATTATTATCATTATTATTATTATTATTATTCCTTGTATTTTCTTCTTGTCTTCTTTTATTCTCTCTATTTCCTTCTTCTTATGTTTTCCTTCAATTTTCTCCTTCTTTTTCAAACATCAACATCTCCTATTTCCCCATTAGCTCTCACTCTCTCTTACCCACTATCAAATTCATATCTGCCTGTCTCTCCACTCTTCGATGTTTTTGGCGTTGCGCTCACGAAACGCAACTAAATCTGGGCATCTCTCCAATGTACCGTTCCTATTTCCCTGCATTGACTTACTGGAACTGTGTCATAGATTGTCTATTAACATCCCATTGCTGTAATCTGCAAAGACGGAAGAAGCTGGTGATGCTGGTTCAGTCTCGTCTGATCTTTTATGCGTGGAGGCCGCTCAGGGAGGTGGAAGTACCTTTCAACTTACAGATTTTGTCCGGCTATGACTCAAAATTCGTATCTACTGATAATACTATAGTGACGTTCGTCTCTATCTCTTCTGATCTTTTCCAACTTCGTTCATTGATTATCCTTCCCTTTCTATTTCTTTCCTTCTGGCTTAATCATATATTCTGCTGTTTGCTTTTATCATTTGCAGAATTTCTTTCCAGCTTTCGATGATTCTTATTCACTGGCTGTATTTTCACCTGACTTTCTACTTTCTTTTCCGGTAATATTCATTCTTTACACACACACACACACGCACATGCACACATACACACACATTCTCACACACATTCTCACACACTTTCTCTCTCTCTCTCTCTCTCTCTCTCTCTCTCTCTCTCTCTCACACACACACACATATATATATCGATTGTATTATATTATATTGAAACTTTCATTCGAAATGATCTCCTGTTAGTACACAGTGAATGTATCATTTGGCCTTGAGAACGTAAATAGAACAAACAACTAAAGAAAATGAGACTGCTGCAGGAATCTGTTTAGGTCGTCAAGGCCCAGTGATAAATTCATCGTGTAATAACAGGAGATAATTTCAAACAAGAGTTTCGATAAAATGCAACGCGATTTATGATCATTCTGACGGATCATATATCCATTTCTTAATAACATATACCCATTTCTTAATAACATACATCCATTTTCTTAAATATTTATACGTATAATGCCGAATAAATTCACAGATGTACATCCGTATTTGATGTTTATTTGAAGAGGTCTCAATATATGAATATAGACAGTAATTAATATAAAATAATAATAATAATAAAACATAACCAGTTACAAATATAGATTTGTTTCGTGTGAAACACTCATCCAGTTTGTAAGAAAAACAAATGCAAAATGGTAAGTGGTTATATATATATATATATATATATATATATATATATATATATATATATATATATATATATTACTGATATGGAGAAGAGGGGATGGAGCTGAGATATGTTCATAGAAGATAATGTTGAGATTTAAAGAAGATTTAATCTGACCTTGGTGGATGCAAGATTTTCGAAATTGCCTATTTCATTCCTTTCTTTCATCCCTTTTTTCTTCATCCCCGTTCTTTTGTCTTCCTTCTCCTGTCCCCACTCTTTCATTTTGTCTTTCTTCCAACGTCTTTTTCTGGTGTTTTCTTCCTCTTTCTGAAGTTTCATTCTTTTTTTGTTTTTTCTCATTTCCTCTATTGTTCTTTTTACATTTTCCTTCAAATCGAATCGTCTTTCGTCGTTTCCATCACATTCCTTTCTTCCCTTCCTCTCTTTTTTTATTATTCTTCCAATCTCATTCTCTTTCTCTGTGTTCGTTGCCTCTCTTTCTTTCTTCCTTTCTTTCATTCTTTCTTTCTTTCATTCTTTCTTTCTTTCTTTCCTTCTTTCTTTCTTTCTTTCTTTCTTTCTTTCTTTCATTCTTTCTTTCTTTCTTCGTCACTTAACACAGCACTATACTCCTATCTATATTCTTTGAACTATCTCAGTTCTTTCTAATTTTCTGTTCATTCAAAAATCTTATCCTTCTCAAACATTGATATGAATCTATCCTATACAAATATCAATATGTATGTGATTCAGTGCCCTTAAATAACAACAATCTGTGTATGCCAATGAAAGTCAGTGGATATTTCTCGGTCCGATATAAGCACTCCACACTTCCTCTGTGTATTTCATACGCATCATACTTAGCTCTTCTCTCTTTCCGACTGCGAATATTCAACGAAGCGGCTTCTGTGTTAGCTTTTCGAAATGAAGCTACGTAATATCCTTTCCTCAGCACAATACTAAGAATACGTCCAATGCAGCATACACATTTCTTTTTTTTTGCATGAGAGCACTAAACTCCTTTATTAATCTCGGTGCTCTTTCCGCTATTCTCTCAGTCGGGGAGAAGAGTAATTAACCAATCAGTGTCCTCCTTCCAATCACGTGGGAACAAATTAAATTACCCCGGAAGCGTTTGAGCTAGAGTTGAAACGACTGTGCCCAGCGAGGCGAAATACTCGCTCCAATACAGCGTCAACACTACCACCTCCACCACCGACAACAACAACAACAACAACAACAACAACAATTTTTACTACTATTACTACCAATAATAATTCCAGCAGACCACAGATATCTAGAACTGGTGTGCGCGTGCGAGAGAGAGAGAGAGAGAGAGAGAGAGAGAGAGAGAGAGAGAGAGAGAGAGAGAGAGAGAGAAGAGAGAGAGAGAGAGAGAGAGAGAGAGGAAGAGAGAGAGAGGGGGGAATTGAAAACGAATATGGAAATGACAGTGGTACCAATTATTATCTGAGCACTTGGAACGGTTCCGAAACCCTCGCTAAATGATCTAAAGAAACCCTTTGGACAAGAACATTCCTAAAATCAGCTAGAACACCAAGAAGAATGTTGGAAAACTGATGTTTTAATAATAATAATAATAATGATAATAATAATAATAATGATGATAATAATAATAATAATAATGATAATAATACTGTACAGATCACTGCACTGCTAGGAACTGCACGGATACTGAGGAAAGTACAAGAAATATAAAGACTGCAACACTAATTGTTAACAGCGACCTAGCAAAGGATGGGATATGAAAGCGGGAATGTGAACCACAGCACTGGCATGATAGGCGAAGGAGAGAAGAGACGTTGGCTGAAGACCTGAGGAGACTTATTGTCACTCAGCCTTCAGCGATAACCACTGGGCAACCGGTGTGAAACTGTAAACCGCAGTATTACTGTGGCCTATGGGAACTAGGGGAGAAGGGCTGGAGACTCGAGGAGACTTGCTGTCACTCAAACTCCAGCAGTTACCACCAGGCAACTGGTGTGTGATAGCAGATAATAATAATAATAATAATAATAATAATAATAATAATAATAATTTTATATCCGAACAGAACCGCCAAATCATGCTAGAAGATCAAGTGTGATGGTCGCAAACATGGAAAAGTGGACTGGTGTTATTAAACGTAGTTATACAGTAACAAAAGGATTAGAATCATCCCAAAACAGCTTTAGTAAAATAAGGAGGCTTGTTGTCATCAGAGAAAGCCAACAGATATTATTGGAGGGAAAATCCAGAGAGTTCATTGGCTGCGATTTGATCTAACAGACCAATGGTACATAAACTAGAATCCGTCTTGGAAAGGGATAAACACCAAATCCCGAGGGATTTCAGCTTCAAACGGATAACCCAATTCAGGCCAGAAGATCAGATTTGAATACAGTGAACAAAAAAAAAAAAAAAAAAAGAAAAGAGGAATCAGATAATGGATTTCGCTGAATAAATCTAAAAGTAAGAGAGAAAGCTGGGAACTAAAGAAGTTGTGGAACACGGAGGTGTCAGTTGTGCCGATCATTACTAGAGTACTGGAACCGATCCCAAATTTAATATTCTATTTCTAAAAATAGAAAGCATATTGATTGTATCTTACCAATTACTCATTGTTTTTATTATACTTTTATCCGTATTTTGAAGAAAAAACAGTGAAAGGTTTTAATGTTGTTTGGGGGCACTCAGTCAATATTGGTTCAAAGACACACTCGTTGAGGAGCCAGAAAGGATTTGAGTCACACCCTCGGAAGAAAGTTGCTCAGATTTCAGGAATCTTTGCCGTTCCAGTCTGTTCTTTCCTGATACTGCTTTCTCAAGCGTTCTTGCACTTTCGCTCATCTCGGCTATTTCAATAATCAATGTCAATAATAATTATTAGGTACAAATGAAGTCAGTGAAACTTTTAACAGTTTTGCCATTGAAAGTAGCACAGGAACCGTCAATGGACCTGCTCACATTGGATCCTGCCTTCTCCGACGATAACTATTGCCATGGCTAACACTAACAGTATAACAACAAAAACATCAATAAGTACAGCAAAACCAATTACGCCCATTAATACACACGCTGTATCTACTTTCACTTTTCTATTCGGGCTGCTATTTTGTGCCATATTGCATTAGTGAACGTGCCTTTGACTTGTTGCACGGCTTGCCAAGTCAGTCTCTGACTAATTCCAACAGCGCTTCAACCCTGCTACCCTCTCCCCCTCCTTCATCCCCCCGGCCTCCAACTCAAGGCCTCTGCTTCATTTCCCCGGCTACATCAGCCTCCTCCACTTCTCTCCCAGGCCCCCACCTCCGGCAATGTTCTGTCGAATCTATTTTTACACCAGAATGACCGACCATGGTATTCTCCATTCTTTCATTTCCTTGGCCCCGTTGTCTTTTCTCATTTTCTGTTCGGGGGTTTTATAGGGTTCGTTTTAGGTTCGCGTTAGTCCGTGCGTCAGCTCGCGTGGAACAATTTTCATTTTCTTTCAAACTGTGTTAATATTCGTGAAAGGCTAAAAGAGAATTGCGAATCAAATAAAAAAAAAATTGCAAAGCCTTAACGAGAAAATCAAATCATTTAAGCCTGAGCAATAATGAAATTTGCTGTTTTCAAATTTCCCTCTAACTTATAAATTCTGATCATCTCTGCATGTATAATAGATCAGGTCTCTGTCTGGCTTTCTATCTATCGATTTTTGGCTCCATACCTATCTATTTTGATTTGTTCCTATCCACATCGTTTCATTTCTTTATTCTATTATTACATATATATATATATATATATATATATATATATATATATATATATATATATATATATATATATATATATATATATATATATATATATATATATATATATATTGGTATATAAATACTATTCTCTCACTATTGCTTTCTTTCTTTCTTTCTTTCTTTCTTTCTTTCTTTCTATGTATCTGCATTTATTCATGTTTTAATGTATATAATGCATATATATACATATGTGTATGTTTGTGCGTGTTTATAAATATGAACATCTGTTTATCGATGTATAAATATACATATCTGTTTATACATTCAGGTCGATCTATCTATCCCCATACATCTATCTCATCCTCTCTCTCTCTCTCTCTCTCTCTCTCTCTATATATATATATATATATATATATATATATATATATATATATATATATATATATATAGAGAGAGAGAGAGAGAGAGACAGACAGACAGACAGACAGACAGACAGACAGAGAGAGACAGATAGATAGATAGATAGATAGATAGGGAGGAAGGTAAAGAGTCTGTGAGTATGTTTGCCCGTGTGTATGTGTTTGTGAGTACATATGTTTATGTATGGCCACACAGCAATCCTTCATTAATACAATTCGGATTAAAGGCCTCTGATAAGGGACCTTTTTTTTTTTAAAGTTCTTACTTCGTCATTTTTATTCCGGCATGACTAAATGCTGGTCAGTGAATAGTGTATTCATGAACTGTCCATAAGTTTCTGACCGAGCGCCTTCGGCCATTCGTTTAGTCATTTTGAAGATCCAAGATCTTAATGGCAAGGGACAAGACATATTAAGGTCTTGGAATTCGAAAATGACTAAACGAATAGCCGAAAGCAATCGGTTAGAAACTTATGGACAATTCTTGCATGCACCATCGACCGACCTACGTTCACTTGTACGAATATAAAAATGGTTAAGTGAAAAATGAATAAATATTCATTGTCTGTGGCCTTTAATCAAGTTTCTAATAATAACTCTCTTTCTCTCTCTCTGTTTATGGTTCTAACTCTCTCTTTCCCCTCTCTCTATACATAGAACGAGAGGGACTAATTACGAGCTAGCAAGCAAAAGTCATACACACACATAGAGAAGGGGATGAGTGAATCTACACTGAGGGTCATAAAATATTATCCATCAACAACAATTTCTGGTAGTGGGTAAGGGAAAAATCATGTAGCCTTCAACTTCGCCAAAATGAAACATATTTTTAGAGAATCCACCATTTAATCAAGACTCTTGCTTCACATAGGATTTAATGATGTGGTAAAATATATCAATTATATCATTTAATTCAATGCAATTATCAAACTAAACAATCCTTCCAACTAAGATCAATACTAATCAAAGTATTCCCTATTTTTTGTCATTTGATAACCACCCATATTTTCTCTAGTTTTTTTTTTAAATACTTATATCCGTCTCCAAATACTCTCTAATGTTATTTTCTTTTTTCTTTTGTAGGTAAGTAGTCAATCTCTGCATGTTCCTTCACATGTTTCCGTGATAAAGGTAAGCTTCTTCATGTCCAACTTTTTTTTCACGCTGTTGCACTCAGGACTACGCAAAGCTAGTAATAGGCCCCGGTCAGATATGAAATAAAAGGCCCCATTCCAAACTGCTCATGAAGTGTTTTTGTAATCAGTACTGAATACGTATGATTTATGTATGATTATATACATGAAGATGTATTGTACATGATAAACTTATAAATGATAGAAGACAGTGGGAGAAGTAAAACAATCCATAAAAAGATAATGACAAGCAATTTTTATTCAAAATGGGTATTAGACAAGTGAGTATTATTCTGTAATAAAAGCAATACAATAGTGCATCCATGTTTATTCTGGATTGGGAATTATCTGTATAAATATTATCATAATCTTCGAGAAAATAAGATTTTGTGCTGAAGGGCCCCCTTGATTCTATTTACAATAGCATTATTCTTTACTAAAGAGTCCCTACTTTGGCTTTAGCATTGAGAGTTGTCCTCGTCAAAATCGTAGGCCTATACCAAGTGTCCCACCTACTCTCATCTCTCTTTTGGCCCGGTTGCAATATTCTGTAACCCTGGATTTGGTGTAATGTCACGCTGTCTGTACTGTTGGGTCAAACTTCGGATTATTTATTAATGGTTCTGTCTGTTTTATTATTCGTATCCCTGACGCGAATGAATTACTATACGAAGGAGAAGCAACGTATCAGAAAAAAGCAATCGATAAAATCAACCTCATAAGATATAGCCTTTCCTGATCAGATAAGAAAATCGATCGTGAATATCTTTATCGGCTGTTTCTATTCCAATCCTAAGATTGATAAGAAGGTATTATCGAAAAAAACCTCCAATTTTCCTAAAAATCAAAATAAATGACTAAATACTGCATATTACAGAGGATATCACGATATATGAAGCATAAAAAAATCACCCCCTTAATGGGTCACCCTATAGGCCAGATACGAAAACAGCGAGTCAACAGGGAGCTAAAACCATGAAATTCAGACTGAAATTGGAGTATCGTTTTATGTGAAGGTCGCCTTATCTGACAAAGTATTAGGTATTTGATACAAATCAGAGATTTTTAGAAATTGGCTTTCTTGGTGGGTGTCTTTCTTGCGCCTCATATCTGCATTACAACGGGGATGTCTGTACATATCTTAATGCGTTCACTGCTACACAGCGTAACAAATTGCGCACGTCCTCCGCCCAGTGCCACTAGGCAGAAATGAGTTTAACGCATTGCTTTAGCTATTTATATTGCTTTAAATAAAACGTGTGAATGAATGCTCATGTGCCCCAGAGACAATATGCAACGTGCCTCAAGACACTCATTTGTGTCATACGCTAGTGAAAGCATTAATATAGTTGGTACTGGGGCACAGCAGTCAAGTCATTAAAAAAAAAAACCAAAACTTTTATAAAGAAAAAAGCAAGTATATCCTTTAATTCTTAGTATGATCAAGAATATTTTGAACCTGAAGTGTCGACCTGAAACATTTTGTATAGTTCACAATTACTTTTTGGAAATGTATTTATTTATAATATTGTTTACCAGAGATGTATGCGTGTGCGTGTGGAAAATATAATAATATAGGATAGGGTTTATCCGACATAATGGTAATATGGAAGACAATGGTTGAGCCCAGATTTTTTGGGGAAAAAAAACTCTTTTATTGACGTGACATGTTCCGGACGTTTTTCATACTTTTCCCCAGTAACACACTCATTTATGAACACATTGCCCCCTCCTTCTGTGCACACACACGATTCGCCAACACAATCTCCTCATTCTTCGCTCCCACACTAGAATCACACTCACACCATTCATATGATTCACTCACACACCCTTGTCTTTACCACATCCCAATAATCGGAGACTACTATCCTTTCCTTCTCTTCTGACCGCCAACATGGGACAGTCTTTTGCATTTACAGATAAGACCTACAGCCAGATCCCAGCCTGCATCAACACCCCTCCTCCATCCATTCCATATCCAACATGGTATTTTAGTTCATTTGTTCCTCTCACGTTTTGATAACGGACGGGTCTACAACATCCTATTTCTCTACGCAACAGTGAAACTTAATCTAACATTTTAGAACGTAACTGTATATTGTGATGGATGACGCTCTCATAATCGGGAAGGGCGATGTTAAATGAGGACTGAGAGTAGGTATTCTTCTCTTGCGAACATTCAGATCTTTAATAAGATATCGCGCTGTGAAGGCAGAACACATACACGTATCCGATGGGATTTTGACACTTATTTTAACATCATTTCGGTGTCTTTGACCTTTGGCCATTGACAAAGCTTTGGTTTGCTTCTAGCGTCACCGAACTTTAAAGGGTTAAATAGGCCCTCAAATTACCCAACGTTCCCAATGGAACATTGGCTTTGTGGATAATAAAATTATACCCAGGCAACATCAATAACATTTCTCTGACTATTCCCTATCCAGAAACCCGATCATAGTTCAAACGTACATCTATGAGCAAATTCAAACAATATAATTGCATATTTGCTTGCCTACACTTCTATTTCGGATTCGCGTCAGGCAGTAAGCATTGTTGGTAGAACCGCCCGAGGCTCGTTGACATTTCTCATCACAAGATCTCTAAAGAGATGGAACAATCTAATTTTGAACTAAAAAAGATCCAATCCCCCAAGTCAAATATGTGTAAAACACACAATCTCCGTGTTATTTTTAGTAAAATATTGTCAAGTTTAATAAAACATTTTATGTGTAGTTTTTTTTTTTGTTGTTTAACCTGTTTGCTGCCACAGGCCCGTCGCCAGGGTACAGCAAGTAGGGATGGGGGCCTCTGTTAGGCCCGGGGAACCGCGGTTAGAAGTGTTCCGATGCGCTGAAAGAGCGCTAAATTATAAAGACAAATAGCCAAATTACTCTCCAAATAGCCCAAACCCAACAAATGATGGTATAAAAAACTCGCCCCCAAAGTGGCCAAAATGCTCACCGCAGGGAGTGGGGTGATTCAAAGAACGCCCCCATCTGGCGACCGGTCTGTGCCATGGACTAGATGAATCGTCTTAGAATTTGTCAAGTGCCATGGACAAGATAACAATTGTCTGTCATTTTTTTCTTATCTTGATGTTTGCATTACAATTATCTGATATAGTAGTGTACGTATTTGTAGATGTGTATGAAAATAAAACTGTTTTAAATGTAGTCTTTGAATGTATGCTTCCCGTTTTCATGAATCATTGACGACAAATCTCGGTACAGTAGTTAAAACCTTGGATAAAATAAACCACTGGGTAACAATCAGGGTAAACATTAAGCTTCTTGGCGATATTTGAAAGTAAAAACATCACAGATTAAAAGTGAAAGCTATAATCTAATCTTTAAAATCTATTGAATAGAAATGCCTCAATGGGCATCTCCTTATACAATTTACCTTTGAAAATACGTATTCAATATTAAAATACACTTTAATTGAAATGATAAAGTGGATGAAATTCAATGAAAATTACAAGCCTTCCAGTACAGAAAAACATTTGCCAAACATGTTATTTCCTGAATAATTTTGTATACATCAGCGGATCACTCCCAAAATTGCCCTATCAATTTATTTTCTATCCCAAATTATCCGAATTTCTCCATTTTTACGATTATTTGTACTTTTTCACGTATTCCAAAATTATACTATCTTATGTGGAAAAAAAATTATACAGGTATAAAGTATTAAAAGAAAGAAATAGAGTTGAAAAAAGGAATTGAATTCCTTTTAAATTGGGTTGTCGGGATGATGACAGGTGTGACAAGTTCTTGTCTGTCTAGCTTATCTACTTTCACTTTCACTTTGCATTTTTTTTATATAAGACCTTATTGCACCTCGTATTTATTTTGGTATTATTGCACGTCATTCATCACAAGACGTTCTTCGACTGTCCTACACCAACAGCGCGGAACTAATTCACAGTCCTTCAGTGGAAAGAGATCGATTACGTTTTTGTTCACCTTATTGAACAGTAGGTGGACAAAATACGATCGATTTGCATTCAGCTGCAATGTGTGAAAATGTCCACCTTGATTAACATCTGTTCACACCACAACACTGTTTTTCTGTCAGGGATATATATATATATATATATATATATATATATATATATATATATATATATATATATATACATGTGTGTGTGCGTGTGTGTGTGTGTGTATGCAGACACACATATACACACATATACATACACACAAACACATATACATATACATGTATATACACACATATATAAACACACATATATATACATGTAAATATATATACACACACACATGCATAAATATATCCACACACACACACACATATATATATACATACGCACACACACATATATACATCCATACACACACAGAGACATATATATATATATATATATAATTGTATGAATAGATAAATTATGAATTGCGTAGTATTACATAGAAACTTATTCAAAATGAACTTCTGTCATTACATGGTTGATATATCACCCGATTTAGACTACGTAAATAGAATAAATAAATGAAGAAAATTGGTCTGAAATGCACTTAAATTTACCACACATACACACATGCACTAACACATTCGCTCATATGCATGGTCTGTAGTATTTTATAAATGGAATAGTCACTGCATAAGTTCCAAATGTTTTCTCCCCAGTTTTTTCAATCATTCTCTCCCAATAAAGGATAAGTTTAACGTGGGTACAAATATAAGTTTCGAGCTAGATTTTAAAAAAAAACACAAATCAAGATGACAATAAACAGTAGAGTAGTAAAATCAATGGTGGTCTTTCAGAGTTTTCTTGTAGAATGAATTTCAGATTGTTCACTCCCGTGCATATACACACACATATTTTGAAAGTCTGTATGGAAATCTTTTGAACTTCTGATTTCGACAAACATGTTTTTGTAATTGTTTTAACATGAAAATTTCCTTAACAGCATGTCTGACGAAATGTTTTTAAACTGGAAACGACTTTAACACAATATTCTGACAGAGGATTTCTTTGGCCTTTTCGATTGCACAATACAACCTTCTTAAGTGAGCGTGAAATATTCCACAAACCCACACTGGAAACGTTAGAAAATACAGCTAGCAAGGATCGTGCTCTTTTTTTTCTTTCTTTCTTTAGACTAAACTCAAATTTGTCAGAAGACAAGCTCTTTCCACCTACTGTTGATGTATAAAAAACAGAGTCTATGAATTATTCATAAGCAGACATCCAAACATCGTATTTCTTTACATACAAAACCACACGTTTTTTTCTAGTTTTTTTCTCTTATTGTCGATTTGAATTTTAGCTTCTGTGAAATATAAAACCTCCTCATGTTGCTTCAGCTGTTAGATTATTTTTTGTCTATTGCGTTTGTATTTTCGATTTCAGTTGTAGAAATACTGATCTCAGACAAGCAATATTAGAAACCATCAACCATAACTGTCATTAAACAAGGGTTTCTTCAGTTTTCAAGTTGGTCCAGCTGGCTATCTTTGAATTTTTCAGGCGTATGGAGCGAGAGGGCTGAAATTTTAAACATTTACTCCTTATGTCTACAAAAACTTTTTTTTTTTTTAATAAATCTACAGTATATGCTTTTAGGGGTCGGTTCAATACACAATGTAAATTTATGCTAAACTGCTCCCTAGCGTGAGCCCACACAAATAGGTTTTTCTCAAGAATATCTACGTAGAATAGACTCACTTCTTAATGTTTCCCCGACAAATACAATCTGAACATCTCAAAGCAAGAGGAAACAAGAGCCTTACCCAATGTTGGTCTTTTTAGCCCCCATTTTAAACATGTAATGTTTTAGTTTTTCCAACTTCACTGTTTCAGCGTCAATAGGCTATTTAAACATGTTGTATATGTGGCATAAACACCTCCTTTCTTACAAACCCTTTGATGTTAAAAGGATCCGAACGGCTTTGCTTAGTGAGACAAAAAACACCCAGGCGTCTAAGAGACGGCCTTATTCACACATGTGCATAAATATATTTGCATTAAGAAATCGACTCTCCTCACATTCGACAAATTCAAAGATAAAAACAGACATGCAGTATTTTCAATGGGTTACTTGAAATCGTCAATTCAAATATTAAAGTAATAAGCCATTCATCATTTCTCGACTGACATACGCACACTATGCTCCCTTCAACACTTGGTTGGTTTGATAAAGAATTGTATCTTATGTTAATATATAGTTTTTTTTTTCTTAAAAATTGCTAGGACCATCTCATTGAATTTTACTTTGTCCATTCTCTAAGACAGCAATTGATTCCCCTAAAGTTTTTGGTCTGCATGATTCCGTAATAGTCATTTGCGCAATTCCCAGAAAATCTCTATTCCTTCTCATCTATATCGAGAGAATTGTTCATTGAACTAATATGTATACAAGTTGGTGCATGCATAAGACTATTGATAGACAGTCTTAGCTGTGTAAGTTGGAGACTTGTCCACTTACGAACACGGTATGAAAATGAACAATAAAGAAGAAACGTAAATTCTAATTTTCATGCAAGTAATATTTCTCAGACGACGCTACACAAATAATCACGCAATTGTTGGCAACTGAGTATTATGCCTGCGCACTAGATAAAGATTCTTGTCTTCTTTTGCGTCGATTTCATTTTGTAATTATTGACATGTCACACCAAGAAATGAGTAAACAAAGTGGTATATTTTTAGGACACTGGTGGGGTGTAAAAAGACGAAAGCAATTTAGAGTTGTGTCTTACTCCACCCAGTTTATTATTGTCTTGGTGTGTTTGTTTCGAAGTGCAGAGTAGCCTAACTTTTAACAGCACCAAGAATGGAATCAGCGAACCAAACTCAATGATATCGAGACAGTTAGTGTTCACCTAACGCTAATGATAATGGGAAAGGCATGAATCCACTTCTTCCTCCAGCATGCAAATAGCTGTAACATCGTTTCTGTTCGTGCTGATACAAACGCAATGATTATTCTCTAAATTAAAATATGTACATTACTTTGTTTATAAGGAAAGAATAAGACCAAATTTAGAAAATTTTGATTAACTCCATTGAAATTATTTTGATGAAATAATCCTAAATTCCTTTTAGTCTACACTGGACGTTTTAATAGTGCAGTTTTCTCTATCAGAATATATTCATAACCTTATCTACAGCGTGTGCAAAACATATTCATTCGAAAACGTTAATTTTAACAACCTTATTCAGCTTAAAAAGTTAAAATAAGAAAACTTTGGTCCAATTCTGCCAATTTCGAAGCTATGATAGTCACTTATGGGGTTGAAACATGGAACATAACCAAGAGACTGGCCTGCAAACTGAAATCCATGCAACATGCAAATGAAAGAATCATGCTCAACATCACATGGAATGACCGCAAAACAGCACAGTAAAATCATAGAAACGATGAGGAAATTCAAATGGCAATGGGCTGGTCATTTTGTAAGAATGGCAGACAACTGATAGACATCACGACTCACAACATGGATCCCCAGAGATCAAATGCAGAACCGAGGCCGGCATAATATGAAAGGCGGGACGAACTAGACTGATTAACAAAAAAAAAGGCTCCGTGACGTCCACGATAAAAAAAGGTGTGGCGAGTCCTAGGGGAAGTCTCTGTCCAACGATCGACCATAAGAGACTGATGATGATGATGATGATGATGAAATGTAAACTTTTTGAAATATATCAGATACTGTTGGCAATATATCTGTCTGTCTGTCTATCTATCTCCGAGCAGAGATTTATTCGGCTCATTTCCCTTTAAGCAAACTCCTGCATGTACATCGAATTGCCTTTCTTTACCTACAAATATACGTATTTACTTACCCTCCTGCCTACCTTGCTACCTACGAATGCACTAGCCAACCCATTTCAGACTCTCGCTTCGATAAAAGCTGTTATTAGACAACATAGGCACTTTAAACAGAAAATCACTTAATGAACTCAGCATGGTAGAAGATGTCTACTCAAAGCACGCTCTTCTGTGCAAAGCTTCGTATGTATTTCTGCTTATGGTCTTTGTAATACCTTCTCCTTGTTTTCTTTTTCTTCTAATTCACTTATACTTGCTATGCAAAGCTAGGTGATAGAGTGTTGGTGCGTTATCCAGGGGAGATAATCGCTGACTGTACTTATTTTCGTGGCGGAAACTCAAGAAGCGATAACAACGCTTGCAAGAGTGGTTGTTTTTAATGTTCAATAAAGAAAGGGGAAAACATCACTGCATAATCGAAAAATAAGAAAAAAAAACCCAACATTTATTAGGTAAAAGATAGGGTATCAATCTTCCTGGAGATGCCATCGGAATTCATAGAGAACTTTTGGAGATAATGAGTGGATAGCAGACAGACATTAATGATTTCCATATTTTGCAGTATCATTTTGATATATGAAAAAAAGAAAAATCTCCCAATCGAACAAATCCTGAAGCAGCCTCAAGATTTAATCTGTCTTTTCTTTGCCTATGGTTCATTCAATATGAAATTTAATTGAATGTTATGAAGAGCTCTTGCAGATATGGTTAAGAAAGCAGATAGACAAAAATGAATACTTATATCCTTTTCAATCTCGTTGGCTGAAGTAAAATGTATGTATCGTGTGAAATACCGTTCTACGCTCATACACTCAAAGAGGGTGTTGTGGGTTAGGTTCATAGGGGACATTTAAATTACCCACTTCTGGCTTGGTAGGCCTGTTGGAGCTCTGTTCTGCGTTCAGTGTGGTATTCCCCAATGGTCACCCATCTAGGTACTGACCAGGCTCAACGTTACTGATCTTACTAGAACCAACGTACTCGACGTGATTTGGTCTTAACCCTTCAGTCTCTGCAAGATGTTCCTAAAACCTAGCCCTTGTGCTGAGCGATTGGCGAAAAGGTATTGAGTACCATTTGTCATGAATCGCAGCGCGGTCTACAGAACCGGAAGCGAGCACTTGGGTCACGATGATCGATGAGGCGGGGGTAAAAATGTGAGTGGGGTTGAAATAGAGTAGAACATGTCAATTGCCACTTTCTGGGGAGGAGACAACAGTCCCCCCCCCAAATGTTGAGTTGGGGTAAAGGATACATTTGGAATCTATCTTGATCTGTGGGTTTTCATAAACTTGTCGCTCGGCATCATTGTCCTTTATTGAAGATAAGGACCCAAATAAGGTTCCAAATTTCAAGCACTCTAGCCCTAGCAGAGAAGGCCCGATCCAAGGGATGGGGGGACAAATGCCCCACCCGCCTCGAGCGGACGGCCATGAAGACGGATGTTACTTTATGAAAAACTTCAAAAAAGTCTTTTTGTAAATCGATTCTTTACTCACATCTGGGTGCCAGCCAGGAAGTTTGACGTCCTGTTTCGTTTGTTTTATTTTTATCTATATTTAGGAGATACAGTTAAATGAACAACAAAAAAAGACATCGATAACAAGACAAAAGCAGGGTCTCATGAATAGACACATATGTATGAGTAAGAATGAAATTTAGTAAAGAATATTCCTGGACTTCTTTTTATTCTTTTCAATTCACAACTTCCCTCGAAATCTTTTCATATAATCTTTTATATACATTTTTACTTATAGACATTCATGCACCCACAAACCCATACATATACTCATGTTTTATTTAATGCTATTCATTCTGCTTTGCATTCGTCTTGTGTTCATATCTTTTGACGCCACTTATACATATGTGAATCAAAACAATCGACTCTTTCAAAAATATTGAGTCGTGTTGAAACGTGTCCAAAACATATGGTCTACCACAGCTGGTAAACTCTTGATGTAATAATCATTCGTATGAAAATCTTTACTGCAACTATCATATTGTATATATGATAAAAAAATATATAAACATTTATAAGAGTAAATGTATATACTTATGTAGATGAAATAAGCATTGATGTATCTTGTGAGATAAATTTTGTCGATGTGAAGGGCTTGCCAGTTTAGCTCTGTCGGTAAGACACCAACCTACTAATTAGTTGATCATGGTTTCGAATCATGCAAGGAGATGCTTAATCCATAGATCTATTCATGTGTTAGAATGAGGTAATCCCTTTTTATAGCATAAATTTTGATAGATTTGTTAGACGTGTCAATTTAGCTCAGTCGGTAGGAGATACCACTACCAATCAGTTTTGTCGGTATTTCAAATCACAGAAGGGGATTGGTAATTTTTATAACCCCACAATGTAGATTTATGCTAAATTGATCCCTCAATTTGTGTCCACCTCTTTTTAAAAAATTAAAACTGTTATTACGATCACAGCCCAACAAAAGGCGAGAGAAGTGACTAGCTCTTTGATCGATCCTTTTCTATCTTTTTTGAATTGATCACCTCCAACACGACATGCTGCCAAAAAGCATTGGTCACATGGCAGTTTTTACTGAATGTTAAATCATACCTGTCTTTCTTTCAATTTGAGATTAAGTATTGTAACTGTTATTCATTGATTATTCAGCTTCTTTTTTTTCATTCTGATCATTTTATTCTCGTTTGCCATCCTCGTTCTTTTCCATTCCTTCCCATATTCTTCTTTTTCTTCTTTATTATTTTTCTCACTTTTTCATATTCTTTTTATTTGTCTATCTTTTCATTCTTCTTTTTCTTTCATATTTTTCTAGTTTTTTCTTTGTCTCTTTCATATTCTTCCCCGTTTTTCATAAGGTTCTTCCTTTTCTTTTTTATTCTTCCTTCTCTTTCATATACATTTTACTTTTCTTCTTCCAGATTCGTTTTCTTTGTCATTTTTTTCCTTCTTTCACATTCATGATTGTCATTTTCCTTCTTTTTCTTCTTTGTCTTTCAAACTCTTCTTCGTTTTTTTTCCAACTTCATATTTCTTTCTATTTTATAATCCTCGTTCTCACCCGTAATCTTTTTTTTCCTCTTTTTCATTTTTCTTCTCTTCTGTTCCTACCTACTTTCATCATAAGCGGATTAAGGGCGTTGCCTGATTCTAAAGTTAGGGGGAGCGGCCACATAAAAAGGATGCCAGAACACGTATCAAATTATTTTAAATCCATTCTACATTTTTATTTTGTATTTAAAATCAAAACAAGCAGGTTGCTTATCTACAAGAATATACCCGTCAAAATAACACAGACATTTATGTGTGGATAAACACTAAGGAGCATACAGCTATTTTTTAGGTAGTTTATTTTTAATTCTTCAAGTAACCTAATTTTAATCTATGCTTGAAGTCTGAACTAAGGGATAAACATTTCTCTCTTAGTCATTTATTAACTTTTTTTTCTTTTCTTTTAGTCTCAAAAGACTCACTTTTATGTGATGTATTATTTCATCATCTCATTTCATTACAATCCTAAAAGTGTTCTTTTTAGCTACGTTAAACTATTTCCCACGGACCAATCCTTCAGAAGTTTCAGGTTAAAACAGGATTCCTGAAGGATATGCCAAGTAACAATCATACAATCAAATGTACTGATTTAAAAATACAGCTTTTATATGGAGAGATGTATTTTTTGGAGGGAATAAAAACACGAAGAAACAACGTGAAAAGAGTAAGATATAAAAGATGTGGTCAAACGCAGTGGGGATTGGTCGCACAACGTAATGAGTCCAGAAAGTTCTTCCAAGACGATGCGATTGTGCAAGAAAGAATACTAATAAAAATGAGATTCGACTTCCACTACACAAGGGACCTAAAAAAAAATTCAAGAATAATATTGAAAAGGTGCCACTTTTGAAGAATGTGTTCAACGGGGAGAGACCGCTCCCTTGTCCCCCCCCTCTGTCTACTCCACTTAATCGAATACTCTTCCTTCTCTTATTTTCTTTTTTCAAAACTGATTTTTTTTCTGTTCTTGTGCTCAGCCGCTCTCCTCTTTTTAACCTTGTTCTGTTCTTTTCTCTTCACCCTTAACAGCTGAATCTTTGGCTATGTCATTCAGAATCAATTTCCTCCGGCTATTGGACAAACTATGTCAAACGTGAAGTTTTGACAAAAGCCTTTGACAGTCTAATGAAATCCGTTCTAATTAAAATGCTCAAGAGTCGCCACTCTCCCGCCGATAGAATTCGGTAACCGCGAAGCCTATTTCTGGGTTAAAGAAAGGGGAAAGAAAAAAACAAAGAAAGAAAGAGAGAGAGAGAGAGAGAGAGAGAGAGAGAGAGAGAGAGAGAGAGAGAGAGAGAGAGAGAGAGAGAGAGAGAATTTAAAGAGAGAAACCACTCGGTCAAGGCTATACACTAACTGAAGACGCCCCAGTTTTCAATCAGCTCTTCCTTCACCCAAGACTAACTTTATTGAAGTTTCATTCAAATTAATTGAGAACTTTTGGAGATATTGTGTTAACAAATAGAGAGACAATAATGAATATATATATATACCATTTTTATCTTTGTAACTAGGGGTAGAATTAAAAAAAAAACAAGCCCATAGGGCAAGCAAAGGAGAAGGAAAGTGATTGAAAATGGAAATGGAAAAACCGAGAAAAGAAAAAAGAAAGAAGAGAAATAGTAGAAAAAAAAGGATTGAAAGAAGAAATAGAAAGGCAAGGAATGATAAAGAAAAAATCGAATGCGGTAGTCTCTTTCATCAAGAAATCGATATTTGAGTTTTAGTAGTAGTAGTAGTAGTAGTATGTTTCATGTACGAGAAAACTGACGTTACACAATCCTCTGCAAATGATATAGTTATGCAAAAGTTATAACAAAATTCTCTTTCAAGGAATAGACTCCTCTGGGATATATATAATCATTAATAATTTCATTAATATTCTTAGAGTTGCGCTACAACTGTGTTTTCAACGTTATAGCATGTCTTTAGGTTTATTGTTATTTACGCTTAAAGATCCTTTCTTCAAATATGGAGTAGTATGTATCGCCAACGAACAAGCGAAAACATACTACGCACACATGGGATTCGAGTCCAAGTCTCGAGGGAGGCAGGTATATATATGTATATGTGTGTGTGTGTGTGTGTGTGTGTGTGTGTGTGTGTGTGGTAGAGTGTAAGAGTGAGTGAGATAAGACCAGCTTTATCTTAGATTCAATGGTGATTGTCTTGTAACAAATCTTGTCGATCATGGTACAACATTAAGGAATCAAGATTCCTTCTTAACTACTTTAGCTGCATATTTCAGAATTGTTAACACATTGAAAAGGCGATCTAGAATTGGATTTATTTCAGAAATGATTGGTTAGGGGTTACCTAAGCTGAGAGGTAAAAAAGAATGGCGTCGGTGATGTCTGTTCACGAAGTACAGGCTTCTAAGATTTTCTGAAAGGGACAAAGGACACTCAAACACTTTTATTCGAGCAGTTTTCATTCTGTATTTATTTTCGATTTTCTTACTTGTTTCCTTTTTGGTGTCTTTTTCTTTCTGGTGTCTTTCTCTTTTTGGTGTCTTTTTCTTTTAAACGGAATCAAAAAGAAAATCTTTGAATTGAATATGGAAATGATACTAAAAGATAATTTCAATCAAGATAATTGAATTTGAATGTCGTTCATATAAATAACACCGCAATTTTTTTTTTCTCTCGTTTTCTACTGATTTTATTTCATTGCATTTCTTCCATTTTCCCTTCCTTCAGTTTTGGATATCAGGGAGATGGAACAGGAAAAGGCCATCGATTTTTGTAGTGAAAAAAAAAAGCTCTTCTTTTTCAAGAAGACACAAAGCATCATGGTCAGAGGGAAGCAGTGGGATAGATATAGAGTATTGCACACATGCGTGTTGCAGGAGACAGGCGTAATGGTATTAAGAATATTGATAGTGACGTGGATGGTATAGACATTATGAAAATGATCTCAATCAGTTTAGTATTGATAGTTGAAGTAATTACTGGCATGTACCCTGACGTGTTAACTTGTCTGCCACGACATTTATTGTAAAATATTGTGATATTTTCGTGACAGAGTTCTAACAGTGGCGTTTCAAAACAAAAATTACATTGTTTGGAAAGTGAAAGTAGATTGATGTTTGATGAAAACAACAGTGGTGAGGATGCTCGTCTGAAAAGGAAATGTCATTGAATGATAATTTTTTTTTCCATTTTCGAAATCCACTTAAAGAAACGTTATGATGTATTCAACAGAGCATCAACACGAAATGACTTCGTTATTTGATTGGAGAGAAAAATATATTGCTTGTTTTGCTCATCAATCTCTTCTCACTACGTGCAAAGACAGTGGAAACTCCCAGTCACTTCTACAGAATTTCGAGTTGTATTTCGACATTACCAGAAACAATGATCAGTTGTTGTTTATGATTTTTTACCTTTATTAATTTCTGCACTTATTCCATCTCAATTTCAGTTGCTTTGCTTTGCAACTATCCGGACCGCCAGTCTACAACTGTATGTCAATAGTGCATATTAGAATTAACAGAAAAAGATGTCTTGGTGAGACACAAATTCGGATCTATTTTGGCTCATGGAGCCTGCTTTTCCACACAATATGCTGTGCCGATTCAGCCACGAGAACCCTTCAGCTGGCGGATGGTTAAAACTCACCATTCCATGATTCTATCTCATTACAAATCTACCCTCCATTTAAAGAAAATGTCCAAGTTGGTACACTAGGCAAAATATTGTACTATAGATTATAAAATATGCAAACGTTTCTTATTTCTTGCTCACTCGCACACGGATGCACACACGCGCGCGCTTCCCTAAAGTCGGTGGCCATCTTGGATATAAATCCAGAATTCAGTATTGTTATCAGTAGTTAAACCGCCTTCATTTCCATCATTCATTGTCAGTCGGTAACAGGCATCGACGTGTGAAGAGTTGACCTTTCACTGTGACCTTTTGGCGCCATTGCTGGGCTTTGAGCTTTAGCCCCCCTCCCCACCAAAGCCTGATCATTGGACCGATTCTTTCATTCACCCTTCCCCATATCTACGCCTGCGCACGCGCAAACAGAGACGGCCATTCCTTCTTCTCAACACACCCCCAACAGACAACGGACCAGTACGTATCTTAGCAGATCAACACGCTCCAAGGCTTTCGTTTTAGGTTCTGATTTACGAGCTTATTTTGATAAATGTATAAATATTTTTTGGCTGTGTTCGATTGAGTGATCTTACATCAGCCCTGATTTGTGGCCCTATTCAGATGGAATCACTATTCATCGATATATATATATATATATATATATATATATATATATATATATATATATATATATATATATATATATATATATTAGATCTAGTTTGGTCTTCCCTCAGATAAACTAGTTTAGATTTTCTTGTATCAATTTTTAAAGTGGTGAAAAGCTGGCAAGCTTTAAAAGCAGAATTCGAAATTATCCCTTTGAATGGAGAGCAATCATATAGCGTCAGTGATAACAGGGAAATGCTTCCTCTCTTCCTACGCCCATATAAATATAGATATATAGATATATAGATATATATAAAACAGGAATCCCATGTCTGAGTGAGAGTGGGTGAATGAACGCGTTGAAAACCCGAACTGCTACTTAAATAGCACATACGGCTCTACCGGGAGCCTAAAAGAACCAATTATAATCATTATCATGACAGATTGAATAAATAAATATATGATAGACAAATAATATAACACATTCATATATATATATATATATATATATATATATATATATATATATATATATATTGATTCTTTTCAATGTGCGAGTGTGTATATGTATGTAAACGTGTGTTGATATTACAAACAACATTCAACCTAAACAGGCCAAAAATTTATATATATATATACATATATATATATATATATATTAGTTTGTGTTCACGTTGTGTGAACCAAATATCTTAGTCACAAAGAGTGAAGACAGAAAAAGGAAATGTCAAGATTTGCTGATAGAAGCTGCCAAAACAGAAAGGACTATTTTGTCAATCGGACCGGAGTTAATGCTCCGAATATTCAGTCAGCTACTTCACACCACTTACAAGTTTTCTTAGACCCTTAACAAATATTATTGGGCACACACGGAGGTAGGTAATAACAAATGTCAAAATACTACGAAAGCGAATAGCTGAGCGGATCTCTACACGGGGGAGATGCTGATTGGCCGACATAGATTTTTAGCTCTTATGTATATTTATGTGCGTGTGTGTAGCTATGTTACTTTGTTCGGACATACGTACATATATACGTACACACACACAAACACACACACACACACACACACACACACACACGCATATATATATATATATATATGTATATATATATATACATATATATATATATACATATATATATTACACACAAATGTGCAAATAAGCATGTTATATACGATAGGAATGGATATATGATCCGACAGAATTATTATAAATTGCGTAATATAATATAGCAACTCTTATTTGAAATGATCTCCCGTCATTACACGGTTAATATATCATTCAGCGTAGACAACGTAAATAGAATAAACAATTAAAGAAAATGCTACAATATACATATATGTGTTTGTGTGTGTATGTGTATATGAATATACATGTGTGTGTATATATATGTGTGTGGGTATATGTATGTGAATATGTATATGTATATATGTATGCATATATACGTATTCACACACACATATATATACATGTGGGCGTTTGGGTATTACCAGCGGCTGTCTTAACTTAATGGTAAAAGCAACGCTTGGTGGAACTGGCTACGCTATCGGTCACTGGTTCGATTTCTGCTGCAGCCCCATTTTCCTTTATCGTTCATTTTTTTAGGCCAAACGATACATTCACCGTGTGATAATGGAAGATCATTTCGAATAAGAGTTTCTATGTAATCTAAAGCAATTTATCATCATTCTCTCGGATCATGTACCCGTTTCTTGACAAAAATGGATATCTATACATACATTTATATATGCTGATATAGATTGATAGATAAAAAGAAAAAAATAAAGCTAACTAGTGCTCATTGGCTTGTAATGTTGAATTAACTGTCTCTAATTGTGATTAGAGAGACCGGGTACCTTTTTCATTCACTGAACCTCTCGTTGTTAACTCTGTCATTCCCAACTTTTCATCTCCTGCTGAACTTGTATACGCCTCCATATATGTATCAATGAAAAGTTGCTGTTATGCAAGCGTCCTGTACGTAGCATTGTTGTGACAAAAAGGACCAACTCCTCTGTCCGATATACCTTTTGGCTGCTGTCAAATATTGACAGTGCAAGCTAAAATGGAGAATTCTGACCCTGACACCTGGACCTCTCCAAGGATTTATCCTCAGACAAGAGTTTCACTACCCTCCTTTTCCTCTCGTTCTGGCTTGGCCTCTGTAACCTCTCATTCCCCTCGAGTTTCCTTACCCCTCCCAAAATCATTCACTTTTTTTTTCAGACATACCCACTCAAAAACCCCACAATTCCACACTTTAAGATGGAGGAGAACCTGTGGTAAACAGAACGCTCTGCGTCTGTCCAGCTAAGTGTAAAGAGAAAGGGGAAAAAAGAGAATGAAAACCGGTTAAAAGAAGAGGGAAAAGCACTTCGTGTATAGAAAAAAGAGTGTTCCTTATTTCCTTTCGGGTTGAACGTCAACTACAGCTGTTGAACACGAACCGAAAAAGGTTGCAAGTGTTTCTTTGGCGACGGGGAACGGTAAATCTGTAAGAATCGGTTTGGGGTCGGGTCATCAGAAGCAGGCGAACGAACATCAACGGGCATGTTGCGCAAATATTCCTCTGGGTGCTTTGCAGGCTGTCGCTACACATTCTTTACCATTTCTTGTACATTGCGCGAAATCAACCCACCCATCAGTGTCCAGCAATATTGTCATTTGCAGGATTGTCGACCGCTATTCTCTTTGTTGTAGGGTAACTTGAATTTCTCTCGATGCGTTTTATCCACTTCGTTATAATGCCAGGAGAAATGGTGAACATTTTCCATTACGAATATTAATTGTCGAAACATTCATCTGCACACTTCTAGATTGAGAGAGGAAGAGCGAGCGAGCGAGAGAGATAGATAGATTGAGAGAGAGAGAAAGAGAAATGGAGAAAAAAATGAGGCACACAGTTAGACAGAGACCGTGTGAAATTCAAGTTTGAGTAATTACAGAAGGGACCGTTTGTTATATTCATGGATAATGTTGTAAAACAGCCATTGTCATCAAAATCGGTTGGTCCCAAACACTTAATTCAATGTGAATCAAAAATGAAATAGAATGAATCAAAAATAAATAATAAATTTCGTATTATTTAAAAAAAGTAATACACACGTATTTATAACAATGAATCTACAGAGATACCCATGAATTTATAACCATGAATGTAAATTTTTCTATTTTTTAAAGTATCTTTTGCGTAATGTTATCAGCTGGTCACTGTTATCTAAATGACCCCATCCCAAAGCAATTACTATATGCGGCTTCCCTGTACCAACATCCTGTGAGTGTACATACCCGGAACAGATTTCTAAGCACATAAGTGAGCACTGATTTCAAATAGATTAATTTCACTGTAGAGTAAACATGATCCTGTCAAGATCTTTAAAATCTTATGAAAAGATTATCAGGATTAGTAATACAGAGCTGAACATTTATGTTGATTGATAAGCAAGTAAATTAAACCACGAAACGATCAGATATATACTTGAAAAACGTAAGTTGGCCCTCGAAACTTTCTTACTGTCGAAGTCTTGAAATCCAAACTCCTGAAATTTTTCCGGTACAAAAAGTTGATTGATATAACTGTCGTATTCTTTCAGTCAGTAGCGTTTGCGTTAGTTCCTGAAAGCTCACAATCTTTTTTTTTTCATTCTACAACGCATTTCTATGATAAAATAATTTGCAATACTTTTCTATTGTGAAATAAACGATAACTTAGTACAATCAATGTTCAAATACAATTGCCCTATCTTCTCAGTAACTATTGTCTTAATTTGCTGATATTTTATTACACATATGTATGATTTATGGATACATTTCTCACACACACATATAAAATACATAGAGCTTATAGATTGCGATCACTCACGTACATATATATATATATATATATATATATATATATATATATATATATATATATATATACACACTCACACAGCACACACCATTGATGATGGGAAGAATCCCAAAACATGTATGGACTATTGACATATAAGGATTAATAAACCTTACCACCAAAAACTTCACTCCCGAGTCTGTCTTACTCTCTAAAGTACACATTATATATATATATATATATATATATAAAGAGAGAGAGAGAGAGAGATAGCATATATATATATATATATATATATATATATATATATAAATAGATAGATAGATTGATGGCATATCTATATATATATATATATATATATATATATATATATATATATATATGCTTAACATTTAAAAACTTTTCGAAAGATTTTTGTGTCACTTCAGTTACCTATTTCCCCAATATCTGTCAATGCAATTTATGTAATTTTCTTCAGTGTTTTCCCCCTGTTTTACATATACTTTGTTACTATGACACAATGCATAAATTGTCTCTTCTTGGGATATATATATATATATATATATATATACATATATATATATATATATATATTGTGAAAGAGAGAGAGAGAGAGAGAGAGATTCCACAAGACAGAGATAGATTGCAAGTCTTCGATGGACAGAGACACAGACTAACAGACAGACCCCAGAAGACTTATACTTTAGTATATATATCTTGTTGAGAACAGACTAACAGAGATAGATGTGAAGTGACCGAGATACACAGATGGATCTGAATCAAGGTTCATGCAAGTACATATGCATTCATGTTTATGAAAGACACTCGTCGACATTCCTAAATGGAACCGTCTGCTTCTAATTGAGATTTCACCTTTTGATAGATGGGCCACTACACAAAACCTTGGAATGTATTTATTTTAGGATGCATTCACCAAGGTGGATAAATTATTAGGAAATCATTCCCACGGGGGATCTTTTCACACGGACAGATGTGAAATGTGTTTATATTGCAGGTTAGAAATAAGCGAATTGCAGATAGATAAGCAGTATCTTGTATAAGCTGTATCTCCTCCGCATGCCTCACTAGGGTATTTTCTTCATCGTACCCATCACCAAATAGAAGGAAAAGGACGCTTATTAAATCCAATTGTTCCTGAGGATCACTTTCAATAACCGGCCTGAAGTGTGATCGTGTATTCCTGGAGATTCACTCTGGGCATTGGGGTTGCAACAACTCTCCTGCAGTCCCAGTAACTAGCTGACTTTTGACAGGGAGGTGTTGTTTGACTCACGCCCTACGCTCCCCCCTTTACCATAGGACAATTTATAACGACCTCCAAGTTGTGGATGTTTTCCTATCTGAGTAACGTTTCTAAGAATCTAAGAGAGGGTTGCTCTTGACTGGCGTAACAATTCATCTATCATTATGTTGGACTGCTTCGCAAGACTTCAGCGCCCTAACCATTTAGCTGTTCATTTATTCATCTATAGCTGGGATTAGGTGGGGGAGAAGTTAATTCATGTCTTTCTCAAGGGCATTAACGCGAAGTGAAATTGAAACAGTGTTGGTCGAAACTTGAACTCAGTTCATCGATTTCGATTTCTGTGCTGGTATCTATTTTGCTAGTGTTATTGGAGGCAGCGAAAGTAATGAATGTCGTGGAGCTGCTGACGAGATAACTGGCTAAAATGTTCTTTATCCTTGTTCTTTTGAGTCGAGCGGTGGATTGAATAGTGATTCAAGACGAATCGTAGATTTTGATGAGAAAAGTGACGGCAATTGATTTTCCCGGGGTGGTTGCCGAAATATTTACCGATATGACGTCACACAAAAAATATTCCAGTCGCATAATGCTATGCTTGAAATCTAAGAAGCACGTACAAACATAAATCTTCTGCTATGAACACGTGCACTGACATACACGAGCTCAGAGACACACACATACACGAATACACACGCACACGCTTTCAATAAAGTATGAGGTATGGTCAGCTCACACTTGTGCAAACGCAAATAAGAGAGCTCTAATAAAGACAGGCCCTGTTTGGCAATTGTGTTTTTCCTAAGGCTCCATGGAATATTGCTGGCCAGAGAAAAAGACAAGTCATAGACTACGTGACAGAGAATTTAAGTGGAAAGCGTGTATTCGCTTCGTTACACACGAAGAACGCAGTATTCCGCAGGGAATACGTCACAACGAAAAGTGCGGTGAAAAAAAAAAAAATTGAAAGAGGACGCAGGAGATGACGGCAGGAAAAGAATGTCGCCGCTGACCACAAGGCACTTCTGGCTTCCAGACATTGAACGCCACTCCCATCTGGGCAAATACATGGACATCGGAATCAATTTATTGGAACACACTTACTCACCAAAGACATCGTTGGAACGGACATATTGGCAGACAACTAGGCGATCTATATTCACAGGGACGTACATATGCGCATTCGGTGTATATAATGAAGGCCATGTGTGTGCTCTCTGACAAGGTGGCTCATCTGAGGTAGATTTTGATTGTTTTACTTCACGTCACGTAGGAATTTCTGCAGACCTGTCAGGTTCCAATGTTAAAAATGAGTGAGAATCGTGAGATCCCCACCCCACCGAAAAAAGTGCGGGGAGGAAATTTCGGGGCTTTTTAGAGGAGTCTGATAATTTTTACCAAAAAATTTTGAAGATTATGTATCCAAGATAGGCTTAAATTGCATGTCAGGTCATATCAGCTGCTGAAATAAAATATTGTCTTGAAGTCTATTTGAAACGTGTTTCAAAACTCATCTAAGATAAGAAATCTAAACCGATTTAATGAATTTAAATAAATCCAGCACTTTGTATGGAATGCGTGAGAAGTTCCTGATCAAAATGCGTGTGTATCATGCAGAAATCGTGGGACTTACAAGGTCTGTTTTTCTGTGTATAAGGTCTTTGAGTCGAGCATTCGAGGGTTCAAATTCACTCGGGTTACAATAAAACACATCACAGTTTTGAATATAGGGTAATTTTTTTGTGATGCTATCTGAGTATTTCGACTTGAATATTTTTAAAATGATGAGAATATACGCTGAAACAGAAATGTAAATATTAGAGACCGCCAACTAAGACCGTATATGTAGGTTCCTCTAAGTTTTCAAGCTGACTGGCTGTGTGAGTATCACGCATACAGGCTGTGTAAATGTGGCTACAGGGCTAAAAATTTAAACATTCACTCCTTATGCCTTGAAAAAGTTTTTTTCTCTTTATATCGGCCCTAAAGAAGTTTTTTAATGGGGTGTTCAATTAGCAATCTTGGTTTATGCTTTATTGATCCCTCATAATGTGTCCGCCTGTTTTTGTTTTTTTTTTGTTTTTTTTTTTAACATTTAAAGTTGAATGACAATATATGTAACAACGTTATATAGTTATCCTCCTTCGGTGATAGTAATAGAGGAGTGGTTTGTACAAGTACTCACTCATACACCAATGTTCCTCTCTGTCAACCATCGTAGCATGCTTGTGACATGGTGGCTACACACACACACACACACACACACACGCACACACACATATGTATGCATGTATATATGTGTGTGTGTGTATCAAGAAATTGATATATGATCCGACACAATGGTTATAAATCGCGTTATATTATGAAGAAAAAATTTTTGAAATGATCTCCCGTCATTAATGTATCACTCACCCAAAACAACGTAAATAGAATGAACAATTAAAGGAAATTTTCTGCAGCAGCCCCATTTTCTTTAATCTATTTACGTGTATTGGCTAAGTGATTCATTAACCGTGTTAAGACTGGGAATCTTTTCAAATAAGAGTCTCTATACAATACAACGATATGATCATATATATATATATATATATATATATATATATATATATATATATATATATATATATATATATATATATATATATATAAGTGTGTGCATGAACACACACGTGTGTACATTTGGTGGTACGAATTAATTTATTTGGTTGGTTAGTATCATGTCTTTAGATATCATTTGTATGTTATACTAGAATCTTCGTGATATCTCTAAGCACCACTTTGATAGATATTTTCGAGTATGAATATGTTTACCATAGAAATTATATCAGAGTACATT
>OY735232.1:5428127-5568127 GCA_963457665.1 Thysanoteuthis rhombus | reverse complement strand
TAGCATTTTTGTCATTGATCATCCCGCTGCATACTGCAGCGGGATGATCAATCCAAAATACATTGGTCACGTGACGGTTTCCTTTGAATGACCGACCTGACCTATCAATTCTCTTTCCTCAACTCTTTTCTCCATTCTTTTTCTTTCTTTTAGTAATTTCCCATTTTTCGTTACTCGCCCTCTTCATCTTTTCATATCAATTCATCTTTTTTTCTTTCCTCCACTTTCTCCTCTTTCCATCTTTTTTTTCCATTCATTGTATTCTCTCCTTTATAAATACAAAATATTATCTTTTCTCAAACTTCCATTATTTCACATCTTCTGTCCCCGCTTTCTTCCTCACACAAATGTCGTCTGTTTTCCCCCAGAAGATTTAGACTCTTCCTTTCTCTCGATCATTTCCGTTTCTATTTTCAATTTTTCATCTTTATTTTTTATTATTCAAAAAAGAAAAAGGCGGAAATAAATTTGGCACTTTCGACACGAGATGGAAGTGTGTCTATTAATGAAAAGAAACTGACCAATTTTATACGCCACAAGAGACCCAATTCCCAGAATGACTGATCGAAGCGAGGCGCGCACGCCAAATTTCTTTCAGCGTTTGTGCCTTTTGTGTTTTTTCTCCAATGAATATAACCGCCACAATCACCATGACGACCGCTACTTCCATTACTAAAACCCCCATCCCATGATTATTCGGCTTCTTTTTCTACTGCTTTGTCTTTTTTTTTATTGAACCACCGTAGCCACCAAATGCGTGTGTTTGTGTGTTATTTATGTGTTTGTGTCTTCCAGCGGTCCTTGCCATACAGTTTTGTCTACATGCTACAACATTAGAATCAGAACCCCACGACACCCTTTCTAAAAATGCTCTTTAATCTTTTGTAAAAAAAAAAAAGCTCTTCTTTGTTCTGTAGACAAAACTGTATGTCCAGGAACACTGGAAAACACAAACACTTGAATAATCTCACAGTGTGTTCATTTGTAATATGTAGATTCTCCAGTTTACCAGTATTTAAGATGGTCTCCAGTGAAAAACGCCGGTGATGCCATGGATGGAATCTATTTTGACCATATTTATTCTCCAATGGATTTCTTTTACATGGCATCAAATTTTGACGCTACAGTAAATCAGTTATTGACTGCAGTGGCGAATTCTTCTTCTTCTTCTTCTTCTTCTTCTTCTTCTTCTTCTTCTTCTTCTTCTTCTTATCATTATCGTTATTATTATAATTATTATTATTATTATTATTATTATTATTATTATTATTATTATTATTATTATTATTATTATTATTATCATTATTATTTCATGCATTTGCATGTTCGCATAAATGTCCGGCGGTTACATGATTGGCTGTGATTGAATGATAACAAGTCTCCTCTGATCTCCAGCACCTCTCTCAGTATCCCCACCGACATCAGCAACGCCCCGGAATAGACAGTGTCAATTCTTCCTAAAACATCTAATTAATCTCAATTCTAAATGTTTGGGCCAGGTTTCAAGTGCACCAAATATCATGGGCACGACCCAACCCTTCGTGATTTTTCATTTTCCACGTGACGTCACTGTATTTCTTTTTCCAACTTTTGGCTTTCCTTCTTCTTCATCCTATGTTCCGCTGGCACATTCTCGTCCATGATCTGGCAAGTCCTCTATTTCTTGTTTATGACTACGAAATCTGGTCGTCTCGCTAGAATTGCGTGATCTGGATGTCAAACTCACAGAGTATTATTTGTTGCGGCTGGGACAAACTTTAGTTTGTGCCGATACCCTTTGTTTGAATGGTCAAATCCAAGCCACATCTATAGGGGACTGCAGGGTTTGAGGAGAGTATAGGACTTTTTTTGTTGAAAAGATCAAGTTGAAAGATATTTGGAAACGAGATCGGAAGACAGACAAATGTAGGGGGTCAATTATGATCCGTGACTGAAATACGAAACGAAGGTAAATAAATAAAGTCTATCTCTATAATAAACAAAGTGAATTTTCGTGTTTCTTTGTGTCCCTTAATACTCCGTTTCATTTCAGCACTTTCTTTCCCCCATTCTGCTACCAAGGGGACACATGCAAGGGAAAATCCTCCTTTCTCTTCTTCAAGGGTCTGTTAAAATTGACCAAGAGAAAATATTTTCATCCGTTATCTTAGAATTATTATGTTAGTAATACTCTCGAGAAGAGCACAAATAAAGCCATCCCTACTGTCCAGTCCTATCGCTTGTCATCCTGTTTAGTTACCCTTATTGGCATCGAGAGAGACAATAAGATAGAATACTATATAGGCATAATAATGATGTAGACTAAAAAGACAATTTTCTTACAAAATTTACGAATTCATAATAATCGTCGATAGAAATGTGGTTTGACTATTTTCTCTTGGGTCAGAATGTCTAGGTCTTTCGCGGAAATGATCCCGGACAGTTGCTATTCACCAATAGGAGACAAATTGGAGAAAAAGTTTCAAGTTACAAGAACGGTTTAGTGAGGTCTTGGCATTCTGATTTCCCATTCTCTCAGATTCATCATTCGATTTTCCAAACATTTTATCAAAATTGCTCCAACAACGTACAAAATTTACGGGTAGTTTTGTTTATATCCATTACAAATTCATTTGAATTACCAAACATGGCAAAAGGCTCCATCCTTGTGTGAATGTGTGTCTGTTTTTGTGTCTTTGTTTGTATCAGTTTATTGGGTTGCTTGCTTGTTTGTTCCAGCACTCCTGGCCATACTGTTTTGTCTACAGTCTTGAAAATTCAACCCCCTTTCTAAATTGATTTATTTGATTTTGGGGAAAACAAATTTACTCTGACAATTATTGTTCGATGTTTTTTTTTACATGACTTCAAATTTTGACGCTAGGGTTGTTCAAATATTAACTATGATGGCAAGTAACAGTTATTGCTGGATTACCCGATTTAAATGTATCTGGTAGCGTGCTGTATGATGAGCATTTGGCCATCTCTGTTAAACACCCTACTCTTAAAAAGAAAGCCCCATTCCTTCCGTTTCAGAGATGGTTTCTGTCTTACCATTGACTCGAAGGTGAAGGATTGCCGGTTTATATCCATTATAATTCCATTCCGATTGGGAATAGTTAATTTCGAAATGCGATGGAGAATCTTTCTTTCTGCAACCCCACAGACAATTTTGCTGCATCGTATCTCTGAACTCTACAAATATGGCCTTGTTCCAGACATGCTCTTGTCCAAATAAACCAACATAACGAGGTTTAATCTTAGATTTGGTCAGTTTCCAAAAGCAATAAAAAAAAGTGTACTGTTGGGTGCAGTATTCGGGGTTTTAAAAAATGAAGAAAAGGTAAGTGAAAGTTTCGGTGGATTCTTGAGTTCTGTGCCTTTTTTAATGTATTGTTTGTTTGTTTTTTTTATAATGTAATGTTTGTTGTTCCTTTGACTTACACACTTTCTTTACTTACCACCTCGGCATCATGATTGATTGTTTGAAAACATCCTTTCTGAAGGTCGGTCTGAGGGGAGAAATGTTGGCATATCTCCCCAAGTTTGATGCTAAATCAAGTTAACAATCATATTACTGCCACGAAAATCAATTATCCAGCCCAAGGCAACGCCTTTATACCTCGTCATATATATATATATATATATATATATATATATATATATATATATATATATATATATATATATATATATTCCCGTGAGCATGAAATACAGTGCATTAAGAGTGAGTGTATAATTACATACACACAAGCACAGACGCACAGGCACAAACAAACAAACACACACACACACACACACACACACACACACACACACACACACACACACACACACATATATATATATATATATATATATATATATATATATATATATATATATATATATATATATATATGTTGTGAGTATGTGTGCCGGAGAAGATCCATATTAGCGTAAATAAGAAATTAATGCGTTATTTCGACGGAAATAGGGATTTAATGTTTTTTTCGGTGGATATATATGTATATGTATAAGTAGTTTGTGTGTGTATGTGTGCATGTGTGTGTGTGTGTGAGAGAGAGAGAGAGAGAGAGAGAGAGAGGGATAATTAGATTGATTAATAGGTACATTGATACATACATGTGCATACACACTCATGTTTATATAGTGAGAGATAGAAAGAGAGCGATGAATAGATAACTATGTACATTAATTCACACGCGTGTATATATATGTGTGTGTGTGTGTGTGTGTGATTTGTTTGGCGCTTTGCCATAGAGCAATGGTTAGCAAGCTCGTCAACTAAAACATTATTATTGTAGTGAGTTCTAGCTTCATTCAAGATTGGCACACGTTTATCTCTATAAAATATGTTCGCAGAAATGATTTCTAAAAGTAAGTGATGAAATTTCCTTGTTTGTTGACAGATGGAAAATAGAGGAAATATTGTTTTGTCTTGAATCATTTTTTCCATTTTGATTTGATACGTTTCGGAGGTGGTGAATGGTCACGGAAAATTTCAACCCATTGTTGTTAACTCCGTTGATGAATTACATTCAAGAATGTTGCCTTTCGATAATCATGATGAATAGTTTTTTTGGTATTTGTACCCCCCATGTGTACATTTTGAAGTATATTAGATGAGTATATCATAAATCATCCATCATAAGTAATTTCTATTTATACTAGGTACTAGTCAATTGTCTGGTGGACTTGAGGCGCAAGAACGCTATTCTCTAAAGAAGAAACAATTGATAGATAATGATTTTCTTTCTTCGCTGGTATTGAGAGATTTCCAGAGACGTTATGAAATGTCCAGCCAGATCCGGTAAACCTGACTGAATTGACTAAAGAGCTGACTGTTCAGCCGAATCTTAACTAGCACCTCTCCCCCTCAGCCTCTCTCTCCCTCAGCCCCTCTCTCTTTCCTCACTCTACAGTACAAATTTTGTTTCTGCTATGCTGTAAGTAGATCTCTAAAATCATTGTTAATCTGACCTATTAGCTCTGCATGAAAATATTGAACGCACTGGAATAATGACATTTTAAAGATATAGACATATATAAACATATAGATATTTTAAAAATATCTTTATCCCAACGCGTTCACACAGAAACACACAGAGACATACACAGACACACAGTCACAGTCACAGACACAGATACACACACACAGATACACACACACACACACACACACACACACACACACATATATACATATATATATTTATATTCGCAAATCAGGAATACAATATAATATGATACGATACCATATCCGATGGGTTTATTGCATAAAGTGCTTAATACGTTGAACATTGATTCGCTACACAAATACGTTTATGTTTCTGTTCTGTTTAGGCTTCTTCAGGCTATTCACCAGAAGCCTCACTTCATTATATTCATATATCGTTCTAGCGTAGAGCAATGGTTAACAAGCAAACCCAGGGGATCATTATATCATTTAGTGGAAATATGTACAAAGTTTGTCCACTAAGAGATTCAGAACTTTCTTCATCTCTGCACTCTACCCATTAAACATTTCACCAAATCAAATTTTCATTTCATAAATATTTTACAAGCCTTTTTTTGCAGACATGAACTTTATTTTAAATTCTATATTTTTATTATCATTGTTTTGTTTTTTCTCTTTCTCTCAAGCCCTTGACATATATACGGTGACCCCAAAACACAACTTTGGTCTTCATAAACAGTATCCCTCCTTTTGGAATCGGGGTCGCCGAAGAAATTTGTTCCGACGGAAGGGTGAGTCTCGCTGAGCACGAGCACTGAGCACAGCCATTTTAGCTAGAAATCCTTGAAACTGCCCGTCTATTCAGACCCCTTTCAAATAGATTCCTGTCAAACCCTAATCCAAGTAAATTGGTGACTCTATTTTTTACCATAACAAGAATAAGTCCGAGTTTGATCTTCACCAATTCGAGAGAGTAAACTATCCACTATTTGCCTACCCCGTCACGTTAAACCAAACTGATACGTAAAATCCCCATCGTGAATTGAAATCATGACCAATTGATTGGTAGGCGCGTCTCTTACCGACCAAACTTGATTGACAAGTCTTACATATGTGTGTAAACTTATGTTAGAAATTAAAAAAAGGGTTTATTTCATTCTAATAAATAAATATGTTTATAAAATTAACATATCTATACCGTGATTTGAAACAGCACCCAATTGATGGGTAGTCGACTCTTTTACTGACTGAGCCAAACTGACAAGTCTGATATATTTAAGAAAAAATATCTTACAGATACACAAGGGCTTAATGAATGAATACCATTATATAAATATTTATATATTAGAAATTATTTTGTCTAGACAAAAGTTGCAGTGATCATCTTAAGTCTTGAGTCCTCCCCCTCCAGAAGGAATAGAAGTATGAGTGAACATTGACCTTGCAGCAGTCAGGATTGTTTATTCATAATTTTCCCCCATTTCATTCGTTTATATTCTAGCTAATAACCTCCTTAGACAAATCGTCATTTATCATAAATTTTGGTAGAAGTATTTTTGAGGAAATTACTATTTTAATAGTGAGTACCTATAGTGGATGTCATAATTCCTAGCTCCTCAACTTTCTTTTTCATTAAATTTTTAAATTAATCCGCTTTAAGTGATCCATCCTGATGACTACATCTTTCATTTACGCGTACCTGCACACTCTCGGACGTTCCCTGATGTTTGAGTCCATTTCCAGGTATTCGGACAGTCTCTTAAGTTTCAACTGTAAAAGAAATTAATTCTATCGTGTAGCGATGTAAATGAGAGTTTGGATAGGACTTATAGTCACATATGGAGCAGAAATATGGGACTTAACCAGAAGACTGAACCTAATACTGAGAACCATGCAACATGCACATGAGAGAACCATGCTTGACCTCACGTAAAGAGATCATAAGACAGCATATTATATCAGGGGAAAAACAGGAATCCTATATATCATAGAAACTGTTAGAAAACTCAAATGACAATGGGCTGGACATGTTACAAGAATGTCAGACATCACGTCTCACAACGTGGATCTCCGGAGATCAGATGCGAGGTTGCAGCCGACAGACAGTAAGATGGTGTGACGAGCTAGATAGATTCGGAAAGTACTGACTCTGCGATGCCCATGATAGAGAGGCCTGGCGAATCTTGGGGAAAATGTCCAACGACAGAAACTAACAGACTGCTGATAAAGATGATTTGTTGATTTGCACGAAGCAGATTAAAACGAGAAGCGAGCAGCTAGATTTCTTTCTCTCTACAGACCATCCTTTCGTAGATTTTTCACGTTTGCACAGTGAAAAATACGTCTTAAACTCTCCTTTGTTGTTGCAATAAGCAAGTTCACCAAGAAGCAAATGTTTTTATCTTTGTTGTTTCCTTAAGATACAAGCTATTGAAAAAAAAAATACCTGGATTCTCTGAGAGAGATCACGATGTTGATCTTTGGAATCAAAATTAATATCATAATAGAGATTATAGCTTGTAGCTGAAGAAATTTCTTTCTTTTTTTTCGACAACGGATGCGTGTTAACCTTTACCTAAGTAACCTTCTCACCTTTTATTTCATCTGTATATTGCATTATCCTGCCTCTTTTTGTTGTTTGTAGTTATTAATTATTTGGCTCGCACAAGGATGGGCGCAGTGGAATTGGGAAATTAATAAAAACAGATCTGGTTAGTCTCTCAATAGAAACTGTAACATAACCAACATATTTGGACACCATTCCTTGTAAACCAATGAATAAGTTACTTCTCCCGCCTTTTGCTGGACAGGGATCATTAGAAAAAAAAGGTCTGAATGCTTCGGTACCCAAACTAAAAGATCGATTTAGCATAAACTTACATTATAAATTGAATCATCTATTCAGAAACCTACTGAGGCGTGTTTGAAAAAAGAAGTGATCGTTTCTATTGTCATATTTCATGGAGTTCATGTTTAAATTTTCCATCAGCGTGGCCTGTACGCATAAATACGCACATAATCAGCCAGTCAGTCTAACAGATAGACCAACTTGGAAACTGACGAAACCTTTATTAACAATCATGGTGAGAGTTTTGGTTGACAGTTTCTTGAAGGAGAAATGCGCACAATCCTATTCTTATTGTGGCAAAAATTGTGTAAAATGAAAATCCTAATAATCAAAATTATAATACCCAGCTCATACACGTTGATTCTTTCCTCTCTAACAATCTTGAAATACAGTAGAAGCAATTTATTATGATTATAGATAGTGTTATCAAACATTGATAGCAAAATCGGTAATTCCCAGCCATTTTTATTCAAATGTAATCAAAAATTCATGTTTCATATTATTTCCATTATAATTTTTTCATCAGGTGAAGTTGTAGTATGGCAGTGAATTTGATTACATAACCATGACTCTATAACAATGAATATACTTTTTTTAAACCTATGTTGTTCTATCTCTTCTGTTTATCGTTATTAACCGGTTATTATTATCTGGAATACCCTGCCCCAAACTGATCACGATGAGTGGCTTCTATAGGAAAAGTCGCACATGATAGGTTATTTCACACCATGGCTTCAAATTATGTTTTGTCAGCTCATGATATACGATGTCATCGACAAAGATAAGTTGCTTATTTCTCCATTGATTTGCTTTCTCACAGTTGTAAGTTGGACGAGAGCTTACTTAGTAGAACATTTTTTTCCAGTAGGTTTTATTCTTAATGACTGAAACGTCAATACCGGATTGAAACCTCATCTCTAACGAGATCTAATAACATTTTCAACATAATGCCTTTTTGTCTTTGGTTGATCAAGCTGAGGGAGAAAGAGAAAACAACGAGAAGAGCTAGAGAAGAGATGATAAAGATGAGAGGACAGAAAGAGGAGTGACAGAAGCGAGGGAAGATAAAGAGAGGGAGAGACTATAGAATGAGAGAGAGAGAGAGAGAGAGAGAGAGAGAGAGAGAGAGAGAGAGAGAGAGAGAGAGAGAGAAAGAGAGAGAAAGAAAGAGGAGAGTTGGGAGAGAAAACAAAAACCATGAACTCAACGATGTATCAACCATCCGTGGTGGTATTACCACGAGGAGGAGGAGAAAAAGGAAAAAGAAGAACAAGTCTGTCTTTGAATCAACTGATTATCATACTTGCAAAATATTCCTACAGAAAATATGCAGAGAGTATTGTTTTCTACGAAAATCGTAAGTGGCGAAGTTTTAAATATAAAAATGTAGAAATTCGTGCATTCTATTACTATATCATGACACCATTTATCACGCCTACATTGACATACATCTCTTCCTTCCTTCCAATTTTTGTTGTTTATTTCAAGTGCGAGCTGGCCGACCAAAAAGCGTCTAGTATAGATGCATGGACACATCTAATAACGATGCAACTGCCAGAAATTTAGAACTGCCAAAACCACTTTTCTTTCTCTTTTTCTCTTTGCTGCTTGTAAAATTAGTAAATTTCAACAATTAACGCTTGCTTCAGAGGCAATCGTCACACTAAAGCTATTGATTAGATTCTTAAACACCTGGGTAAACATGTTACTTATAGCAGCCTACACGGAACGGGACTTGTCTCGGGTATTTACTTACTACCACATAGAGAGTGTTTAAATAAGTGGTTTTGAGGGGTGGGCTTACTCAAGTTGAAGGTCATTTCACCAACCAAGAGGAAAACATCTAGAATGTTAGAAACTGCCAACCAAAAGTGTCTACATAGTCAACATAAGTTTTTTCAGTTTTTAAATGATTCTGCAGAAAAAAACTGAAAATTAAATCCTAGACTTAAAAGAAATCTTTGAAAATCTCCTCTCTGAAAAAAAAGGGAGAGGGGAGATTATTTTTCAATGTAAATTCATACTAAATTCGTAAATAAGTTTGCTTCTAGCATATTTTTTTGAAAGTTCTTACTTTTTTCAAAATCCAATGGCGGGTGAGATTAGTAATTTATTCATTGATCACCCCCTTTTCCAGTTTCATTTATTGATAACTTTTCTCTATATCCCCCCCCCTGTATCTGTCGACATGGAAACAATATATCTGAAGCGTAAAAATAGACAAACATACTAATAGTTCAGAGGCTAACAAAACATGAAAAAAAAAAGCCAACGATCAGAAAAAGAAATGAGATGGGGGTTTCTGTCTACTGCGCGAGTCCCAGTAGCTCAAGCGGTAAGGGCAAACTCAAAAGTTCCCCTATAAATGGTGTGAGTACGAATGCCACTTGAAGCTAATTTCTTTATTTCGTGATCAGCGCCGTTTGCTCAATACCGTAAGTAATTCGGTCCGAGCTGAAATTTAGTTCCAAAATTGTCATTCATATATTCTCATATATACATGTTAATGGCCTGACTTCGCGAATGAATGATTTTGGAAAGGTTTTCAACTGCAGTAGGGACTATAGACGAAGAGGTCTGTATGTAGAAAAAAGTCCCTCCTATCTGAGGAATAAAATTTCAAGGTGAAGAGCAACTTGCTCTGCCTAACACAACTCTTCAAACCAGGGGTTTGTATCCTATGATCTACTGAGATGACATGGATAAGAGTAAGGCACCTAGGTCATTGGTTTGACAGGAGTGTCCTCCACTGAGATAAGGGGAATTCACACACACACACACACACACACACACACACACACACACACACACACACACACACACACACACATATATATATATATATATATATATATATATATATATATATATATATATATATATACATATATGTGTTTGTGTGTGTGTGTATATATATATATATATATATATATGTTTGTGCGCGTGTGGGCACGTGCACGTGTGTGTTTGTATGCTTGTGTATATCTTTCAGAGCTTGTATGTTGGTACGTAATTTATTGATGACCGGAGCCTTGATTTCACGCAACAAATACTTATTTTCAGCATAATGCCTGACGTTTCTGCTTATATCATACGTATATATCCAACATTGTACAGCGAAAATTTCAGATCAAAATTCAGCTAATAACTGTGTCAGGCTATGGAATTATTGATCCGCACTTGAGTGTGAGTATTATCTTCCCTTTCTGATTTTTTTCTTTCATAGTTTCTATCTCTTTCTGTTCTGTCTCCATCTCTATCTCTACCCCCCTCTCTCTCTGTCCGTCTGTCTGTCTGTCTCTTTCTCTCTATATATATATAATGTTATATACATATATATAATGTTATATATATATATATATATATATATATATATATATATATATATATATATATATATATATATATATATATATAATGTTAATCACTTTAATTCTCTCCTGATCTTCTATTTTCATTTCCACCAACCCCATGCTTATTTTCTTTTTCTATATGCTTTTAATCTACAAGTTCGTATCAGTAAACGCTGACACAGTGATCTCGCATTGGTTGTAGTTATTTGTCAAGCTTTTGGACGTTAATAACTTGTAGCCTAGCAACCCAGGGCTAAGAAAAAAAAAAAGAGACAGCCTCAGTTACCACTTCCGTTCTAGCTGTCCAATGCTGCCCTTACCAACACCGTCGTCGATTTGGATTATATCATAGCGAGCTTTACGTGTCAATGGGAAACGGGAACGATGTTTGTCGGTCGTCACGCAGACCAGTTCCATTTATTCACTTCCGTATATTTCTGTCGGTTTAAAAAATCAATTCATTTTCTTTAAATAATACTAAAAAAAAAAAAGACTAAAAAAAACAGACAATGTTGAATACCAGTGGTAATTTTCCCAGCTTGGCTTTCACCATTATTCTTTTGTTGAGCATTAAACTAAAAATAGTCAGTGCTATTGTTATAAATAGTATTTGTGGTCGTTACAAAGACATTATTTTCTGGTAATCTTGTTATAAAGGTCACGTTTTTTATTGCTACAAATATGTTCCCTTTAGTTGTCGATACTAAAAATAATGATAATTAGGATAAATACGATAGATGTATTGATTACTCAAGATAAGACAGAATGATTAAGTAAATGACCGAAAGAACAATAATATTGTTATTAATTGAATAGTCAAAGTCGAAATAACAATTATGGCTAGTGTAGGCGAAAGGAAGCTAACGAATGGGCATTATTATTTATGTCAGTGTCATCATTATTATGATAGTAATTGAATATTAATTATGATGATTACAGAGTTATAATGAAAAATAAATATAGTGATAAAATTGAAGATGTTTTTATATGAATGTTAAAAGTGAGCCAGTCATGATTGTTATAGCAACAGCAACAAATATGGAAAAAAATGATAATGGTTATAGAAACGTAGAACCCTTCTTGGAGAATTAAAAAAAAACACATATGATTCTGTGGCACCATAAGATTCGAATGGATCACCCAATCCAGGCAAGAATACCCGATCCAATTCATAAAAAAGGTTAAAAAAATTTGTTATGTGGTTGGGTATGCTGATCCAGCCGATCAGATTATGGTATCGAAAGAAAACGGGGAAACGATCGAGTATCTGGACCATGAACACGATAACTGTACCTTCCTTGTTGGACCACTCGAAACAGTCCAAACAAAAAGTTTGAAAGAACTAAAAACCTCCAGACACCATACTACTAAAATCAGGAAGTGATTGGTTATTGATGAAACGCGCAGTCACTAAATCTCAAGGGGAAGCCCAGTGGTTGAGAAAGCTGGAAATCTGGAGTATATCTGAAACCCTCCAGACGACAGCATCACTAAAGTCAGTCAGAATATTGAGGAGAGTGCTGGTATGTTCAGAAGAATTACTATCACTAGATGTCTGGCAAGAATCACCAGATACTACTGCTGTAAAAAATAGTAGTAGTATTAGTAGTAGTATTAGGAGTAGTTGTAGTAGTAGTAGTAGTAGTAGTAGTAGCAGCAACAACGCTGGTGTGTAAACAAAGAGACTGTAGGAAGGTGTACTAAAATAACCCCCTGCCATCCGGCTGAGAGGAAATAAAAACAAATAGCGTGTTGAAAAATACGCCAGGTTGTGAGTGAAAGGGTTCGGTTGTCTGGGCCAAGCGCATTATGTTAAATGAAGCGATGTTAAAAAGCAAAATGTAATGAAACAGAACGAAACACTCGGAGAAGTGAAACGAAATCTAATCGTTTTGCCCTGTTCCGGGCAATCTGCAAGCATCTTTTTCGCTTTGGGGGCCACCCAAGGAAAATAACAATAATAGTTGAAATCCGAAATCCGAAGTGCCAACTTATACGCGTAAGAGCTGAGAAGTCTCATTAAGTCCTCTGGATATATTTTTAAATCGATAAAATTTGAGAACAAATGGAACGAACTAGGAATACGTGCATTAGAAATACAGGTTTTAAATTTACGATAAATATAGTGCGTAGAATTATTCTTCACAAAAAGAGGGAAAAGTTCGTGTTCCGGTTTAGTCCATTAAGCAGCAATGCCCTTGGGAAAGGAATAAAATCCACTTGTACACTTCCGGGCAAAATAAACGAGCCAAACCTTTTTTATCTAATATTTTGCAATTACTTTATCATTCTAACTATTATATATGAAATAATCAACAATGCTCCACACCAGTGCATGCAGTGTTCATGCAAAGAGTACGTTTCAGTAAAGGATAGCTTTTCTCTTGTTTTTCTTCAGAAAAATGAGTCGTTTTGTCCAACTGTTGTTTACAGTGTGCTGCATCAGTGTTGTCCCATGCATCTCTGAATGTTTCCAGTAGCTGGCCTACCTTCTCAAAATTCTGTCAGTCATTCTAGCCTCATTACATGTCCATATTTTCTCTATGTTATCAAGATCTTTCATATAATGAAAAGCGCTTAGCTTATTCTCTTGCCGAGAAGTGTATACGCACTCAGTTCGATTGCTAGATATATTGACAAAATGACACCTCACTGGCATGCCACAATGGTCTGGGAAGATCACTTTGGCAAACCGTTTTTTCTATTACTACCTTAACTGCAGAGGAAGTATCATACATGCTGTTAATCACATTATCAAATTTAAGAGGGCAATAGAGGCACTCGCTTGAATGTTAGTCAGTTTTTGTCTCTTTTATTTACTATTTATTTATACGCTTATCCACAACTCTCAGGACACGCCGATATATGTAGATACAGTTTTTCTGAGTATTTAAGAATGATAGTTAAACTGATTATAAGAAGGAACTAATAAGCTGATATTATTACTTCTCTTCATCAACCAACTAGCTCGCCTATAAACGCTATTTAGATACCATATTTTCCAGAGGATCATGGCATTCATTTCCTATAATGGCGGGAACTTAAAATTGGAAGTGTGTCGTATCCCCGAAACTCAATTAACTTCGAAGTTCAAACGGGTCGCAAAGATTATGTTATGTCTTGTTGGGAGTCTTGACTAACATCCTCATTTTAAGCGATAACGATATCGAATCCGAAATATCTTATATAGTTTTCTTTATCTATTTCAGTTTTCTTGAAAGGGATCTTTTAGCATATGGGTTCAGTGTATCCTACTGAACCATAATCTACTTATAAAGCCCACTCTGATCTTCCCACGTCTATCTATCAATCTGAATCTCTCTTTCCGTTTCTTTCATATATATATATATATATATATATATATATATATATAGAGAGAGAGAGAGAGAGAGAGAGAGAGAGGGAGAGAGAGAGTCGGGCAGACAGACTGAAAGAGAGTGATTTAGATAGATGTTTTTATTATTACAAAGAGCTCTCCCTCTTCGTGCCACCCACCAAGATTTATTTTAACTATGAATTTATTTTCCTCTCTTGCCTGCAATCACTTTTGGAGAGCGCATGACTCGTCAAATCTTATTGTTATGCATTCTTTCCTCCTCTTGTTGTTATCGAAATCAGTCGGTCTAAAATGCTTTATTTAAAATGATTTAAAAATCATATTAAAATATTCATAATAGTCCTGTTAATTTTTCACGATCTAAAGTTGTTTATAACAATGAATGTAGTGCCATAACAAAGAATTTATCACAATGAATGTAAATTTATAACGATGAATATACAATTTTTCCAATTTTTATATCCTTTGCTCAATGTTATAAACCGGTTGTTATTATCTTAGAGACTCTGTCTAAAAGTGAAGACAATAAGCAGAAATATCGATCTTCTCCAAAGCCATGCATATACAGAGGGCCTTCACCAATTGGGTACAATGGGAGTTTGTGGTGTAGTGGTTTAATGAAAATTCTGAATCAAAGAAGAATTACCTTTAAATAACAGCTACCTTTAAAATATCAAGTAAATTAGTTCATATTTGATAATAAGGGAAAATTATTCAATGGAAAGCAAATGAAAATTCAATTGTACTATACAGGTACATTGTTTCATCCAGTGGAGCCAATAGGAAATTTTTGAATTAGCGCCGGATTAGTGAACGGACTGGATAACAGGTATCCGGATTAATGAATGTCTACTGTATAACATTTGTGAAGGACCACACGAGAACAGCAGAGGTATCTCTCAAGTCAACGAAAAGGCGAAAGTAAATTTCAATAATTTATTGAAAAGTAGATAAGAAAAAAACAACAAAAAATAGTTAAGCTAGAAAACCTACCCAAAAGCCCTTTGCATGAATTTCTATGGTCGTGTCTAATACGCACCGCTGAGATAAGCAAGGATATATGGTAATAATATGGTTACCTCCCCTTTCTGCACTGTTTCTTTCCACTGAATCAGGAAAAAAAAATGAGGACTTCATTGTTCGAATTTTCACGCCTTCAAGAGCTGGAGAATTCCTTCACACCCGATTGTATTTCAAATCTTCTCTTTCAAGTTGGTTTTAACCTTTGGCAAATTTCGGGAAGTGACGAGAGCTGCCCTTCGGAAGTTTTATGTTTGATTCTTATTCTTCGTTGAAAGAAGAGACGTGACTATGAAAGAAATACCACCCACCCCCATGAAATAGGAAAAGAAAACAGGTCTAGTTAGTCACTTAATAGAAACTGTTATACAACCTGTAAATTTTGGCAGCATGTTATGTTGGAGGTGATCAATCGAAAAATTGGGAAAACGGGAGAATCAATGAATAAGTTATTTCTGTTGGGCAGTGATCACTAAAAAAGACTGAATCTTTAAAATCAATGATGAACACTGACGAACTAAAGCATCATTTTAGCCTAAACTAGCGTTGCAAACTGAACCCACGTCTAAAACCCTATGTAGGGGATTGCAAAAAAAAATTCTACAAAAAACATAGAATTTTTTTATCATTTCGCTCCACTGGTGCAGCCTGCCTGCCGGACCACCTTCGAAACTGAAGAAACCATTCTGTTTTGGTTGACAGTTTCTAATAAAACCACAATCAGTTGAATCTTTCGTATTTTTTCCTTGTCATATATCACTCCTTCGTTGTTCTCTCTCCAAGGATGTCTTTGTCGTCTTCATTCTTAATCCGTTTGGAAGACAATAATTCTTCAGTCTTCTTTCCCCTTGCCCCCATTTAAAGTTTAGTCCGTGTCTATGTTCTCTTTTCATCCCTCTGTCTCCCTTCTCATTTTCGTTTCTCATCTTTCTGGCTTTCCTATTTCATTCAATACGCTCATGTTTGAAAAAAGGTAAACATATATATTCTATCCATCATCGCATTCCAATTCTTCTAATTAGAAATTGTAAACTAAAACTGTCACCACAGGTTTCTTCAGTTTTTCGGTCGGGCTGGCTATGTATGTATGTATGTATATATGTATGTATGTATGTATTTATCACACGTAAGGGCTGTAGTAATTCAGCTAGAGGACTGTAAAATTCAATATTTTCATTATGTCTAGAATAAACATTATTTTTTTGTTTTGTTTTTCTTTTGTTCTTTTTTTAACCCCCATGGGTTTTTAGGGTGAGGTAAGGGACGAGAATTTGCAATGTACATTCATGCTGAATTGGCCACTAGTTTGTGCCCCCTGTTTGTTTTGTTCTTTTTAATTCAAACTTTTCAGTAATCCAACAAAAGGCAAGGAAGGTAACCGATCTATTGATCACCCCCAACTCAAATTTCTCGATCAGTCATTCCCTACATAGCATGCTGCCAAACGACGTTGGTCATGTAAGGGTTTCTATTGAGGGACTAACCAGAGTTGCTTGTGTTCTTTTCCCATTCATCTTTCTTTTCTCATCTTCGCCCCCTTTTCTCATCTTTCTGACCTTCTTTTCATTCAATATGTTTATGTCAACAAGAAAAAGCAAACCAATATATTTAATCCATCATCGTATTTCACTTCTGTAGTGGGGGGTTCAATTCTTCCTATTACGTTGCTTATTAGATATTTTCTCCCTTTTCTCTCAAGTTTTTTTTTTTCTCGATTTTTTAATTTTCCGATGTTAGAAAACCGTCCAGCAAAACTGTCAAAATAGGTTTCCCTATTCTCTAAGTTAGGCTGGCTGTGCTTTGCACGTAAAGGGCGATCCAAATGAAGTTACAGAGCTGAAAATTCAAACATTTACTCCTTATTATGCCAAATAAAAACTTTTAAAACAAATCCATTTATCATTTTATTTATGGGTTCAATTTGCTATGTAGATTTATGCTAAATTGATCCCTTTTGATATTCTCCAGTCTTTTTTTTTTTTTAGTGATTACTACCTAACAAAAAGCAAGAGATGTAATTCATTCATTGATCACCCCGTCTTCGGATATTTTGATCGATCACTTCCAACACTGCATGCTGCCACAAGAGGTTGATCGCACATCAGTTTCTACTGTGTGACTAACCAGACCTTTCAATAATTTTTTGTCCTTCTCTGTAGTATTCTGACTCATTCACTTTTTATCTATGGTACCTCACCGTGTGGTAATGGCTAACAATCTAGCTAGTTTAGCAGACCTTTACAAGTGTGTGGTGAGTATGGTTCCCATTAGATGTTCAACATATCTAGCCTTGTACCAGACAAAGTAACGAAGTCAAAATAAATAAATACATATCCGCTGATTTTCTCTTTCATTTAGTCTTCATTCTCTTCAGTTTTCTTAATGTGTGCACTCATTTTATCTTCCACTGACGTCATTTATTCTTTTTAGTCAATTGTTCCCAGTTAACTGACGTTATTTGAGTCAATTCCCATCAGAGAAAAAATACGACTTTTGCGTTTACAAGTGTGGAATAATAGATTAAAATAATAGATTAAAATGGTGTTTTTTTTTTTAGATATAATTATATAATTCAAAGTTTCCTTTCTAGCAGCCCCTTCATCTGCAGTTCATCTTTTAGTGTTCTCTCTTCTCCACGGTTTCTCCTTTCATGGACCTCACTTATCCGCGATTAACCTTCCAGGTGCCCCCATATCCGCGGTTTCCATTGCAGTGGTACGTGAACACATCATTAGTATTCCGTTCTCGTTTCTTTCTAATTCTTTACGTTGCAACAAGTCTATCTTTACTTTCCGTTTCTATTTTATAACTTACTATCAGCTAACTACCCCGTTATTATACGCCACCATCTGAACCCAATCTTATATTTTTCAATTAAAATATAACAAGAATATTTTCAAAGCTCTTCTTTACCTTAACCTCGATGTATCATTTTTTTTTTTGACTTCCCGAGGAACTGAATGTCAGAATTGACAACCTTTCCATCAATGACATGCGTATACTTGGTGTCCCTACGTCATAAGCAATCTCATCAAACCAGCAAAGAAATCGCTGCGAGAAAACAGACGCTGAATTATCAGAAAAAAAAAACAAAAACAAAAAAACATTTCTATTATATTTGTTATAATTTTTTTTCCACGAGCGGTGTATTTAAAAAAATGTACACGTTCACATGTATAAAAGTGTCTTGATGACAGGATATTGTATCACGGCTGAAGTATATAAAAATTTCGGCTCTCATTCAATGAATGTATGCGCGTGCGTACTTGTATGTGCGAGCGCAGATTTAATGTAAAATAGTATATATATATATATATATATATATATATATATATATATATATATATATATATATATATATATATATATATATAATACGTAATTAGATACTCATACGAGGTTGGGTCAATAAGTCCATAGCCTGACACGTATATTAGCTAAATATTGATCTGAATTTATCAATGGTATCCAAACACTGTGATTGATATTCACCTCTAAATCAACTGCATTGATTAGAATGAAGATGATGTAGAAGACTACATATTTTATATATATATATATATATATATATATATATATATACATATATATATATATATATATATATATATGTTCTAGAAAGCTCCACAGCAATAAGCACTAAGCATCACTATTGTTCCTTGTCGGGATCATCAGTTGTATATCATGGAACTGTTTCAGGGATTTAGAAAAGAAAAGCATATATATATATATATACACACATATATATATATATATATATATATATATATATATATATATATATATATATATATATATACTGATCTTTTCCTGTCTCTCACTGTTAGCCTTGCTCTTTTCACAGCTCGCTGTGTAATCACGAGCTGGCCTAGTTGAAGGATATCATATAAGTAATTAGGCTACAAGGATGGTGCTCGACACTTACAAAGAAGTAAGCAGAACAGATGAAACAAAGGGGTAATAACTCATTGTCCATAAGACAGCAAACACTGTGGGAAAAGACCGGGCACAAGGTGGAAGGATTAGACAGAAAGCGAAGCCAGCAATACATGGCAGATATTTGCGCAATCATGGTCATCATGGAAAAGAGATGGAAAATATTTTTGTCGAGGCTTTTTTTTTACAATAGCGGATGATGATGATGATGATGATGATGATGATGATGATGATGATATGTTGGGTGTATCTAGTTCTCTACTCCCCGTACTGGACCCGCCAGTGTTGCGCAGAAATTTGGCGCTGTAGGCATATGGGTCTTTGCGCACGCGCATCCATTTTATAACAGGAGGAAGCGTGCGTGTAATTGTTGTTTACGTGTGCGCATGCGTGGCGGGGAGTCCAACGGAGCATGCGCAATATTGCACGGATGAAAAAGTACATATAGGGGCTTTCCGATATTATGGGCTTACTGTCTCTGCTCATGAGTCAGAAGTCTCAGGTAGAGATAGCAAACATAAACATAGCCCTCCCTACTAACTCTATAACGATTTTTATTTGATTTGAAACTTCGTTTTTCTTTCGTTTCTTCGGCTCACTCTTGTTTTCATATGTATGTATGTATGCATGTATCTATCTATCTATCTATCTATCTATCTATCCCAGTCTCTATTGAATTGTCTGTTAAGTTTCTTCATATCTATCAATCTGTTAGGAACCTTGAATCGAAACTGACACCGAAGCTGTCAAAAGAAGTTTCTTCAGTTTTCAAGAAGATCCGGCTGGCTAAGTACGTATTTATGTATGTATCACGCGTACAATGGAGTTGAAAGGCTGAAACATTGAACGTTTTTTCCTCATTATGTCTTCAAAAACGTTTTTAATACCCATATTTTTTTATTGGAGGAGGAATGTAAGTATATGCTAAATTGGTTCTAAGCCCTTGCTTGTTTTTTCAATCAGAATTCATAATGAATACTGACCCACAATGCATCATCATTGATCACATCTTCTCATCTTTTGTTTGCTCATCCCCAACATGGTATACTGCCAAAAGACATTAGCTGTATGACGATTCCTATCGAGTGAATCACCAGACCTATCAATCTATCAGTCTATTTATCTATCTACCTATCTGTCTTGGAATTTTAACCCTTTATCAGTATTAAGAAAAATGTTCTGTAAATATATGTATTTAGTTTAGACACATACATACATTTGTATATGCATATACACACACACACTTGGAGTTGATGCCTATTGTATTTCATTCAATGATTTTTCTCTGTATTTTTCGTTTTTTTTAATTTCCATCCTCTTCCTCAGCACGATTCTCTCCAATTCTTATATATATATATATATATATATATATATATATATATATATATATATATATATATATATACATTTTTTTCCCCAGCCATTTTCTCTTTTACTCTCACAATATCTTCAGGTTGAAGCAAAGCTCGCAAAACTTTATACTTTCCTTTTTTCCGAAAACTTTTTTTTTTTAAATCGACTGAGAAAATTCCCGATTTCTTTCGATACTGTCGGTTCCTTGCTCCATACCCTCGTGTCTATGAACTGTGCCATTGAGCAAGCAAAAAAACATTTTCTTCGACCGTCTGTCTCATGGCCTCGTGAGCTTCTGGCGAAATCGTGATTCCTTGATGGAATCCTCCAGAAGCTTCCTTTTTTTTTCCCCTACGTAACAGACCCACGAACAAAACACTAAAACCAGCTCACCCAGACACTTCGAGTTGGTCACACTTACTTCCTATCGTTCGCCATCTCTCTCTCTCTCTCTCTCTCTCTCTCTCTTTCACTAAATATATCCTGTTAACCATTACTCCATTTCGTGCAATCTTCTTTTACTTAAATAAAGAAAAAAAGTAATTGAATGAAAATCGATTACTTCGTAGATAAACTTTTGATGTTGCAACAACTACTGACACTGATAATACAGAATTTTCTTTTTACAGAAAACTATCGTAAAGTTTTAGTAGATTTTCTGTGGTATATTCATTTTCTGTGCATCTTTTGGAAACGATTCATAACTCTTACTTATCAGAGAAATAGATCAATTTTCTCACATGAAATCCAAATTTTCTTAGATGTTTCCCGAATTCTTTTTTCATCATTTAAATCTGCCACTAGCTGGACATATAAAGCAATTACGGTATGATTGTTTATTCAAGGACTGACTCCCGTAACCCTTCTCCTTGTAAAATTATGGTATACCATTAACTAGACATTTCGTAACGGGATATTTGCAAACACACACACACACATATATATATACATATACATATCTATATATATATCTATATATATATATATATATATATATATATATATATATATATATATATATATATATATATATAAACAAGTTTCATCAACTTCGACGGACGATGATTATTGTTTAAATTTTTTTGTATTGCTTTCTTCCATCTTCTCACTAGAAAATGAATGTCTCATTAAACCTAATGTAAAATTGGCTGGAAGTTTTTTTCTGATCTAACGCTTTCGACTGCTCTTCTAGTCAATATTAGGAACTTTATAATCAATCAAATATTTCACAATTTCTATAATGAATATATATATATATATATATATATATATATATATAGAGAGAGAGAGAGAGAGAGAGAGAGATGGAGAGAGAGAGGGGAAGATTCTATTAACACACATTCAATTGTAAGATGTATAGAAAATATTAGATGAACACACAAACTCTTTATTCCAAAAATATCACATCAAACAAGATTCTTCTGCATGTATCTTTAGCTGGATATAGTTTAATTATAACGTTTAGATTTTTCAGAATGTAGATTTTTCTAGATGTTTTTTCACTTTGTTTTAGATGTTTTCCTCTGGAAAATATCGGTGATGTCATAACTTCTATTTATTCTGACAATACTCATCCTTCAATAGAATTTATCTCTCACGTGATTTCAAATTTTGACGCTACAGTTGTTCAATTATCGACTGTGATGGTGAGTATATTTGTATGTTTAAATGTATCCAATTTGGCTCTCATGAATGTATGCAAACCAGTCAGACACGTATTCAATGAAAAGATGTGTACAGAATACAGACTCTAAACACAGGAAAACATTTTTCAAAACACATATCCTGCTTTAAATATCACATCTAAGTAGATTCGTTTATACTTTATGTTATAGACACAAATTGGTTTTTCGCTACCGCTCTGTGTCCTAATCTTCAAGGTTTCTTTCTATCTACTTCCCTTCTCTGTCATCCAGTTGGTGGGATTTCCACAAATATTGGGCATTTCCTTGGACAAATTGTCGTTAGATTATGACTCAGTCGAAATTGGTTTCTGACATACAACAGTTGGGAACGTTTCTGAGCCCGCATCGCTTCTCCCCAACCCAAACCCTTATTAGACATCATTCTTCCCGTTTTCCCGCCTGTGCCACAGAATGGGCGGGAAAAGGCCTCCCGATTTTCGTGACTGGCTCTGGGACCCTGGAATTATGGTTTATAAATGAACAAGTTATTCCCTTCGCAGAGAATCACCTTGTCTCTTAAATGGGCCGGCTGGACATTTATATGGAGATCGGAAGGCATCGCTAGAAATATGAATTTTGCATTAGGCTCTCGTTTCATTATCGATTTCTCTGTTGTTTTTTTGAAATTTGTTTCTTTCGGTGTAGATATAGGAGAATCTAAACTTTATGTATAAGTGTTCTTTAGAGTAGCTATGCGGTAGTCATTGTATTTGCAATGTAGTATTTGGATGCAATTGTTGGGTTGAGCAGTATATGATTAGTTTCTCTAACGATGAGATTTGTGGCCCAGACGCTATTAAATTTGTGTTTTTGGCAATATAAGATTAGTTTCAGGGTTAATGCCTGTTTTCCTCTTGATATGGTAATTCTAAACAAATGACGTTTACGCACTGACATACGCATTACGTAGAAAAAAACTTTTGAGCGTTCCCAGTCCCCAAAGAATGAATATTATAGTATCTTAGGTTGAATTGTCGGAGGAAAGGTTGGTATGAGTTACAGTAATCACGGGTTCCGGAGAGAGACGATTAGGGTGCATGTTGCCTCTATAACTCGCTGCGAAACGCTATTTTCACTCTTCGCCTTATTTCGGTTAAGCGAAACGTGGCCAAAAACAGAATTTCGGATATCGCGTGATACCTGTATATAATTTCCCTCGCTTGGTTTTTAATCGGGATTCAGCCTCCTACATCATTTTTTTTTTCAAGCCATCCTTTCAAAATCATCGTTGCTGAGTTTTTTCCCACCCCCACCACGCTATACTCTCAATAAGAGACAGGTGTTTATTGCGTGCCCCTGCCCCCGCTCACATGTTCACCTCTCCCTCCATCTCTGATCATCATTGCCTTTTCTGGCTTCCTTTCTGTTCATTCAACGCGGGGGGAAATCTCTCACGGAGACACCGTGGAGAAGAGCTGACTTTGACTTCCAGCTAATTACACAGCCCTTCCTCACAGGTCGAAGTCCAGGGCAGTGGGTTGGTATCAGGGGATGGTATTTAAGCGCGAATAAGACGAGAGCAACAGCTCCCCTACTGAGCTCTTCATGGTCTCATCCTCTATAAGCCGACGTCATCTTCGTCGTCTTCTTCGACACAATAGGTTCATTTCCTTTACTCTCATCAATCATACATGACGCCATTCGAGCCGAGGTTTTGTGACAGATGTTCTAAGGACGCACCTGTCGTTGTCTTCACCAACCGTTGTGGGATGTGAGAGTGAGTGCACGTGCGTGGGGTGCATGCATCTTAAATTATGTTTGTGTCTTTATGACTTTTTCTGTTTCGCCACCTTTGTGTCTGGACAGCTAATCACCGAGTGCCTAGGTAACTGATTTGTGCTTAGAATTGTGTATGTTAATTAGTTCGATGTCCAACAGAAAGCAACCAGCAAAGATTAAGCTCACTAATTATGATTAGACGACTAGACTTGTTACGCGTGACTATTAGCGTGACAATTGGACGCTATACGATACCAGTGATATTTACAATGGTAGGCCCAGTATGGTACGAGACAATGGGCGGTAATTTATTTTTCCTTAATCTCTCGAGCTAGGAAGACCCAAGCATTTGAAACCCTGGTTATTTCCTGGTATTTAGTTTGATTACTCAGAGGGTGATGCAAGACCCTAAATGTTAGAAAATAACTTTCTTCTCATGGTAGCTTATTCGACTGCCGTACGCAGGGTATTTCGATGATGCTACAATAATTAATGTGAGTTTTTATAATCAAGAAGATGTACATTCATTTTTGTTCCATACACCACCGTGAACTTTGGAATGTTCTTCAGATCTCTGATAGAACTGCAGTGGCAGAAGCGATCATCTTTATGGGGAGAAAATGTCTATCAGAAAAAAAAACAACATGAGAACGTATTGTCTTTTCCTTGCTTCTTAGATATAAGACACTTTGCCAACAAATTTCAATATTTGCGTCATTTCAGGGTTTTTAGATAAGACTCACCAACTTTTTTCCAGAAAAGTCTCCGGCATTTTCGAGATATCAACAACCAAAGGCGGGAGATCTGGCACACTATTCGATTTTGCTATCCCCACCCTCATACTGGCCATCATCCCCACTCCCACTGGCCGGCCAAGATAAAGAATCCCTGAAAATCCCTAGTTTGACACACACGACTATATGCAGGGTTGTGTCCATAAAACACTAGTTCAATATTCGGATGTGCCTATACAAGTATGTGTGTGTGTAGGTTGGTGGGATGACTCATCGCTTTCAAGATTGATGCTAGTGTCAGTGGCCTTAAACCGGACAGGGTTCGTGCAACATGAGCTGACATCTAGCGGCGTCAGTGCGATCTGTTGCTCTTTCTTAACCCTACAACCCCCACAACCCCCCTCCCTGAGCTGGCTTAGTCCCACAATTTTTCTGCCAAGCTCTTCATCGTCGTATGTCTCTTTCTCTGAATCTTGCTCCAAAGAATGCATTCATCAAGCCTCACTATTTCACTCCTTTATATATTTCATATATGTACAGAATATATTCCCCGTATTTGAATCACAGTAGCCCCACAAATGGCCAGAACAACAAGCCAAGTTGGCTATAGATTCTTCTTTTTTTAAATTGCGCACGCGCGTGTATGTGTGTGTGTGTGTGTGTGTGTGTGTGTGTGTGTGTGTGTGTGTGTGTGTGTGTGTGTGTGTGCGTATGTCTCGTGATTACATTTTTGAAGGAATTTTTTTTTGTTTTTTTTTTATCTCTCTGGTCATTTTGGACCATCTATGCCTGAATCTTTTTTTTTTTTTTTTTGGATATTTTTAGATGAACTATTCATCTTTTAAAGATAATTTTGATAAAAGATCTATTTTTCAGATAATTTTAGATATCTTCTTTAGATAATCAGCTCTTGTACACGTGCGTTCCGTGGTGATTCATTTATGCAAGGTACGGATATCCCACTTTCTTTGGCGCTAGCACATTTAAACATCTCTCTCTCTCTCTCTCTCTCTCTCTCTCTGAACTTGCGTGTGTTTTATATGAGACATTTCTTAAATTTCTTTCGATATCCTATTTCCATCTTTTTAGTATTAGGTCGGGTCAAAAGACGTTATTCAAATTGAATCATCTAACCAAAGAATATAGAATGATGATGAAAATTTTAAAATGACGATGTTTCAACTGAGAAATTCGGATGCCTTCAGACTATGATATCTACCATTTCTATCGTAGTGATCAAACAATGAGACACAGAGAGAAGATCAGATAGATAAGAATGTGACCACTTTATACCAGATTTGAATGGCGTCTGCTGGTTGGCCTTATTTCTATAGAAATGCACTGTGTAATATTTTTCTATAAAATAACACTGCAAATGTGCTTATTAGAGGGTTGCAGTGCACATTATCATACTGGCTATTTATGTAAAGCTATCTATTCTCTGTCTCTGTCTCGCTCTCTCTCTGTCTCTGTCTCTCTCTCTCTGTCTCTGTCTCTGTCTGTCTGTCTCTCTCTCTCTCTCTCTCTCTCTCTCTCTCTATATATATATATATATATATATATATATATATATATATAATTAGTCTAGAAAGCTTTACAGCTTTAAACATTAAATATAAAAATTTAAGAATTTCTGTCATTCCAGTCAATTATTTCTTAATTTACTTAATATAATTTATGTAATTTTTTCAGTGGGTTTCAAGTTTTTCAAAGAATTAAATATTATGGTAAAGATTACCTATATGAATATCATTCCGTACATACATTTCTTAACACTGATGTAACCCTCTTTTAAAGTGTGTATGTAACAATAGAAACGTGTGCATAAAACTTGTTCATGTCTGGTTGAAGTTTATAGAACTTGGTTCCTTCGGGAAACAAGTTTGGCCATCATTGAGATCTAGATGGAGACTTGCTTGCATCCATGTTGATTATGATATACAGCATTTTATTGAATACGCATATTCGATGAGAATCCATCTATGTGGGCATATATTCTTGAATATTTATGTACATTATTTTTGTCGTTTCTTTGATCTATATTTGTTCACAAACCATTTATTCCATATTAAATGATAAAAATTAATATTTACACGAACCTAGCACAATGTGCCGTCCCTCTCCTGAAATTAACTTTCATACCCTATTCAGTATTTAAGTGAAACAACCATGAATGATTAATTCCCATGAGTAATAAAAGCGATGCATCTTTGTTAAGTTCAGATTCATTTTATTACTTGGAACCGAAACTTCCATTGCAATAATATATTTATATCTCTTAACAACTCTGATAGATCACAGGCAATTTCAAGCACACTTGAGTAGTGCCCAATTCACTATGACATTGTGATATTGCTGTGTTGGACTTGAGAGTCAGTGATGCAGACACTCCAGTGCAACTTGAGAATACTGCAGAAGTGAGGCTGATGGAAGCGTTTGAGACGGCGTAGATGGCGCTGGTTGATGACCCAGGATTTAGCATCACGATGCTAAACACATTCAAGCTGACTGAACGTTAGTTTGTTTTTTTTTTCTTTTTTTTCTGCAATCAAAAGCACTAGAATAAAGATTAGATGAATTGATGATTTAAAGGAGAGTTCTGACAACGAGGTAGCGGGAATTTGTAGGGATACTGAGAAGGTGCTAAAGATTTGAGGAAACTTGCTGTGAACCATTTTCCAGTGATAACTAACAGACACCTGCTGAGAACATGTAAACGTATGAAATGATTATAATGTTGACCCTCATACTCCATTTTCTTTTTTCTTCGACTAACTAAACAGCGCCAGTCTCATTGCAATGGCTTGAAGCTCGATCGCTAAACTAGCTGGCGTCTTATCCATTCGTATCCGGCTTTTAATTACCAAAATCGCTGCCTCGTTCTCATTCTCTTTCACTCTCTCTGAGTCTATTCTTCTGGCGACACAAGGTCTAAGAACATTTCCCCGTTCTCTCATATCATAACGATAAACAATTTAACGTCAGGGAAATGGAGAGTATTACCAAGAACTAAAAGTATTTCACTTCAGCCCATCTCCTCTTTGGTAAACTCACCCCAAACCCTCACAAAGAACGAAAGGCTTGGCCCAGGTAATAAACATGATGTCATTGCTTCTTGTAAAACAACTTCTACGGTGTGGCTTACTTATATCTTGTTTCGAGTACGCAAAAAGCCAGACGGACGAGCAGATTATAGATCACTATTACTAGAGAGAATATGAGCTTTGTAAGTAATTACGTTGTAAAAAAATAGAAATATACGTAGGTTCTTTTGTAAATATTTATTTAAGCGTCTTGAAGGATTGGAAATGCTTGATTACCGTCCTTAACTCCAGATTAGCATTCGAAACCCTAAACCAGTCTAGATCCCGACTTACTCAAATTACAGATTTTTTTTTTAAATTGCTGATACCCTTTGCTCGTACGGCACACAGTTGATGGAACATTTAGTGTTTCTGCTCCACGTTAGTAGAACTAATGCAAACTGAACTAAGCGAAATTTGCTTCATAATCCGAAAGATCGGCTTTTTTGTAAGACAATCAATCTTATATTTGTTAGATTCGATGGGTTTGGATTCAATAAAGATAAGGCATTGGTTTTGAAACTTTGAAAAATCAAGGACCTTTCCTCGAAAGGAAGTGTTCTAATGGAACCTCATTTCAGATTGATTATTGAACTATGATAAAAAGCATTTTTATTTTTTACTTTTAAGATCATATTTATTCAAAATGAATTAAATTTATTCGAATTCTAACATATGGTTCAGTTCTGTGTACAATAATAATGATTTTCATAGCTGTGGGATGGATAATGTTCTTTCTTTGACACAAGATTCGCGAAGTCAGGTTTAGAAGGAACACTGCTTTTTTAAAAACCATTGAGATAAGGTCCAGATATGAAACGTTTTCTTTGAGGAAGACATCTAAACAAGCAATTGAGAAGTAAGCAATATTTTCCAGCTTCTAAAAAATAAATCAGTATCATAATATATACACTTAAGGAACATAATAAGTATGCACCTACATACATATATATATATACATACATACATACATGCATACATACATACATACATACATACATACATACATACATACATACGTACATACAGTTTTTTTACTGCCTCCATTCGTATCGATCAAAGTTTCTATCTTAGTTTAGAATGATATTTAAGCATGATAAACACTCAGTTTTATTAAAGTATTGTAGGATAAGTAGTGAAATATAGAAAATATTGGTATAAAAAAAAATGTGTACATATCAGAACATACACACTGATACAGAAATGAAGAGCCCTGCGTGAATTTGAGTCCTCACGCTATGTCAACTATTGCATAGATTCATGAATATGCATCCGAGAGGTCGAAAGCTTAAGCGCTAAATATATAAAAAAACATATAAGACATTATTTGGGCCAATTAAGTGAAAGAAGTGGCTCAGCCAGAAAAATCAAATCAAAGGTCAATGTTAAGAGAAGAAAAGTCAAATATCGCTCGCTTTGTTGCTTAGACAAACACCCTGAGCATGCTGAAGTGCAACCTCGAGTCTCCTTTTGAGAAGCATCAACAACGTAGTTCAGCTTCCTTTCTCAATTCTCCTCTTTTGGCCCTTTTAACTGGTAATTTCCAAGTAGCCTTAGTAACTGAGGGCGAAAGGTGGGAAAATGAAGCTGCGTAGAGTATTCAACGGCTGTTGGTTCGCTCTAACGTTGGTTGTCCACCTTTGCTTAGTGTGTTTGTCTGCCCTTGACACCAATTTATTAGATTAAGGAAGATTTTATGTTTGCGCATGCGCGTAGGCCAACGATTGTACCTCAATAGTTGCGTATGATTTCTTTAAACCTTGACCTCGAAACCTTAACCCACCTTACTCATCGAATAAATACAAGTGATTGAATTATCATCGATTTTTCTATTTGGAAAGTTCTTCAGACGATGCTCTTTCTTTTCTTTCAACGTTTTTCATAACACTTTTCATCTGGGAATTTCTTTTCTTTAGATTTGTTCATCTTTTTTACGCCTCAGTGTATTTCTCTTTACGACTATTCTTTTTGCAGAATCGTAGCAGAGAGGTGGGTAAGGGGGCTATTTAAGAGCGCCCCCACTGGGTACTTAATGGAGGGAGCCCCTCAAGAGCTATTGTGATAGTAGTTTACCCATGAAGTTTCTACTAAAGTTAGAGGTGTCCCCATTTCCCACCTTTTACTTTCTTTTTCTCTTCTTTCATTCATTTCTTCTTCACGTTCTCTTTTTCTATTTCTCCTCTATCTTCCTTTATCTCCTTCTTTCTCTTCCTTTTTCACTTATCTTTTTTCTACTTTCTTTCTTTTCTCTTATATATTTTTCTCTTACCTTCTTTCTTTCACCTTCATTTAATTCATTCAGACTCGTCTACTTTCTTGTCCTTCTTTGTCATTTTTCACTCCTTCGTATATACATTTTTTTGTTTAGTTTCTTTAAAAACGTTTATCTTGTGATTACTTTATGTTTGTTAATGAATATTCTCGGAAAAAGACGTTTACAAGTGCATGTGACGTTGAATATAAGCAGGTAAACATAAAAAACGAAATTCATAGTCTGTTCGGAAGGATCCAGCCATTTAATCTGAACGGAAAACATACCCTAACTACAGCAATTATGTTTTAATCATCTTCAAAGTACTCCTTTTGAGCCCTCACACACAGATAAAGTACTCTTACAGGATCTCCACCAACAGACAGGGAGAGGCCACATTTGGCTAAAAATCCTTGCACGATACATTAATAATCTCTCATTCAGTCATTGTAAATAGGACAGTCACCTAGTACATAAAGTTCACTCAGAAGTGCCTCACTACCGATCAAGGATCTCCTCAGAGAGTGTCTCTTAGCGCATGTACAGTAAGGACCCCTCTAATTGGTTACCAAACTACATCAAGGCCAAGCAACAGCTTCTCGAAGTATTCAATATGGCTGAATCATTTTCGAACTGGCCCTGTAGTTTTTATCGAATTCTCAGTAACTTGCACCGGTCTGAACTTAATCTCAACATCTGAGTCTTGTGTATAAACTTTTCAAACATTGAAGTTTTTAATTAGAAAAGTTTGCAAAATCATCTCAGACAAGACTGAGTGCGTTGATGCTTTCATCAGATAAAATGCCCAGATCAACTGATATAAACAAAAGGAATAGGAAATTCACATTAGGCTCTGCTCACAGAACGCATGTGATTAGGTTTTAAAATGATGACTTCAAGCTAAAAAAATTAGCGATAAGAATTGATCAAATTCATTGATCGTAAAAGACACTGTATGCAACAAGATTTTCTTTCTAGATGTTCCTATCTCCCAGTGTATTTATGAAAGATTTTGCATAATTCTATATGACGCATGGCTCACAAAAGTATTTGGGGGATAATCACTCAATGCTACTAATACAAACCCGATTGTTGTTCATTGAAACCTTCAGTGGACGGCACTCTTTTCATAATGCCGATGCATTGGGCGTTGTGTATGATCGGTATTTAAAAACATAGAATCACATTCTGAAAGGTACATCTTGTATGCCATCAAATACACTGTTCGAGATTACTATTTAACTGTTTCTATTGCAAAACATGGAAACACCTTTTTGAGTAATAGTATAACATATTGAGAAATTATTGATAGCATTAGACTATTTGGTTCATCGAAGATCGATTGAAGACAAATAAATGGAATAAACATTTGTAATACTAGAAACTTTGAAATTCTTGAAAACAAAGATGGTAGATCAAATTTTGAGTAGGATAGTTTGTGTGTACAGTTTAACAATTAGTACAATTAATTAGTTCCAGAATTATCCATTCATATTCAGTTGCATTAATTTGTACAGAAGTATCCTAACTATATTATATCAAAACCCGTACTAAACAAAACTACACTGTTCAAGGTGTTACTGTATATCTTCGCAAATATGTATGTGTATGTAAATAATCGTAAACAAATGCATGTATCTATCAATCATAACTTTCTGGTCATGCTTATGTTATATATATATATAATATATATATATATATATATATATATATATATATATATATATATATATATATATATATACAAATCAGAAATGCAGTATGATATATAATGCAACATCCGATACATGATGGGTTTATTCAATGAAGTGCTCGATACATTCAACATTACAAATTAATTTTATTTCATCATATATATATATATATATATATATATATATATATATATATATATATATATATAAGGAATATTTGGTGTACATGCAGTATAGGCATGGACATATACGAGATACTACCCCAAATTTTGGAAGTCTTGAGGTGCTAAATAGCTTCTTGATAGAAACTATAGAAAATGATCTTTGCTATTTCCCTGTGAAGTGATTTCGGGAGATATGAAAATATTCCGGCTAAATTGATGGAAGACAAGACTCACCAATCTACTCAAGCTCCTCTGACTGGTGAGTAGTCCCTTATAGATTCATACATGTCTGTGTGTGTTTGCATTGATGGTAATGAATGATACAAGCTATGATGATAATGATGTTGAAAGTGCGATAAAATCACTGGAAACGATGATATAGTTGACAGTAGAACCACACGGGGTGATGCTCGAGTAACATCGATTGTATATAATTGCCACTGTAAATAGCCGATATAAATTTGGCTGCCTATTTCATATACGCCTGGGCCTAATTCTCCAGGCGCTGGAATAAATGTACCGATATTCCTGAGCAGCGTTATAAATTTCTGTCTTTCTCTATCTATATACACAGTCATGTATTCCTTGCTGAGTATGTATTTTTGCTATCAACAGCGTTTTCGGTTGAACTAATAGAAAACGTATTTTTTCAAAAATGTTTTTTATCAAATAATTTCAAGACGTGAATGCTTGAGGCATCGCCGAAAAAATGATCTTAATTGATCATTAGTAAATGATAATTCATGACATGGCTAAATCGTGTTGAACGCATAAATTCTTGTACGATAAACGATATTAAGCATTTTCGAGCTTGGTCACTTACTAGATGGGGGACCGTCAGAGAATACCAGATGAGGTAACGAGTTTTAGAGGCCTTTTTTGCAGCCACACTGATATCCGATCTTAATTCTATTGGAAGCCTTCAGCATGAATATTTCCATGTTTATTCACATCATCTTCAGAGCATTTTCGATATTTGCTGAACTTGAGCTTATCAGAATTTGATTTATTTAAACTTGTGTCCTATTCTTGGTTGATATAGTCACAACGTTTCGGTCCCCACGGATCCAATGTAAATGGCATGTAGGCTTGAATGAAATAAAGCTGCTAATGTAAAACGAAAAAGAACAAATGACGCACGAAAGGGAAGAAAAATGAAAAGAAGAAAAGTGATTGAAAGAAAGGGACTGAAGACAAAGAAAAAGAAACGACGAGAAAAGACGGAAGGAAAGAAAGATGAAGGAAAATGACTGGAGAATATTCAGAAAACATTAAAAGAGAAAAAAAAAAAGAAAAAGAAAATAAACGCATTTCCCGCCTCTTTAATGATCAGGACAAACAAAAAGTGTTGATATATTTGCCTGTCACCTAGATTCCCAAACCCATCCACCTGCTCACCCAGACAATCTCATTTTAGACACCCTCACCTACCTAATCCCTGTGCAGTGTCATATTCCACCCTAACCCTGATCTTCTACAACCTATCAACATTAGTGCAATCCACTGGACGCCATCTTGCTTTGATTGATCAGTTCTGTAGTCTGAAAGCGTAATTATCATCGTCTCCTCATCCGCCATTTTTTTTTTGCTGCCTCCTGCCACGCAACAAAGAAGTTGTCTTTAATATTCCTGCAGATGTGTTAGAGTCATTAAAAGAATGTCTTTAATCGTCCGTCTCGCATCAGCGCGAGCGGTCGTCTGCGGCACAACTGGTTTTAAATTGAAAAGGTACAGCGGACTTGTAGTGTAGTGAATAATTGGATGCTGTGTCTCAAAGGGAGATCCAGAGTGTCCGAGTGGTTGACGGCATGGTAAATGTATCTGGCGAGCCGGGTTCAAACTCTGTCTCAGGTGGTTAGTGTTCACTTTGCAATTATACCTGTGGGGAAGGCATGGATCCATCTATCCCTATTCATGACTATTATGAGTAAAGTGAGTAACGCCACTTTGGGGGCTTGCCGCCTCTAAGTCTATTTCGCATATTGCCCACGGGCAAAATCAGTTACGTGATATGAGGAGCCAAGTAGGGAAGGCTGGAGCCGTAGCCAACCAAGAGCCACTACCATCTCTGTATCTAAAGGAAGGAAGCTTTCCATAAAATGATTTAGAAAGAGTTAAAGATAAATAAACGTATAGCTCGGACGCATCTAAAGAGTGCATATATCTGCCAATGCCATTTTTATCAAACATTTGATGAAGAAGGAGAATTCGAAACTATATCTAAAAGCATAACGTTAAAGGAATAAAATGTACGAATATATATTGATGTATTTCCCTTCAATCAAAAGCCATTTTTTAACTGAACTTATTCCTCGTAGACCGTCTGATTCAGAATTGTAAAAATATCTTTCAATTTAAAAGAGAAAATCCTGGATCCACTTCAAAATTCAATCATTTCTTCCTTTAGCTTATGCTTTATCCAACTCGCCACAAAATTTGATTGAAATTCGTTGAGGACCTTTGGAGATATTGCGAGCACAGACGGACACTAGTGAATTACATAATTTCATTGGAAGAGGCGAAAAAATAGGGTTTTTTTTCTTTCTGAGGGAGGAAGTAGATTTGGGAAAAACAATTACAACTGGAAAAATATGACCCGTCAAAAAGCTAATCAGTGGAAGACTGCTGAAAGAAAAATTGAAAATTGCCCAATAAGAAGCAAATGAATATTTTTTGTCAAAAATGTAATCGAAAGAAAGGAAATCGATAAATACAATTGATTTCAGTTGAAAACAACGGTTTGATTTGGGCATGCCTTTTAGATAACATAATTGCATCCAAGGGTTGGTGTTCGAGGGCAGGCAGAAGCAAGGATCTTGAATAAGATTTTCAAAGTAGATAGACAAGCCCTTCCCATATGGAACTTTTTTCTCCTATTTCTCCCATTTGACCTTGTGTTAGCCTTAAGTGAACCTAGGCAGCGGAATCAAAAATAAGATTCAGCGTTTGTTTTACAGTGAGCCGTTGTAGAGGCAGCAAAAACTCCTTTCCCCCTTCCATCTTTTACACCTTAATCTCCTGTACCCCCTACCACTTCAAAATTCGATGATTCAATCGAACATATATTTCCCGGGGGGGGGGGTGGTGCTGTTCAGTGATGCCCTAATATTTTCACATATAAATTAATGTTAATCTGAAAAAATATCATTTTACTCGTAATATTCAAGATCTTCAGTTGTAGGGGGGAAATGACAAGAGCACTACGTACACGTTCAATCTAGCACGTGTAGTTCAATATCGACCAGCTTTGTTTGATGCACAACGCAATCTCCCTACTCAATTTTTCATACTCAAAATCAATGTCACTACTGTGCGTATGTTCATACAACGGAACAAAAGTTTATGTAATGCACATATTGATAGAATAAAATAAGAAGATATATAAAAATTCTGGCTGAGAGACGGACAATCAAAGTAGGAAAAAAGTTATTGTGAATATTCTTGCTAACAAAAAAAGGCAGACAAAGAATTCATAGCTGAAGAATAACTATGAGATATATTCAGAAAAAAATAGATAAAAAAAATAAACAATTTGGAAAAAAAAGTATATAAAAAAAAGTATTGTGACCGTGTGAATGTAGGAACAGACCACAATGCCGACTGTTTACCATTGCAAATTATTACGCGTGGGAAAAATGGCGCGGCTATGAAAAAAAAAAAAAAAAATCAAAAGCCCAGCCAAGAATCCTATTGTTGCCAACAACAACTTTGCCAACACGGATATAAGTATTCATTTATTATACTCTTTCAGAGATAAACAAAAATATGAGACCAGCACATTTCCCCAGAAGACGTACTATTTAACATAACCACCGCACACGTACTCCAGCCCAGGCGTAATTTGGCTTCTGATATTCTGGTAGTTTTTAGATTGACTAATACGTAGTTGAGGGCAAGCCAAGTATAATAGAGATCGTGAATTAAGTACCTCTAATCCCTGTGATCTAGGTGGGGGCTGTTTCATCAGAAATAGCACCCGAAAATAGCATGATCGCAACTTTCTCCACATTCAAGGTCGTCAAAGTAACAATGCATTATTGGTACTTTTTAAATTTCAACCCCCTCTCTCTCCTTCTCTCTCCTTCTTTCTCTCTTTCTCTCTTCTTTCTCTCTCTTCTTTCACACACATACGCATGCACATAAACATACACGTATGTGAGTGCTTAGCTACGGAAGGCATAGGGCTAGATGTAAGAAAAATTGGCAGTAAATTGTGATAAGCTAGCCTTCCAAATAAGTATATATATATATATATATATATATATATATATATATATATATATATATATATATATATATATATATATATATATATAGTGTGTGTGTGTGTGTGTGTGTGTACAAACCAGTAAATGAAATTATCAAGAGAGGAATATTTTCTTTCTCGATAATTCCATTGAAACCAGCCGTAGAATTTTTTTCTCTAAGCTGAGAAATACGACTCATAATTATCACAACACATCTAAGCCGTCAAATATCAAATAATTTCCAAGTGATGAGGCTTTTTCTCACTTTTAATCTATATCTCACACCCACCCACACACATCCATATATATCATGGTAGACGTTAGGTAGATTCCTTAGTACTCATTGTCTGAATTCTGTTTGATGAGATGTATTAATCATTAACAAATAACACCCGACAAAGGCCGGAGGGTAGGCGACCGAAACGTTGTGAACAAATGAACACAGAGAAAAAAGAAAATAGTCCGACCGTATCATACATTATGATCCTCATTACTTCGTTATATCTTCTTGGTCATTTTAATAGTTCAGGCAATTCCATGCTTTAAAGTACTTATATTTCAGCTTCGTAAGTAACTACAGATTATTAGTACGTACAGCCACTTTGATATTAATATGAATGGTATTTCAATCGATTTTGGCCAATATTAGCTTCCATAATGAAAGCGGATGATCAATAGAGATCCAGACTGCCGACCTCCCCAAGCGTTAATGTTATCAATGTAGCACTACAGAGGGCACCTTGACATGGTGTAATTGTTAGTCTAGTCTAGCTTTCCATCTTTATTTTAGTGGGTTTGGTCCTCACTTGTTGCCCGATTGGCTTGTGTCAGACTGAGTGAAGTTTAGTGAATGCTTATCATTTACCAGATACTGAGCAGTGCAGATTTGAATAGTACGGGAAATTCAAGAAGGGATTATCCGGATGTTTCAAGGTATGCCTGTAATCGACATTTTTGTCTCAAAATATAAGGGTTCAAATGAGGCTACCGATGGCTTAGTAGAAGTTGTGAGCCTTGATTAAGAAATGTTGCAGCCACTGGGTGACCGGGGGTTATTAAATCCATATAGACATACTCTGGTTTTGCAGAAGCAAGCAAAACACAGTATCATAGGGACAAAATAATACAAATCATCCGTGACAGACGGAAATAATAACTGAACGTGGAGTCTGAAGATGGGCAAAGAGTAAACGACCAAATGTTATGTCTATAACAACATCTATGAATACCAAGATTGAAACAATAGTTGGAATAAATCAATGCATAATATTATTATCTGACTGGAAATCGTGAAATAAAAGCTTTTGTTCAGTATTATTTAAGCTTGATTGGTTCCAAACATTAGCTAACACAATACGCACACAGACAGATATACAGACAGACAGACAGACACACACACACACACACACACACACACACATATTCATTCTATCTATCCATGTCTATGTGTCTCTCTCTTTCATGGATGATCTTGAAGATCCACTTACTGTAAATAATCATTGACGCATGTGCAGCCATCATGTTCCTACAAGATTCACTAGCGAATACACAGGATCCACTTGCAGCACTTTCCTTCTAAAAATATTTCCTGAACTTTTCCTCGGGTCCATTTTTCCGGCCTCGTTGATCCTCCCAGCACAACCTTTCATGTTCCTAGCTCTATTTTTTCCCTTTCCTCTAGATAAACAAACGCAGAATAAAAACGAATGAGGAGAATTCCGAGAGAAAAAAAATATTCTACCTGTGTATGCGTTATTTCCCAATGAGGGGGGAAATGAACATATGGACACAGTATTATGAAAAAAAAAAAAGTATAAAGAAAGAATTAATGATTGTATTTTAATTGGATTTTTCTCATTAATGCAAAGAATGAGACAAGGGATTTTCCCTTCAAGTCTTCCAGACCCTATCATCGTTTTCCTCATTAAACAGATGCAATGATTCCCTCGTTAGGAGAGCTTTTCTTTTTACATTGGTCTGTCATTGAATTCCTGTGCACGTAGCAACGATGACTCAGGGCGAATGCTTCATTTTCTTCGATATAAAAGAGGATTTGCCACGGATGATAAGATGAAAAGAAACGGAAAATATTCGTTCCCAAAAGTCATTAGCATTTTTTTTTAGAAATGAAAATCTTAACCCATTAAAGGCTGTCAATATTTTATTTGTAAAAAATGTCCGTTTACTTGTTTTTGACTTACTATATTTCCTTTTCTTTTCTTTATTTTTTCTTCTGATCACTGAATTTAATATTTTTTTTTTTCTGCTAACATGTGGGAAACTTGCCTCTATAAAAATGATCTTGTTTATCGCAGAAAAAAAAATCAATAAGATTCCAGCTCACCTTTTGTAAATCGCTGTATATCGAAATGATTTCAACTGTGCGTCATTAGGGAACTATCAATTATAGCATTATTCTATTGTATATTATAATGCAACAAATAAACACACAGAACTTGTTCACTTTCCCGCTCCCTCAAAAGACATTGCCCCTGCTTTGTTCTCCTCTTACACGACACGGACGATCCCCACTTTTGCTCTTACTGATAAGATTTACTTCCCTTGGATTTTTCGTCCATGTACTCTTATTTTCCCCATTTTATCTTTCGATAACAAATGATCAGATACAAACGAAATATGCCGACGAGAATTAAATGATTATTTTGCTGATTTGTATTTTCATTATAATCAACTAAATCACCATTATGTCGGATCAGCCCTATCCAGGTATTCAATATATATACATATATATATATTCAAAATGTTTGTATTTCCCGTTAGCTATCATCTCTGCTTGATATTCCATTAGTTACCAGTATGGTTCGAACTAACATCAGCTCGTTAACCACTCTTGTAAAATGTGTCCGTCATCTATATAACCATATATCTGATTTATCTCTTTGCTTGTCTGTGTGTGTATGTACGTCTGTCTCCAGGCGCTCCTGATCAGGGGGGGGGGAGCTAAGACCTTGAGAATTTGCATAAATGCACCACTAAGCATTATCTAAAAACGCATTTTTAAGTGCCTTTTTAGGTCTCTAGGGTCATTATGGACCAACAATGTCCTGATCTTGTGCTGGTATTCATTTAGATTATTTTTAGATAATTAAGTTTTGGACTTGCACAGACTACGATGGTTCATTTATGCGAAGTACAAATCCATCCATATCTTTCTGTATTAATTTATATCTCTTTCTCTCTGTATATGTGTGTGTACATGTGAGTGTGTGAGTTTGTCTTTTAGTCTGTATACGTGTATGTCTTCATCTGTGTGAGCATATTCAAATGCACTTCATTAATGTTTCTCTATTCACGTGTTGTCAGTGAAGGGGTATTTTGAGAAGAGAGCTCTCCCACCATATTGGGTTAAGCATCTTTATTGAAATTAACAGAATTGATGAATGAATTAGTGGCTCAAATAATTCTATTAGACGCTTTTTTTTTCCCTGGATTTTGATCGGTAGTTTTAATTTTCATTCTCGATTGTGTTACTTCTCTAATGGGTCTCAATCCAGAAAAAGAATTAAAAGAAAAAAAAACTTGAAGAAAAATAATCCGATTCGCACATGCGTATTGGTAGAATGAAATCTTTCATTGAAAAGATCCAACAATGGCTGAAATCCGCTGGGAACTAACAATAGTTGAACACAATTCGATCAAGTCCCCATTGGGGAAAATGACGTCATCACGCCTGTTCAGTTTTCGGGTTGGAGCTGGTGTTGGTTATTGAGTTTTACAACAACCGAGTCGTGAGATATAAGAGTGATGGAAATGGGATTGGGAGAAATTTCCTAGGAAGACGTAGAAAATCGTTAATTTGAACAATATATTCAATCCGAGAAATTGAAACGAAGTTTGCGAGTTACTTAATTTGCATAGATATCAATATCTATCGATCTATGTATCTATCGATATCTCAATCTATCTATTTATCTTTCAATCTATCTATCCATAGAATCGTTTGATGCTAGCAGAGTTGATATTTGAACCAGGTGTCTCTGTGAAATGATCAAAAGCTGGTTTTAGCCCAAGGCAAGTGAAGCTGTATATGAGGTTGTTTGGAATACGATAGCTGCATTGAAAAATATCTCTATCTCTCTGATTTTCATCTCAAATTTTGAGCCATAAACTAAAATATGAAAAAAAAAACATGAATTTGAAATAACAGATTATCTCACAATATATGCATGTAGACTAAAGAAATACATAATGTCTTGTATTTAAACAGAACTAATATACGGTAAAATGAAATCTGCCTCTGTTTTTCGAATAACCTGATATATTTGCGCATTAAAGGTGTTAGTATGTTTTGATTAACTTTAATAGTCATGATGTTGGTATTTACTCAAATAGCTTAATCTGTGACTATACTAAAGCTTCTGATATAGTCATTGATTTGTTTAAATAACTTGATTAGTACGTTTCTGATTATATCAACACATATGAAGATGTTCCTTACAAAATGACCTCACAGCCGAATTGTATTTAGCTCATCCCCTCACACTGTGCTGCACAAACAGGCATCTCATGGTGTCAGAAAAAATGAAGCTACAGAAAACATATTACTATTTATTATTAAATGTGGCTTAGTTTGGCACAAGGCTATGATAATTGGTCATCCAGTGAGTGTCGAAGTAATCATATGCAGTAATGGTTAGCGGAACTATGCACCATATCTATCTATCTATCTATCTATCTATCTATCTATTTATCTATCTATCTATCCTGTTCTTTCATATTTCTCAATTTTTCCATTATTCATCTTCTTTATAAATTAGGTTACCGATCGTGCAGAAAAGAACAACTCATTCAATTCATTCGGTTCTCTACAACACTTTATTCTCTCTCTTATTTCTCTATTATTTCCATTATACTCGATTGTTTTTCCTCTTTCTCTCTTCCTTTCTTCCCCTTCCTTCCTTCATTTCTTTCATTGTTTTCCATCCATCCTTCCTTTCTTTCTTCCTTTTTTCGCCTGTTTCATTCTCGTCCATTACATCTCCCATTATTATTTCTTCCATTCTTTCTTTGTTCCTTTCTTTCTTGAAGACTTTTGTTTCCAACTGACTGGATTTAACCCCGTTCCCTTCGGTTCTTCGCCGTATTCCACGCTTAAGCAATTGATATCAAAAGCATCAAACAGAAATTAAGGCCTGGCCAACCCAACCCTTCTCGTTCTCTATGTGGCACACCGGGCTCCTTACTCAGCACATCGACTAAAATCTAATCCCATGAAATATCCGCTTCCATCTCAAACCTTCCATTTAACACACAGTTACGACTGTCTCAGTATTTAACGCAACCACTCTCTCCATTATGGAAATATATACGGTGAACCCCAGTCGCTGTAGTTTATTAATCAACAACGCTAATAACGTTACCAACAAAATTACCATCATAAAAACAATTCCTTTCCTCCCGAGAGTATAATTCTGATTGATCTTCATCCTCTGAACGCGAACACAGAATCATGAATCTACATCTATATTTATACTTACGTCATTGTTGTTTGAAGGGTCTTTGAATCATATACTTATATAATGAGCAATGTATGTCTGATTCAATACCCATGACAATAGACTCTCCCTCGTAAAGGTTATGATCAGGCTGATTGAAATGTCTCTTACCCACCATTTGAAACAATAGAATCATCCCGTGAAAAACTTCAATGGTTTTTTTTCTCAAAATAAATTCATATCATAGACATCCAAATATATTCGCGATTTCTAGTCAATACGGTGACCTCTTGAGAATACCAGATACTGTAAGCGAGACTGGTGAGGTGAAGGACGTATCTGTCTATAGCATATATCTGGTATGAGAAGCCCGGACAGGCTCAGCTGATGCCGAGGCCAGTGTAAGGGAACAGAAAAAAGAACTTGTGATGAAATACGATTAAGATTATCTCCTTTACATATCTTATCACTGTCGGCGTTTGAGTGCATCGCCTTGGAACAGTGGTTGGCAATCTAGTGTCGTCGCCCTTTTCTAGCCCAAAGTGCGATTGCAAGTGTACTTGATACAAACTAAGCTATTTTTGATAAATATTCAAGGCTGACGTTATTAAAGAATTAACTAATATTTAATCTCATGTAAGGGTCAATCACACACACACACACACACACACACACACACATATATATATATATATATATATATATATATATATATATATATATATATATATATTAGAAACCATCAACCAAAACTGTCAGTAAAACTTTCAACTGACCTCTCTTCAGTTTTCATTTTGACTAGTTTTGTATGTATGTGTGTATGTATCACACAAAAATGCTGTGTCAACAGAGCTAGAGGAATGGAAATTGGAAGATTTACTTCCGATGTCTTGAAGAAACATCTTTTTCTCGTTCTTTGAATTGGTCTTTAGATTGAGGGTATCGATTCCCATTGTAACTTTTTGGGGGAATTGATACCTTATATTGTGTCCGGTAGCATTCACGCTTTTTTTTTCTTTTTTTTCTTTAAATTTCAAATCAAGATTTTTTAGCGATCAAGCTCCTGTAAAAGGGAGATAAGTAACCTTTTCCATTAAAAACCTCTTTTCCCTATTTTTAATTGATCATCCCCAATATTGTATGCTACTAAGATATTTTGGCCGTGTAACTACTTCAGTCGAATGACTAACCAGGTCTACATACAAGCATCTGTTTATATCGTATCAAACCAAGTTTGATAAATATCAATATGAAATTTAGATGATGCTTGACTTCATGATTTTTCTGCTTCCTTCTGACTTATATTGATATCTACTAAGCTTAGTTTAGAACAACGGGTTAGGACTAAACTCTCCACAATAGTAACGATCTGGAGACTCACTGTGTGACTCCCCTTTTTTGCTTTAAATGTATAATATAACCCTCCGTTTAACTGAATCTTTGACCTGCTTAACGTCTCTCTTTCTTTCTCCTTCGGTATTTTAGTATCTTAACTCATTTCATTCCTATCACCATCTCTTCTTTATATCATTCACCCTCCCTTTAATCGTACGTCATTGCAATCTATTACCCCAGCTAATTTTTTCCTTCCCATCCTTTCTTTCTCTCTTTCCTTCTTCTTACTTCTTCGATATTTTAGTCTCGTAATTCGTTTCATTCCTATCACCCTCTCTCTTTCTTTTCACATCATTCAATCGTCCCCTGATTTCTTTTTCATTGCTCTTCAACACCTCAACCTTTATCTATCACACACTTTCTACCTCTCTGTGTGTACGTGCATCTCTCTCTCTCTCCCTTTCATTATTCTCTCTTTCTCTTTCCCTTTCATTCTTTCTCTCTCCCTCTCTCCCTTTCATTCTTTCTCTCTCCCTTTCATTCTTTCTCTCTCCCTTTCATTCATTCTCTCTCCCTCTTTCCCTTTCATTCTCTCTCTCCCCCTCTCTCCCCCTCTCTCCATTTCATTCTTTCCCTCTCCCTCTCTCTTTCATTACGCTTTTTCCTCGGGATTCTTCACCCAACATGACGCATGGCAGACGTTAAACGCTTTACTCAACGTCCTGATCTTTATTTTGTTCTTTTCCGCACGACTGGTAACCTAGCTGTTCATGTCCGCCATGGTTCGAAATATGGAGCTGGAGGAGGAGAAGACGAAGCAAAATGACAGACGAGACATATTTCTCTTTTAACGTCCATCTTCCACCTCTTTGATACATCTTTCGAAAGAATGAGCAATCTCTACTCGGACACGATGAAACCGTCATCACCGTCCCTAACATCCAGTGGGGGAAAGGGGAAAAAAATGAAAAGCCTAACAAAAGGATGTAATCTCATTTTTATAAACGTTTCTACCATGTCTCACCTTTTATTTCGCTTAATTTTGGCGTGCTTACGAGCCTTCAGTCAATGGAGGTAATATCGGCCCGTGACGCGGGAATTAATTAAGTTAAAACGAAAAGTAAAAGACACGGAAGTAATTGAAATTGGTTGGCACTTTCCAAGGTTCCCCCCTTATTTTTCTTTATTTTTTTAGAGTAAAGCTAGAAATTAGGTTTGCGGTTTAATCGAGATCAAAATCGCGAAAGAAACAAAATCCTTACCCACTTATTGACACCAAAAAGTGACAGCTTGCTTAAGTTTTAAAGCATTTTGCTAATTTCAAGAGTCATTTGAACGTGGCATCATAATTTATTTTTCAAATTCTGTTTCACCAAATTAATGCTTTCTGTGTATGGCTCGTTTTTATTTTGCTTACTCATCAAATAAATTGTAATAAGTTCAGCATGAATTTTCCAGATGAAGAATTATCATTACTATACATCGGACTATTAAGCCGAGTGTCCTCATTTTGGTTGTTGTAGTCATAGTGTTTCACCATTTGACCATCTGGCCGGATTTCTGTTGTATTCGATGGCCTGGGAATTTCGTCCAGGGGGAGCGGCGCCAATGGACGAAATAACTAGGAAGACTTAAGATATGCAAGTTATCCACAACAGGATGAGAACAATCGGACCACGTGAATTGAATAAAGAATTCAGTTCAACATCCTCAGTAGATTACCGAATAGATAGAGAACTGGAAAGCCTGGGGGGCACAATGGCCGAAACGTTGTGATCATAAAATTACAAAGTATGAATTTCATAAATCAGATTTCAATATATTCTTTCTTTTTGAGAATTTTTTTGCACTGCTTAAAATGGTTGCCACCTAAGGACAGTAGCTGAAGCTTTGGCTACTTTCACTGTTATGAGCCAAATAATGTTAATTATGTAACATCCCCCTTTTTGAAATTCAGGTATTGTCTTCATTTTATCCTCTCCGAACACTGCTGTAACTAATACATGCTTTCCAGGGATATCATTGACTATTTGTGGAATCCCTATTGTTCTATTCTTAGCTTGAAAAGATCAGCAAAAAAATCAACAAAAACAACAAAAAACAACAAAAAAAAACGTTGAGTTTCTTTCAAGGACATTGTTGACACTCTATAGCAGCTCAGGCACATACGTTGCTCGACAAAAAGCGTATATTGGTGGATGCAGGGTATCATTATACCCAGAAAAAAACAGAATCTTTCTCTCTTTAAAGATTTGGCAAATATTGAGGAACTACTCCAGAATGTTCATTGTAGTTCTCTTTTAAATGATCTCTTCTAGGTTAGTATAATGTAGCGAATGTTTGAAGCTTGTTAAGTTAACAACACTGATGAAAGGGAAACCGTATCATTTTAATAAGTGTTCTTTAGAACTTATTCTTTGATTTAAATTACGATAGAAACGGAGAGGAAAGTCTCTGATGAGCAACTACTCTACACAAAAAACAGGAAAGACTTCACCGATAAACGAGCTTGCAGATTAGCGCAGACCTAATGAAGCTCACAATTGTTATTTATTTATTCAAACATTTATATATTCAATTGATAATCTATCAATTCATCTGATCCTGTTGTTTTTCTCTTTTGCTATTATCTCAGTTGCGTCTTCTGGATTATTATTTTTTTTTACTTGAACAATGGCACGAGGCAGAAGACCCAATTATAAAAGCACGGCAGAGGCACTGTTTTTAATGTTATTTATTCTGTCGTTTCTGATTTGTTTGAAAATGGAAGGGTTTTTGTAATCCTTTTCCCTTATTACGATTATATCGGTTATTCTTTGCTTGATGTGTTTTCATAGAGAAAAAAAATGGCGCTTAGTGGGTGGTAAAATATCTAACAAGTATGGCAGTGAATGCGCTCTTTTAATGCTTTTAAAAGTCTGGGTTGTTGCCACAATTAATACTAGAATAAACGAATCATATCTGAAAAAATGTGCTGAATTCGAGGGTTCCACAGTTCAACCTATTTTGGCGTTGTTTTTTCAATATTGTATATATATATATATATATATATATATATATATATATATATATATATATATATATATATGGGCATTCAAGAATTCGTTGGTTGGAAGATTACTTCAAGTGAATATGCTTATCGAATTCGCTCATATTTGCATAATCAACTATGTTTTATAGAAAATAAAGATTATATATTATATGTACTCATGAATGATCTCCTGTTATTACATTGTGGATGTATCATATTCCTTCTCTATCAATTTTATTTAAACGTTTATTGCTGAAAGACCACTACTATACACCAAAAATATACATGCATTGTAGATAAACAAATTTTTTCCTTTGAATATGTTTATTATTATATATTATTTCTGTTCGTTGAGCAAAACTAATAATGTCATTTTCTTTTTATCCTTTCTAGGTAAGTACCCTCCTTCAGCATGGTGGCCACGAGAAAGTTGGATTGCAAGAAGAGCTATCAAGCATCCATGTATGTTGCTATTTTGTTTTTGTTATTGCTTTTCACTTCGTTGTTGACTGCTTTTTTTTTTGCAACATTTTATTCATTTCTTTTGCAACATTTTGTTTATTTCTTTTGCAACACTTTGTCAATTTCTTTTGCAACATTTTGTCTATCTCTTTTGTAACATTTGTCTATTTCTCCTACAAAATTTGTCTATTTCTCTTGCAAAATCATGTCAATTCCTTCTGCAACATTTTGTCTATCTTTTTTGCTTTTGTAAACGTTCAGATAGATAATCTTCTTTGCAAATATTTGCTTGATTATCCCTGCTTGTAAGCTTTACACAACAAAAAAGTCACTAGTCACAATGCAAACTGATTTACTTTACTGAGTTATTAATCAACGTTCATAGTAGTTCCAGTATTTGTGGTTGCAAACACGAATTAGCCAAAAAATTGGCCTTGAGTCTAAATGCCTTATGGAAAACCTCAAAGAGAAAAGACGATCGCAAAATCTTCACGGAACTCATTTTTATGATTTTCTAACACTAGACAGTTATTTGATAAAACAACTTACAAAAAATCAATTATATATCAACTTTTTTGAGACCTATGGGACATAAATATCCCAAGGTTTCTTGAACTACGAAGACATATATATCTTGAGCTTTTTACGACCACTGAAACACTTATGTCGCCTTGATTGCTTTTAGAAGTATACTGGAGCATTTTGATTCAGACAGTAAGCACGAAAGTTTTTGAAGGGCTTACAAACTATAAGCACAAATTTTTTTTCTTTTTTTTTTCCTCAATGTGTTATGACCCAGAGGTCACGCACATTGCTAACAGTTTGTTCTTGTGGTTGTTTGTAAAGTCTCGTGACTAAAATAATTGCTTTTACTCATATAAATCCTACTTATAATTATACTTAGTGTATACTTCATTGAATTGTAGTTTTACACATACTGATATATCTTAGAATGAGGAAGAGGAATCGTGATTTTATGATATTCTTGTGACCAAATCCATTTTCTTCTATAATAATTTTTTTCAGTCTGAATCACAAAATAAAACAAGGAATGTTATGCTTTTTTTTCTCCCTTTCTTTCAATAGTGATGTTTTTTTTCTACATTTACGACTGTATGGCTGAGATAAGAACTGATTGTTGTTTTACTCATTGGTTGTGTTAAGATCTACTTTAACGCGCATTGCAAAGCGTATTTGTCGTTAAGGCATTGATATAGACATCACAGGACATATCAACGCGTTCTTATCATGAGTTCACGTTCATTACAGTAAATGTATTCGTGTAGTATGTTGTAAAGTTTCTTGCAGCTTTTAGGTAGCTTTTGAAACCAACTCTCTAATCATTGCACGCCTATACAACCCTAAAATCACTTGTATTAGTAAAGTCAATATGTTTAGAGGAAAAGGGTAAAACATCTTGGGCACAATCAAGCTAATATTTAAATAACTATGACGGAAATAGCAATAATGTTCATTGGAAATCGTGAACCAAAACTACCAACAGAAATTTCGATCAGTTTTAGGCAGGTCTGCCTGTTTCACTGGCTAGCTACGTTTGTATCATGTGTACAGGGCCGTAGAGCCGAGAATTTAAAAATTTATTCGTCATTGTGCCTAGCTGAAAAAAGTTTTTCTTTTGCAAAACCCCCATAAAGTGGGTATTTAGTGGGGGTTCAGTTTTCAATGCGGGTTTCTGTTAAATTGATATCTGAATTTGTACCAGCCTATTTTTGAAAGTGAACGCTTTTCAGTGATCTTCACCCCCCAAAAGGCGACTGAAGTAACTTGTTCATTCATCACTCCTCATTCTCTTTTTTAATTGATCACCCCAACACGTCAAAACGTCAAAAGACACTGTTCGCTTGGCGGTTTCTATTGAGCGACTAACCCGCCCTATTATGACAACAATGAAAAAAAAATCAATGATATTACCGCAGAAGACTTTATAGATATAATCGAACGAGGGGTCGTTGAAACAGTGATATCAACTTTCTATTAATCTTTACAAATAAAATGACATTTGATAAGGTAGGTTGTCACATATTGAACGGTTTTGTAATGGCGAAATAAACACAGAGATGAACATTCCATTGGGAAATAAAACCATTCTTGGGAAGATAGGCTGAGGTGAGCAAACATGCAGTCTTTAATCAAGAAGAATTACATGTTCACATTTATTAAGCGGAATAACCAACTTGGAAGTAATTAATACGATTATTGTCAACTCAATGAAATATTATGTTTGTGTTTCCCCTGACAAATATCACACAGAGAAAAAAAATCGAGCACTATCGTGACCTTCATTAAAATTGATTTTAAACGATTTCAGCGTAACATATTTGTTTTTGTTCTTCCTTTATTAAAAAAAATATCTTTTTTATTCGGTTTAGATGATTTACGAAAGAATATTCATTTGTTTACGAAATTTCTGTCTCAAAATGTATGTAAAAAGCAAAAACTACATTGTTTCTTGCGAATGATAACAATCTTCTTTACCCGCAAGCAAATGACAAATGGTTTCCGTTGAATTGTCTCCCTTGTTTACTTCGCTCTCCCGTGTGCCAATAGCTTAATTCATTGAAAGAGGCAAGTAACGTCGCAACCCAACATTACATCGTTGATATTTATTAGTACCATATCATGTAAAACAAACCCCAGGGGCGGTGATATTCAATTTCTATCAAATATTTACACATCTCAGGATAATTCAATGGAAGACAGTGTAATAAGATTAACAGAGTTTCAAATGTAATAAAAGAGAGGTCTGTTATGGTAAAAGAGATGTGTTCTAAGCGACAAAAATGCCAATTCTGATACTGCCAGGTGGAGGGGGAATCTTACGCCACTTACTGTTATTGAGGCGCGAAGACCTTTTTTTATGTCAAAGACAAAGATATATGGTGAGATGTTTATTTTGCGTTGAACTGTTTTCTAAATGACAAGAAAGTTGTCGCAGAAGATTTGGTTAGAGGCAAGAGACACTGTAAAACGAAATTAAACAGAAACGTTTCTTAATATATTACCTTATGAGAAAGCACAAAGAAAAAGATAGAATTAAAGAAACGGTAATGTTTACCAATGTTTATCAAATGACGATGAACTAAAGAGAATTGTTGATACCACTAGAGAGGTTAGGTGGTTCTCAATTTTTCTTTCATGCAGACCCCCTAATGATGTCAAGATATATGTGCTGAACCCTAAATAGTTTTCAAAAAATGTTGATAAGATGGTTATAGTAAAAATCAGCCATCACAACTCTCTGCAGGCTACAATAGTTCTGAAATATATATTCATTTTAGAGAAATGAAATGAAAGAACAGTTGATAGGACGAATGATACTGTTTAATTTTTTGCACATATCTTTGAATGTTTGGAGTGAATAGTCTGAAGTTAAATTTAATGCCAACACTTGGACGTTTCCTAAACAATAGGACTATTCCAACGGATTAGGAAACGATTTAAAGGTTAGGAAAGTATATTTTATCAATTTTATCATAGGTAATTATATGTGTTACATTGCAGTGTCCCTCTCATAGACTCTAATAATACATTTATAGACCTCAAGGAGTCCACAGATCCCACTTTGGGATCCACTAATGAAATATAAAGTAAAATATGAATAAATGAATTAACCATTACATGCCCGTTTATCTAGTATACAGTAATAACATTAAATTAGTAAGTTTTAAAAGGTTTGGATTGAAAGACAGCAATACAGAGGATGTAGTTTGAACTCATGATCAAAAAAGACTGGATTAATTCCAAAGTAGAAATAATTACTACCCAAAGGCACCCAATTTATCTCTCGTTAAAAATAGAATGACAGGTCAATCACACTGTAGAAAGAGTTTCGTTTCGTTTCATCTCTCTGTCCGAGCAATTTTGCCTCTTTGAAGCAACCGTCTATCATCCTTATAACGTTACTTTCCCTTTTCCCTGTCTTGAAACGAAGCAACTATTAGCTTCTGTGTTAATTTGGATTAAGGTCCTAATACCATCTGATCCGTTCAATCGATTTTACAACGGGATTAACGTCTCCTTTCTCTGATTTGTTGGTTGCCTATAGATGACTTGACTAAGGCAAGGGAGATGATAGAGAATTTTATAAGGAAGAAGATAATGAATGAAAAAAGATTGAGGATAGAGAATGAAAAATAAGAGGAACATAGAGAATGAAAAAAGAATGGAGAATGGAATAGTGGTAGAATATAGAAGATGAACATAGAGAATGAAAAAAAAGAGAATGATTAGATGTAGAAGATAGAGGATGAAAAATAAGAAGAAAATAGAGAATGAAAAAATAAAGAATGTAATAAAGGTAGAAGATGAAGGATGAAAAGGGAAAAAAATAGAGAAAAGGAAGAAGAAAATGGAATGAAAAGAGAAGATGATGAAAAAGGAACAAGAATGGGAGGGAAGAAGAAGATAGAAAATGAAAAAAAGTAAGATAGTGAATGAAAAAAAAAAAAAAGAAAATGGAAAATAAACAAAAAGAAGACAGTAGGGGATAAAAAAAAAGATGATTGAGAATGAAAAAAAAGGAAGAAGACAGACAATGAAAAAAAGAAAAATGTGAATAAAAAAGGTAAAAGGTAGATAATGAAAAAAGAGACGGTAAAGAATACAAAAAGGAAGATATACAACGAAAAAAAAAGAAAAAAGAATGACACACAGAGTAAAAAAGGAAGATACCGAATGAGGAAAAAAAATGGAAGAAATAGACGACCGGACGGACAAATCGGTGAAAGTGAATTTCTTTGAGTCCTGCTGCTGCTGCTGCTGCTGCTGCTGCATCCAGTGACCATAAAATCCTGGATTTCCACTGGAGCCGGGTAGTAAAGTTGGACTAGAAGAGAGGAAGCAAAAGTCAATCTTGGGATATTAATCGCATATTGATTTTTTTCCAGTTTATAATTACCACGACGGTCAGAGCTGAAATATGGCCATTGGAGGCTCAGATATGGAAGACATGGCCTAATTATTTCAAACGTGCCTCAGATATTTAAAACAATTACCATGACAACAAATACAAGAAGCAGGGGATTATTACTCATGGGAATGGGTTGTTGAGTTATTCATTTTAGGACCCAAGTTTGTAAACAAACTGCGTCAGTAAACTGCATTGGATTGGTTTCAATGTAAAACAGTAATCAGGATCAGAGGCGAGAAGCCCTTTTAGTCCGTTAAATTATATATAAAGATAACCATAATCATAATTGCTGAAGGAGATCTTTTTTACTATTGACCTACGTATCTACCAAAATAACTATTTCTCCAAATCATTTCGTATATTACACGCGGACTCACACTCCCTCTGGTAGATAAATGTATATTAGTATATTATATATATATATATATATATATATATATATATATATATATATATATATATATATATATATCTGATTCTGTCTCTTCCACATATTCTCATCCTCTTCCTCCTTTTCCATTCCTGTCTATCTCTCTTGCACACACACACACTTTATATACATATATATATATATCCATAGTAAACTTTTAACCACTGTACACGCTACTGAAGATGGGAATACCTACCGAAACATGTTTAGCTCACCAATGAATTCATTTATGGATTCATAAACTAAATTTCCATACACTTTTACTCCTGAGTCTGCCTCACTTCCCATTGTTCACATATATATATATATATATATATATATATATATATATATATATATATATATATATATATATATATAAGATAATCCATCTATAAACACAAGGAATCCGTCTACCTATCTTTCTCTTACCTTCTCTCTGTATATTAATATCAGTTCCTTGACATATGTTTAGCTTAGCCTTTCCCTTTCCCTTTCCCTCTCACTCTCTCTCTCTCTCACTGTCTCAGTTCTTATGTAAGTCTCATAATATATAAATATCTCACTGCCCATAAGTAGAAACTGCGAGGAAGCATCTCATTGATATACATTGCGCATCGGTGGGCACACCGTGATGAGGTTGAATCATTGAGAGGCGAATCGCCCAATTCTCCTGATCGCCCCACAAACAAAGATGCCAGCATTCTTTCAGCTTCTCCTGACTATCGTCCACGGTTGGCGCACCGCAGCCCAGCATGGTGCAACGACTTCAATATTGTCATCAATTGAATTTGAATCGCTCGGGTCCGCTATCTCATGGCCTCCATATCAGTGCTGAATGCGCATGCACCAACCAGGCGTAAAATAGATACTGTTCAATCAATTGAATCAGGCTTCTAGATTTGCCGTCATTTGAGCTCCGTTGCTGTTAATATAGATAAGTATTTCCAGTATTAGGTACAGATTGATATCACTCACGTTTTTGTTCTCCAACTTTATCTCTCTATGTCTCTTGCACACACACACACACAGACGCACATACACTCACAAGTGCATGCACACACGAATACATACAAATGTGTACATAGAGAGAGAGAAAGAGAGAGAGAGAGAGAGAGGGAGAGAGAGATGAATAAGCACTGGCCTGAAAAAAGGCTTGTGACCTCATCAAACAAACACAGAGAGGAAAAAGATCAATGAAGCAACCCTAAAAATGAAGAGAAAAATAGTTTGCGATGCCAAACCAAAGACGAAAAAAAACCCCAACACATTTGTCCGTTGATGCAACGGCGTGAAACTGATCAGCAACAACGAAACTGTAAATCACTCTCTATATTCACTCTGTCTCTTGGTACACACACACACACACACACATATATATATATATATATATATATATATATATATATATATATATAGAGAGAGAGAGAGAGAGAGAGAGAGAGAAACATTGTTGATCCTCTAGTTTCAGCCCAAGGAGACATTTTTTAAGAATAATTAGTTTACTCCCGATGGTTCCCGAGAACAGCACACAAAAAAATGTCAATCACACACTTATATATATATATATATATATATATATATATATATATTACTGATTAAGCATTAGTAGATAAATAGTCTTCATCTTCGTAGAGATTTTGACCTATCAGTATACAATACATAAAGACTAACCAGCAATCATTTGTAAAAACTGAAATGACATTTTTCAAACCCCACTTTATCCTCCTTCACTCCTAATTCACTAGCATCAGCAGCCTTCCAACGTCTGTCAGTCATAGACATTTTCAAAGGTTTGCCAGACCTCTTGATTGTTTTCTTAGCGTTGCCAATATCTTCAGAACTGGTTTAAATTGTCACGTCATCCTATTTTTTCCTGGCCATAATTTCGCTTATGATCTCCGGGGATATTCATCGTGGGTCATGATGTCTAGTGGTTTTCTGACATTCTTTCAACGTAGCCTGCAAACTGCTGATTGGGTTTTCAAATGTCTATTAGGATATCTTTCACCCCTGCTCATTGTTCTTTCTTGTAATCTCTCCGTATAAAGTTACGTATAATTCTCTCCAATGTATGTTGCACTGTCATTAGTTCGAGAGCCAATGTTTTGGTTAGGTTTGATGTTCAAGCTCAATAGGTGACTATCAGAATGAAGCATTCCCTTAAAATTTCCAAAATGTTTCTTCTTTTTCGTCAATCATTTAAACTAGACGTCTAACACCTTCGTTATTTCTTTGAAGTTTGATTTTAGTTAATCGGAGGTTCCAAAGGTTCTAATCTAAAGCTGCGACACAAAAGTAACATCTTTTATCCGAATTCGATCTCGACTCGTCAGATCCGCTTATAGACTCGCGCCAAGTTCCAACCGGACTCTATTGAATTATACCTTACACATTTAATCAATGTTCTACGCGTGCGATCCAAGCGACAATTATTCGATACCAGCGTTCATATGCAACCTCATGTTTCTTGGTTGCGCGTTCAACAATTCGCACGCAAATTAGTGTAATGAAATACGATTTTCTTCCTGACATTCAACAGTTTCCTCGAAGCCGATTCTACCACATACACTAAACCGATAAACTATTACGCGAAGAATTTTGTGTTACGATAAAGACTAAATGATTTGATAGATTTTTTTTTATTGTCATTGCTCAAATTTGGTTTTCATTTCTCTTTTTCCCCTTTTTTAATTTTTTTGTTTTCCTCCATGTGCAAATACAACTTTCATTCAGCCTATTTTTCATCATTAATTATCTTCATCGTTGCTCTGTCTATATATCCTTTACTTCCTGCTTGAAGACTTCTCTATTATCCTCTTTCATTTTTAGTCTTCCTCTGACACTTCACTCTTTCTTCATGGTTTATCTCATTACTTCTACGTTTTTACTAACCCTTCTCTTCTCTTTCCTCCCCCATCTTTGTCCTCTCTAGTGACCTATTTTTCTTCCCTCATTCATTCATTCGTTCATTTTTTCTCACTCTTTCCTATCGTTTTCTGATTCATATTATATTTTTATTTATTTTTTTTTGCCTTACGACCACCATATACCTTTCATCCTATAACTCTATTTCCTTACGTACTAACTTCTTCTATCACTTTACCTTCAATTCGTCTGTGCCTTCACTCTCTTTTCCTTTTATTTTCCCTCTTTATCTAATAATTTTAATTCTGTTTTTACAAATATCCTGACCTTCCACCTGTTCTTAATAACCAACCTCTTTTTTAGTACCTTCATTCATTCTTTTTTCTTTCATCTCCAATACTGGTATTTTCCTTCTTTTCTCATTCCTCACCTTCCAGCTGTCGCTGGATTCTTTATTTTCAATTTTCCTTCTCAATTTACAACCGTAGTTATTTCTTCATTTTTCTCCGTCGAATTCCCGAATGACATTCTCTTATTTATTTATCCTTCTCTCAATGTTCCTTTATTCTCTCTCTTTGTTCAAATTTATTCAACCATTTATTCATTCCTTTCTCTAACATTCTTCCCTTCTTTTCGTCTTTTTCATTCCCTTCTTTTTTTTTTTTTTTTTGCAACAAACTGAATTTTGCTAATTTGATTTTCGAACTGAATGTGAAAACGAAATTAACTTACCACAGAACAAGCCAAGCCAGTGGTTGGCTTATGGTTGATTAGGTTTTTCTTTCATTAAATTACCACATTGCCGTACAAGGAGTGTCAAAAAAGACTATCAAGTTGAACGATTGTTTTTCAACCGACCGCTGCATCGGAATTAATTTAAAGACAGACCAGTTTCATCGGACACCGGACAAATGGCACATTTACATCTCTGAATAAGTTAAAAGGAACATTCATTTCTTTCTACCTTTTTCTTATTGAAAGCAGGAAAAAAGTAACAGTTGGTTGGTTAGTTTGGGGAATAGAACAGAGAAACATATTTTTCTTATAAATATTGGTGTTAATGTATTGGTATTCTCTTGACGTTTTTATGGGGATATTTTTAACTTGAAGTTGTCGGGCATGAATTAGTTAAAGACGGGTCAGAGACCAGAAAAAGATTAGGAATTCTACACTGTAAAATGTCGTGATAAAATACAAGAAGCAATGGGATTCAACAAGAAGCGAAGCAAATATATCTTTTACTTCAAGTAAAAACAACAATCATCAATGTCAAAGCCTAATCGTAAATTACCCAATTCATCGCCAAAAACCTTTGTGTAAAAACATGTTGAAATTACTTTAGGTTCGTTTCTTGTTACGGGAAACAAAGAGAAACAATAGAAGAAAAACAAAGATATGATTTATTACGGGTATCAATTGCTCTAAACGCTAGATAACCCTAACCCCCAACCCGTCTATATCATTTGATTAATCGCCACGAATCACTATCTAAAAGCTTTCAAAATTAGATTCGCTTTGTTCCTTGTTGCTTCTCGCTGCTTTTTGTTGCTTCTCATATTTTCAGGGACTACATTGCAAATGCCCAGTAAACAATGAAATAAACATGTCTTTCAACTCTCGTCGTTCGTTATTATGTTAGTCTTTTTATTGATTTCCTTTCGTTGACCAATAGGATAGGCAGTAAAACAGCCACTCTAAACTTGGGCTATATGGCTCATGTTGGGGCGATTGCACATTTAGAGTAGGGGGGCATAGATTGAAATAATGAATCATGGATTTATATCTACCTGTTCATCGATGTGACAGGGGACCCTGAAAACTGAGTTGTTACAAAAAGCAACAGAAACATGATGGAAGAAAGACTAGTCAAAAACTAACAGTAACTACAATGTATTGTCTACGAAATACGAAAATTGAAATGGATATATTTGCAATTTAATACAAGGCAGTGCTTGCTCGTGTGTGTATGCACGCACGCGCGTGTGTGTGTGTGTGAGAGAGAGAGAGATAGTGAGAGGGGGAGAAAGAGAATGATTTGAAACTTTTGCTAACACATTCGTTGAAAGAGACGTCGAAGCATTTGCTATTCAAGCTCTCGCAGTTTCTCCCTTGCCCACGAGATTTACATATCACTCGTTCGTCGGCGTGTATCATTGCATATTTATGAACCGCTAGCAACCTTCCAAATGAAGTTTTCAATACTCGCTTCAGAATGAAACCATTGTTCTTGGCTGCTAACAAAGTCGTAATTGTGCAGAAATCAATAGATTTTCTTCTTTTTTTTTAATCCCCGATTATTCAAATAATTCTTTAAGAGAGGAAAAAAAAAAGAATGATGTATTTCGTATGATTGTTTGTTTGTTTTGGGAATTTTTACTTTTTCTCCGCGTTTTACGTTTTATTGTTTATAAACTGTTTTTTTTTAAATAATCCACTGATTTATTTATTATTGCCAGCGTTATTATGATTATTCTTTTTTTTCCTCTATTTGATGAGGTGTTTGAAATGTAAGCCGATCGGTGTGTATGTATCAAACTCATTGTGCTGTCCTTATATATATTATTCACTAGGAACAGAAAACCAATCGATTGAAACGTATACGATTTTTTTTTTATTGCATCTCCTTTTTTCACCGTGGCCCAGTGGTGGGGTGCTTGCCTCCAGTTCGGTGCAATGTGGTTCAATCCATCGCCGATTCATAACAAGGTCTATAAAAATGGTACTCAATGCCCTTCTGCTCAGCGCTCTGCATAAAGAGTAGGAATGAGGAAGTCTAGAGAGGGAATTGGCTCAGTCAGGTTATCTTGTGCAAGGCATACCCATGATGAGTGCCCCAACGATCCGTTACTGTGAACAGAAAATTCTATATGAGTTTCGAGATACGACCTATGTGTGTGTGTTTGTATCCAAATACTTTTAGTCACATGTTTGGAAACTACAGCATTGATAGGATTGCATAAATACACCACTGGGCACAATCTAAAACGGTTTTTGTTTTAAAAAAATGATTTTTTCCGTCTTTATGGCAATTTTGAACCAACAAATCTTATAGATAATTTCAGATAATGAAAAAAAATTAGATGAATATTCAGAGAATTAGTTGCAGCATACGTACAGGCTACGGTGACCCTTTTATGCAAGACATTCTTTTCTTTATCACGATTTTACTTCAAGGGTTACGTTGATCTATCATTTGAGAGGAATTCTCTGCCATGGAAATTAGCGTTCAAGATTTCGGTCTTCACTGGATCGAACATTCTCTCCGCACTATCTATTCTCTCTTTTCCCTCACTGTCCTTTCTCTTCTTTCTTTCATTATGTTCTATCGCCTCCATCTCTCTCTTTCCTTCACTCTTCATTCATTCTGTTTCTTTCATCTCTCTTTCCATTATCCCCCCTTTCTCTCTCTCTCAGTATCAACAGCCATTCCATCACCTTTCCCCTCTGTTGCCTCCTCTGTCTTCCTTGTTTACATCTACTATCTCTCCTCCTCTTCATCGCCCACCTCTCTCTTCATTCTCACCTATAATCACTTTCTTCACCCACCTCTGTCTTTCTTCATTGTTTATATCCTTTCTCCTTTTAACCTTACCCAATCTATATATCTTTCACTCTGTTCTATGCCCAGCCCCAATCATCCTTGTTTTATCAACATTTGGATATATTTCCGTTTAATTTCATCATTCACCCATAAACTTACTGTCATGCGTACAGCTTCCATTTATTCTCATTCTATTTTATATTCCTGTTCAGAGAGTAATGTTGTGTAAATCTTATAGAAAAAAAATGATAAAAAGAAAGTCTCCAAAAACTGTCATGGATCAACTTTATTAATTATATTCTGACTCACTCTCACTATGAGAAACCATCAACCAAAACTGTAACAAAATAAAACCTATATTGACATAGGTTTCTCTAAGTTCTTAAGCTGGTCTGGCTGGCTGCACTAATGGAGATAGAGGTCCGATAGTCCATTCACTCCTTATAATGCCAGAAAAAAAAAAAGCTTTAAAAAAAATTCACACCGAATAGTTTTTTTGTGGGTGTCGATTTGCAATGTAAGTTTATGCTTAATTGGTTTCTTAGTTTACGCCTGTGCTCGCTTTGAAAATTCAGCATCTTCTTGTGATCATTGATTAACTAATCACCCTTTTTTCAATTGTGTAACTAATCACCCCTAGCAAAGCATGCTGCCCAAAGACGCTGGTCACATGACGGTTTCAATTGAGAGAATAACCAGACCTGTTATATATTCTTTTCAGCCCTCATTTTTCCCCTTTTTTTTTTCATATTCTTTCTTTTCGGCCTCTACTTTCGGTTTCACTTTTCAATTGCGCCACGTGTTTCGGTTCAGTAAAAGCATCTGCTGTTCGGACGCCATTAGAAATCTAACCGAGCTCTCTGTTCGTCATGTCGTTCAACAGACTTTCAAACCATCTCTTCACCGAGCTGCAAACATCATGATATTGATTAGCTTCTTCTCTTATCTCATTCGTCACAATCTGAGGAACGTCTCACAATCCCTCCTTTTTTCCGCAGGACATTTCCGATCTATTGATTCTGTTCGAGCACCTCTCGTTCGAGATCTCCCAAACCAAAAGAAAAAAAAGTTCGAGAATCTTGATTCAAATCTTTCTAGCCAAGAACCAACATGAAATCCAGATGCATAAAAAAGAAAATATTTCCTTTATCAATATAAGCAGAATAGTTGTGTTTTACTTACTTCGATATCGTATAACCATATGTATGTGTGTGTGTGTGTGTATGTGTGTGTGTGTGTGTGTCCATACATATGTATATATGCGTATATGCATACTTACATATGATTGATATGTTGGTAAGGATTTATGCTAAATCTGACAATATGAGAGTAAAATGACAATATGGGAATGCTTTTCAAGACAAAAGACTCTTTATTTCGACGTTTCACTCATATCAAGTTTTTTCTATATACACGTGTATATGTTTCATATTACACACACACACCCTCTCTCTCTCTCTCTCTCTCACACACACACACACACACACATATACATGCATGCCTCTGTGTGTGTGTGTGGACACGTAATATGAAAAGAAACAAGCATATATGAGTATATATGTATGCTTGTGTATACATATATGTGGATGTTCCTGTGTGTGTGCGTGCATGTATTGTGTGTACTATTGTAATCTAGGTGAGAGTATAAACGGAGAACGATTTATACATATATTCTCATCTTCTCTTCAAATCTTCTCTCTCATTCTTTTTTCTTCTTTTAATTAACCTCTTTTTTCCCCCTTCGTTATTTTCGTGTCGTTTCTTACTTTGTTTATTCCCGCCATTCAATCGTCTAATTTTCACTCATTTCTTCCTCCTTCCTTTAACTTCTTTCTTCTTTCTTTTTATTCAGTTTCTTCTTTTTCCCCACACCGAAATCGGAACTGAATTTGTTTTCCCACTGTAACTAGAATGACAAGGAAAACAAAGATAATGTAAACTGATATGTCAAATCCACAATCCTTTCCGTGATCTGAACTCACGACCAACTGATTGCCAGGAAAGTGTCTTACTGACTGGAGTCAATTTGAAAGTCTTGGATGTTAACAAAAATGTATCATTCAGATGCACACGGACTTAGTTCATTCTAAAAAGATAAATACATTTGTACAAAAAAGTATATATCTATAATTTTTTTAAATATCATGTATATGATACGAAAGGTGCAATAATCATTCTTCAGTTGGAATAGAATTTGAGTGGAGTTTGACCCTGCAGCAGCCAGGATTTTCTTTCCTTTCCTTCCTTTTCACCTAACTCGAATTCTTTGTATCTCTGTCCTTTATTTAAATTTTTCTACCAGTTGTTGCCTTTCTCTCTATTCTCCTTCATAATTCTCTTTTTCTCTCTTACGACTCAGATCCCTCTAGCCTAGACCCCTAAACACAGTCTCATCAAGATAGGAACAGAAAATTTCTTGCCAGTTCAAGAATCTGTTGAGAGTATTTGTTCAGTCCTAAATACAGTTAACTATCTTTGTACGGTATGCATTCTAATGACAGTATTGAATGACACATGCTATCTCAACGGGACTTTTGTTTCCACGCAAGACTATTGTTTTTTGGTTTGTCTGTATTTTTCAGTTTCTCACCATTAATAAGCTCTATAAAATCCACCCATTATAACGGTAAATGCATAATGACCACTGGTAATTCTTCGAAGGCTCTGTTATAACGGGAGTCTACTGTATTCCATACACACGAGAATCAGGCATCTCTTCCACTGAGTCGGTTTCCTGTTCACTGCCTTGTTAACTAAAATGGCAACTTTTAAGGCTTGTCTCGAACATTCAGTTCCTCCCAGGTCACATTTTGTCATTGACCACGTATAACCTACGTTCGTGTCGTTATGTAAGGCCGTTGTATGTGAATCACCAGCCGAACATCGAGTAATTTAATGAATCCTCCGCAATAAAATGTCTCACTTTCTCACTGGGTGCCGCATTTCTGTGGCTTTGTGCCGAAGCAAACTGAGCTTGAATAACTCTTGCATTTCTCTGATGTATAAAGTTGAAAAAAAAAGATCTAAAAAAATTACGAACAGAGTGATTGGAGCCAGAGGAGATGATAGAATTACTCAACAATTTAGAAACTTGATTTCCTGTGTCTGATGACTGTATGTAGAGTTACGTATAGGATAACAAGATTCAGCAGGAAATAGTAAATTTTTCGTTAGTTTATGTCTATGAGCCTCATCGACCAGGCATCTATGATACATTATCTAAATTTGAGATCAACGATTGTTCCTTTGCTCTATAGATCAGACGCGTAAACTTTTCACTTATAAATGAGAAGCCAAGATTTAAATGATTATATTTTTAGGTTATAGGACACATACTCCAGAATTGACTTCCGCTGGACTTCTTCCTGTTCTGAGCAAATCTGAGTAAAGACGTCTTAGTTTCTCTTAAGTTTAATATATGAATATGATTTTTCTTTGGGCCCTTACGTCGGACACGGCTTCAGTTTTCTTTGCTGTGCATTTGCATATCACATACATAATCGAACTGTTGTGATTTGTGGAATGAGTTCTAATCCAAAGTGGTGTTGCTCACTTCACCCTGTGCTATTTTACCCATAGCTAAGGGAAAGATAGATTCATGCCTTTCCCTAGGTCATAAGTACAAAGTGAAAACAATCTATATCAGTCAGCTCCTTTAGTCCTTTCTCCGTAGAATTACCTACTCTACCACACCGTTCTTTGCATTATGTGATATAAATAAATAAGATGTTCTAATAAACAATTGTAAAGACTTTTCAAAATCACTCCTATGTTGAACAAATTTGCAAAAATCCACGATAAAAATATTTATTGATTACAGTGGGCGGTTTAAAGTGAAAAGGTGGTTTTGTACGCATATCAAATCGTGACATCTTAAAGCTTCGGAGACAACAATCATTTATTCTTTTTCAAAAATACGTTTGCGGGCCACTTGTTATTTCTGAAGACTGCTTTTGTCATTAAATAATGGCCTTTCTAGGCGAAAACCCATACGCATGTATAACTATTAATGCTCATATGTTGACTTCCTTTGCAATCAAATGTTGAGATGCCTGTTCGATTTGGAGACAATCGAGTTATTTTTAAACAGATTTGTTTTCGAAAATAGTTTCGTTCAGATTATGAAGGATAAAAGCTTTGAATGAAGGTTAGATTCTTCAACGTCAGTGAAGTAAAAACGTACGTGAATGGGGATGAAGAGATACAATAAAAGGAAGGGGATGATGGGTAGGTACTAAATGATGGAAACAAAAGGAATCTGTCTCCGAGAATGAAGGAAGAAAGATTGAGGGAATAAAGGACAGTGGGGGGGGGTGCAAAGAGAGGGATTAGAGGGAAATGAGAAGAGATATATAAACAGGAGAGAGAAAAGAGAGAAAATGATTTGGAGACAAAGAGAAGAAATAGGAAGATACGAAGGGGGAAGAAAAGAAAAAGAAAAATATATTAAGAGAAAATGAGAAGAAGGAAGAACACAAAAAGGTGGTATAAGAAAAACAGCTTTTAAAAGAAAGAAAATTTATTTGCGAAAGAGAAAAAAAAGATCACAATATTGAAAGAATGAATGAAGAGAAAGGCTAGAAAAAAAAGAAGCAGAATAATGTCAAGACAGAAAGCGGAAGGAAATACAGTCAATCAAGGGAAAAATTGAAACGAACGGAGAGAGAAAGGTTAGAAATAAAAAAAAAAGAGAGAAATTAATCAAAAGAAAATGAATATGCGTGGTGAGAAAGGAGCGGAGAGTAAGGTGAAAGACAGAGCAAGAGGAAAAAAGGAAGATAAAATGAATTCTTTCATTACGAGCGAAATCGATTTTAACGATGGCTCCAATTTGGATGCAATTTTTCTAATAGAACTTTTAATTTTAAATTTAGTCCACTTGTCGGGAACAAGTGATAGGATCAATTCCTACCAACGAGGAACAAGACGACTGAGAGATAAGTCCTGTTCTCGGCAAGATAATTTTACATGGCGTCTTAGACAGTTTAATGCCTGCGCCAGATTTGTTTTTGACTTCGATTTTTTGGATGTAATTTTTCTTCGAGATTTTCCCCCTTTCTAATTTTGTTTGTTTCCTTTCTCCCTTCCTTCTTTCTTCCATTAATCATGGTTGGAGGAGCTTCCTGCTCGGCCATCGCCCTTATTTCCTCTGCTGTGTTCTAGGTGTGTGTGTCTCTCTCTGAGGGAATGAATGAAGCGAAGTAGACTTTTATGAGGAGACGGACTGTGTGCGTAAATTCAAGGGAGAATGCTGTACGAGTGTGTATTTGTGTGAGTGTTTCTGAATCTAAGCGTATGTTCCAATGATATGTTCGATGTTAGTCTATAAGTAATATAAGTATAACTAACACACATGCACAAATACATATGTACAGAGACAGACAGACTGAGGAAGAGGAGATTGAGATAGAGAGGACAGACAGACAGAGAGGTTGGAATTCATTCAAGTACAGGTCCTCTCAACTTTTCGAAAGCGTTCACTTTACACTAGTTTTTTCAGCTTTTACGAGAAAAAAGTTGAAAGTGAAAACAGTGTTCGGTTTTTGTTTGGCAGCGAGCCGACATAGAGATAGCTTGCACCTTTTTTCACTCTTTCCTCAGTCTCATGTGCATTTCATTATCCAAGATTTTGAGGACTCGACCTAACATGCCATCATCACCATTTTGGATGCCAGAGAACCCTCAGAAGTTTTCCCATGTAAATTATTGATTATTTGCTTCAGGCAATTTCGGCTTAGAAATAGTTTTACATAAATGCACTACTTTCGGATACATACATATATATATATATGCAAAAAAAAAAAAAATCAATTATCAGGTCGCTTGTGACTACCGGTAAGTATAACGCTTATGCATTGTTGTATCTCTTTGTGTGTAGGCATTGAAGAACCAAAACTTGTTACAGACATGATTCAATGAATTTAAAACGGTCTAAGAAGAACTTAATAACTGAGAAACACACCAAATACAAGTAGAGTTGACCTATTTTAGTTTTGCAAAATAACTCTAGGGAACGCAGTTAACCCTTGTCAGATAATTAAGAACATACATCATAATATGGACTTCAAATCCTTTTTATGTCAATACAGTGAAACAGTCAAAATATGAATTCTTAGAAGAACAAATAGCAACCAATGCCTCTAATTTTCAAACCGGAAATTGCCTTAACCAAATGAAGAACAGTCTTCATGAAAGATTAAGAGATTGTCTTTTAGAATTCGTGTTCCAAGGGGCTACCCACAGATTCAGTTGAGTTCCATTTTATGGCTACTCGAACGTTCTGTGTACACTTTAGTCTTCTTTGGTTCATATATTCTGTCCGATATAACAAATGGGGTTCTTGAATCCCTTAGTTATATCGCCTCCCATCCGATGAAGTTCTTTTCCATAATTCGTCCGATGTTCCCGGCCCACACACAATCTTAAGACGACATCCGTCCATTAATCGTGGCCAAATAGCGAGTGAAGTAATTCTCAACTTTTTTCTTTCCCCTTTTCTCTATATTTCCGATTCTTTGCCTTCTATTCTCTTTCTGTCTTTTGTTTCGATTTTATTTTCTTTCCTTTCCTTTTTGGCGAATTTGGACAGGCTTTCTGGTTTTTATTCTTCCTCATTTTGTCCACCTCTTTCTTCTTTTCTCTCCGTTCCTTCCTCTCTCAATTCTCATTTCTTTCTTTCTTTTTTTCGTTCTCTCTTTCCTACTTACATGTTCTTTTTTGTTCTTTTCCCAATCCTATTTTCCGTTTGTCTTTCTTTGTTTCGTTCGTCACGGCTTTTCTTCATATTCCGAAGAAGAAGAAGAAGAAGAAGAAGAAGAAGAAGAAGAAGAAGAAGAAGAAGAAGAAGAAGAAGAAGAAGAAGACACAATGTGTAACTGATGGTATAAAAAATTAAGGAAAAGAAAGATTGAAAATGACCCGAAATGAATTGATTAATGTTTTAAAAATGATAACGATAGAGAATTACAATTATGAAATAATAAGATCGGAAATAAGGAAGACCATTATATCAAGATTCACATTTTAAACAGTGAATGAAAAATGTACCGAACTAAAATCTTTTTAAAAAGTCAAGAAAACATGGGGGAAATAAAGAAAGGTACAGAGAAACAGAGAAGAAAAAGAACAGGAAAGAAAGAAAGGTGCAAATTATAAAAGGGAATGAAAAGAGAATAGAAAGAATGAAAAAAGAAGGGAGGATTCATGAAAAGAGACGAAGGAAGTGTTGAAATAGAAGGAAGGAGAAAAGAAAGGAGGTGAAAGCTTCCAAGTCTTGAAGATCTTAATAGTTTTCACAGTGGTGTCTTTCACTAACACGCTAACTTTGTACCCCATATATTAGGTCTTTTGTGTGCTACGTACTATCACACCGAATGAAGGAGAGTGTTCATTGTTGAGACTTGCGAAATAAATACTTAATCTTCCTCCCTTTCTTTAGCTTTCTGTGCTCTTCCCCGCTTACCCGTCAAAGATGGAGTCATCGATCAACATTTCCCCGCCAAAAATAAATAAAGAAAATGACAACACAAAAACCTTTTCGGACGCTTATCTTGCTCCTCAATACCACTGGCATAGCACTAGTGCAACTTCCTTCCCTTCCTTATTCACAAACACTTTCTCCAGGCAGAAATGACACGGCAATGGTCACAGCAAGAGGACACAAACACTTTTCGTGTCATTATAATATAGTAATCAATTTTTTATCCTGTTTCCTGGAAACAACAACAACAACAAAAAAAAAAAATGCAACGACGAAGAAGAAAAAAAACCTGTGTCCAAATCGACGTTCCCTGCGGTTCGCGTCAGAGAACTTAGCAAGTTGAGTAAACCCCCTCTCATAATTAATGTCCAGACGTGGATTGTGGCCTCGGTCGGAGGTGCCAAAAAAAGAAAAAAAACCCGGCTGCAAGAAGACTTCGGTTGGCTGGACGGCTCGGGTGATGGTTATAAAAACGGAATAGCACTTTAAACGGATGGATGAGGCTGGGTGAATTGAAGATAGAGCTGGGACTTCTGAGAGAAAGGAACGATTTGAATATTCAATCATCTTTTATTTTTCATTGTCTGAAGATTTCAACGCCTCGTTTGTTACTTCATTCTCTCAACTTTCTTTTTCTAGTCATTTTAGCCGATATATATATATATATATATATATATATATATATATATATATATATATATATATATATATATATATACGTGTATGTGTGTGTTCTTTTTTTGCGTAGAGCTTTGCTTTGCCATGTCTTTGGCTTCATCTTTTATTGCTGAGAAATTCCCCTGGTCATTGGAAAAGATGAAACACAATAGAGCAGGGGAAAACCTAACATAAATCAATAGATGATGACACATACATGCACATATGGCACAAGGCCATGGATTCAAAGCACTCTGTAAATATCGATCCAACGAGAGTAGCAATGGCCAACTCGTTGTAGTGGAAGAATGTCTTGCAGCTCTCCAGCTTTGTCTGGCACAGGTTCATGTATATGAAACGATCTGTAAATTTCTACCTAATAAGAATAGCCATGTTGTGATCTTACAGCTCTTTATTAGTGGATAAAGAGCACGTTTCTCACAGGGTGCACCATACTTTCCGTGCCAAAACGTAGCTATGCTAAGTTAATTGCAAATTGAGTTGCAACGGTTTGCTGGATATGCTTGCTCACCATAATTAAACAATGAGATTCTGTAAAGTCTTTAGAGCAACTCATTGGTGCACGTTTCTTTTTCTCTTTCAAAAAGTCTTTTTCAGAAAGAGAAAGAAATGTTGAGAGTCAAAGCAAGAGAGAGAGAGAGAGAGAGAGAGAGAGAAAGAAAAAGAGGGGGTAGGATGGAGCAACTGAAGATAAAGTGGACAAATTATATTAGGTACATCTGTTTCCGTCCAATCAACGAAGTTGAGCTACGTCCAGCCTGATCAGAACTCAAACGGGTGACCTCTTGTGATACTCGTCACCGTAAGCGAGAATGATTAAGTTACTGACGCCCATTCGGGTGCTTGTAGCTTCTAGGCATTATTGCGAGCAGGAAGAAGAGAAAGTTGTGAGATTTGAATTCGGGACAGAGACGACTGATCCCGTAGCCAGTGCAAGGGAACTAGCAAGCGATAGAGTGTGAGACAGACAACTGCGAAGAACGGGACGGTAACTAACGACAGAGAGAGAGAGAGAGAGAGAGAGAGAGAGAGAGAGAGAGAGAGAGAGAGAGAGAGAGAGAGAGAGAGGGGGTGCAGTGGATGGTGTGTAGGTGGATGCGGACTTCAGAGACCAAATGACGCCATTGACGTTGATGCCATATTTTAAAAGACATCTCTCTTGAAAGCACCGAGCTTGAAGAATGATGTAGAAGGCAAAACACGCACTTTGAGGTTTTCAGTGACGTTACCATTAAAAAAGAAATGTTTCTATATGACGCCCCTACCCGCTCCTATTTTACCGAAATCGCCCCCTCTCTCGCCACCCCCCACGACTGTCGTTTGTAATTATCTGAAAGGGTCTTATTTTTCTTTCCTTTCTTTTTTGTTCAGTAACTTTTATTCGTGTTACGATTTCTAATTTGATGTTCTCATTCTCTTTAACTCATTTTTCTTCTCTTGTGTATTTATTCATTTCAACATATTTACTTTTGTTTGTATATTTCATCTTTTCTGCTCCTTCTTTTCTTTTTCGCTTTCTTTCTATCTCCCCCTCTCTGTCATTTTACCTTCTCCTCCAATATTTTCAGCCAATAACGGCATCCCTCTTTCTTTCTGTCTCTTTCTTTTTATGTTTATTCTACCAATAATTTTCTTCGCTTTCCTCTTCAATATCCCTTTCTTTCATTGTCCTTATCTTTCCTTACCAATGTTTTTTTCCTTCCCTCATCTCTTTATTATACATCTCTCTCTTTATGAACGAATACTTATTCTTTCCTTTTTTCTCTGAATGGATTTCGTACTTTTTTGATCGTGAATGTTCACGCAGTCATCATTTTCTTTTTTCTTCTTTTTTTCTCTTCCACAAGTCTTACTTCATATTTCATTCGTCTCTCCTTCTCCTTTCCTAGACTGTTTCATGGATATTTGCCTTTTTTAATTTTCAATTTCATATTTTCTTTGTTTCGTCCTTTTTTCTCTATCGTTTATTTCCCTCCCCGTTGTTCTTGAACATGCCCTCTATTTATGTTTTCATCCTTGCATTTTTCCCGCCTTCCTTAAGAGTGGAAGGTGCTGTTGGGGTCGGTGCAATGTTTAATTATGTCAATAATTAAAAACATTCATTTTATGAAAATATTTGACCTGAATTCGAAAAAAAACAAAAATAGAAAAATTAGTCCAAGTGTATTGATATTAATATCCAACCTGATGTCAACGAAAAAATATTACAAAAACAAAAATTATGTAAATATTTTCAAAAATTTATTGGAAAGAAACAATAAATTGTTTAAGAATAAACAAACATTATTTTACTTTTTTTTTCACAGAACGTTTTATATCGTTCATTTCGATTTCGCATTTATTATGATTTTTTTCTCTTTTGACGACTATTAATACACAGTCAAATATACTGATACTTATTGATGATTTCAGCTCTTGCATGATTCTCTCTTTCAAGACTTCTCATGGGTAAGAGAACATAATTCCCTCTTTCGATATATCATAATTTGCAGCATATAAGACGCGCCCTTTTCCAAGTTTTGTCTCCGGAGACGAATGCTTTATCAGTTGTTTTCTGAAGTCACTGAGCTATGTAAATGATGTAAAAAGCCAGACACCGTTGGGGTTAATAAATATTTGGATAGACGAAAGCATTAGAATAACCTTATAGTGTGGAGGGCTATGGAGTCAGGGGAAAAGTGACTTTTGTTTTGGGTTTTTTTTTTCGAAATTCTTGCAAAAATGGGAGTACGTCGTACATGACTGTGAGTCTTATATGCCGTAAAACAAGGTAATTACTGCTAACATTTACCATTTGAGAAATATGCTAGATATCTGTTCTTCTCTTTTTTCATGAAACCTTGGCTGTAACTTTTATTTTGTAAGTAATTTCAACACAGTTATTTCACTTCAATTTCAGGCATTGATTTTATATTTTTATCTATCGTAATTTATAATTATTGTGTAATATCTTATCAGACATGTGAAGCCATGGACATTCAGAGAGACCCCATCAGAGGTGTAGCACTAAAAAAGAAGTGAGGGATCGCTGGGCTACCTGGTCCAAGGGAGGGGGTGCTTCATCCCACCGCTCTTTAAATTTAACAAATTTCATCGATGTGTAGCTGGACATATACCGGTTAGTTTTTCTCATCAGTGAAATGTTTAAATAGAGAATTGTTGTAGTACATATTGAGACACGGTGTCCAACCCTCAACCCCCCACAAAAGTTAGGGAACCCTATTCCCACCGTACTTCTCCAATAGATCTCATACCTCAAACAATGAACCATACATACATTTCTTCTTTCAGTGATTGTTTGATGCTTGTTTTTTACGTGTAGAAAGAAAAGGGTTTGGGTTTCTTCCGTGTGTCATTGCCGATCGATTTGTACTTGGAAGGAGTACATTTAACAAATCGATTTACCGTCACGATTTTCCTGATTCATCGATCTTTTTAAGTACTGCTTCAACATTTTTATCAATAATTCTTTTTGTGTAGAAACGAACAAGCAAGGTGACTTATCATTATCCGAGATAACACAGTTGTCATAAAAAAATGCTGGGTCTTTTTCGTTAGTCGCCACCACGGAATGTAAACCCTATCCTCAACCCCTCAACCAAGCGAGAGAGCTAATGAAATTAACCTAATATAGCGACCCGAAATGGCTATGAAAAGCTGTGGTCTTTAAGTTTTGGACTCATCGTTATTGCACCAATAATTTAGAGAATTCTCTCCCTAGTCTACCGATATAGAAAAAGCGAGTCCCGTCAATTAGCAGTGAATGAATGTTCTGTGAAAGATCACTTTCTTCAGCTGCTGACCAGTATTCCATCGTTATTAAAATCGGTATTTTTCTTGAACACTGACTTCATGAGGGGTCTGGTTCCATGAATGGCTTATGTCTTTTCTCTGACCAACGGAAGTGGTATCATCCACGGCATGTATCAACAGAAGTATTCACCAAAATTGTATGTGCCAGTTAACGGTGCGAAAAATGGACTGGGCGAACTGAGTTCAAACTCCAACTGAGACTAAAATTGACATTATTGCCCTTGGTAAAGGCTTGAATCCGACTTTCCTCTTCAAGCTATGGTGAAGTGAGTGAAGCCACATCAGGTTCTTGAAGCCTATTTTGCTTGTCACAAAAACTTCGAAGAAGAGCCGAAACAGAAAGAATTTTGAGATATATGAAGCCTGGACAGGGATGGTTGTTGACGTGGCCAGCATAAGGGCACTTATTTGACAAAATTAATGAGTGTAATTACAAGTGTGGATAAGTCTGCTTTATGGTTGAGGTAGTTGTGTGTTTTTTAGCGGTTACTGGAGGCGGTCGAATGCTGAATTTTAAGCTACATATTCTCACAGCCACAAGCATTTATTTGTGTATGGTCATTATTTGAGCCCAAGTAAAATATTCCAAATACTTATCTTGAAAGCAGATAGTTAAACCCTCCCCACTCGAAAAATTGGTGCAGCTCAAGCTTCGTCCCCCTATTCTACTTTATTTTTTACCACAAGAAGTTGGATTAAAAAAGATTATTACCAAGGCACTGCCATATTTGGATAAATATATATTTTTATATATAGGCTGGATTCAAATTGTAAAACATATCTTGTTATGAATACCGAATGCAAATCAGGAATTTCAGTCTCGCACAGATCGTTGGAGATCATGCCTGTAGCAGAGGGCAGTCGGGTTTCGAATCCAAGAGAAAAACATCATTCAATTACGTATGTAGAGCTGTTACACTGACGATTTGGACAAAATTCAATTTTTCATCAACAAAAATACCTTATTTGTTTCAGTTGGTTGTTTGATCAATACCAATTTCTTCGGCCTGAATCGAAATCAAAGTTTTTTTCTTCTACTTCAAAATTCTCATTGAGTATGGAGTGTATCCGATGCAGCATAATGCCCGGTGCTAAAAAGCAAAGAGTTGAATGTCTTTAATCCGACGCTCTTGCACGGAGCTATGCCCGCAAGTGCTCATCACTGAATTCGTGAAACGTTGTACAAGTGCACTCAGTTTGCTGAGAATAAGTAATAGCTAGGAGGCATTCGTCGAGAAAGGGCGGGTCGCAAACATTGAAGGTAGTAAATATTTCTCAAGTGGTTTCCCACATCTTCTATTGTAATCTACGAAAGTGCTTTAAGAGGTAGTCCCCCTTTCCGTCTAACCCTTCCATCGAGAAGGTGTACACTTGTTATTTGCGGAGATTGTAATCGTAATTACTGACAAAGTACATCGACTTATTTGGCGTACAGGGGGCATTACAGACACGGAGATACATTTTTCACTCACCTCTATCTACAAACGTGTACAAATTGGATGTAAATGATATGTATGAGAGGTTAAATGTTTAATATGTTATTATATCTGTGGGTGTAAATAATTACATTTGTTTGTGGGTGGGAATTCTGTAATGGAAACTCGTTACCTTACATGCATAGTAGTTATTAATAGTAGAATGTTCATGACGTTCACACAATTAGGATGTTTCCAATTTATATACATACATACATACATACATATATATATATATGTATATGTATATATATATATATATATATATATATATATATATATATATATATATATATATATATATATATATATATATATATATATATATATATGTCTGTCTGTATTTATGTAGACTGCTGACAATGCGAGAACCTCAATTCAAAACGTTTGATTTTTGTGTAAATAATTTTTTGGTGTGTGTAAATATTTGCTATTGAAATGAGCATGTGCTGAAAGAAGTTTCTATCCACTGATGATGAAAAAGTTTCTGCACAAACGTAAATGTGAATATTTGGGGGCAACCGAGATATTTTGTTGAGAAACTTTCACTATGCATACATGCAGACAAATATCGATATATATATATATATATATATATATAGAGAGAGAGAGAGAGAGAGAGGGGGGGAGAGAGAGGGAGAGAGATGTGTGACTGTATTTATTTGTGTATATATAGATCTATTTTCGGGTGAACTTGTTTTCCGTACATTGGAGATTTCGTATGTGTGTATACGTCTGTGTAAATATAGGTTCAATTTACAGTGTACTTATCCTTTCTTACACTGGAGAGTGCTTTTGTGTGTTTCTATATGCGTATGTAGATATAAGTGTTATTTGCTGTACACTTGTTCATTCATACATTGAAGGGTATCCGTGTGTATGCGTGTACTTCACTTCAGCGTGTGTAGATATATGTGAATTTTAATGTGTAGTGAATTTCACTTAAGTTTGAAGGTTTTTTGAGTCAAGAGTTTTTAAGAGGTTTTCTTCAGAAAGTCAATTCAAGATAGAGTGCTTCTCCAATTTCGTGCTTAACATTTCCGCCAATAAGATGGGTTATATTTGATTTAAGTACTTTCCTTGATTTAAATAACCTTCTTGACGAAAGAGGTTTTTCGCTCTTCCTTATTCGTTATATACTAACACGAATCGAACGTGCTTATTTGCCGAGTTGGTAGCGTATTCACTTCCAACTGAATCAAGATTTGAAACGAGCAAAAGACAGGATTTTGTTAGTTGATTCTCGAGGTAGATTCTTCATTTTTAGGGGTTCGGCGGAACAGTAATCAATTGTCAACCTAGCGGAATACCAGACTAAACTGAGTAATTATCAACTCTTTACACAATTACCCAGCGGTATGCACGTCTACAATGTTGACCAAAAGGTTTGTGGCGTGGTTGTTGGTTTACAACATTAGGAGGGTTTAGTTTCAACTAACTTCATTTACAAAGATCGCTTCTGATTTTATAGTGAGAGTTGTCTCATGGGTGTTCCTTACTTCAAAAAATATCTATTGATAACAGAAGAAAATAAGCAGCATTTTCGGCATTGTATTTATTTTTTTTTCGTCACAAGAGAGGAAAAAAATAGTTTCTCAAACAGGGGAATGCTTTAGACAGTTTCTGGTGCAGTGGTCGGCGTTCTGTAGTGAGTTCGATCTTTACATGGTTCTGTACACTTGATTTTATGCTATACTGAATTAAACTTGGAGATTGAAAGCAGAACCTGCATAGTGGGGAAGTTTGTAGCATATTTTACAGCAATGCCATTGATCAGTTTTTACGTTAAGATGATGCAAAGGTTTTCAGCACCTTTTTTTGCTCAATACCAGGGATATCTTAAATCTATTCTGAATTTCGAAAAGTGCTTTATTTTTTGCACAATCAATCAACTGTAAGATATCATCTCTAAATTTTAGTGAAAACTCCGCTAGAAAAATGGGTCACACACGATCTCATGGAAGTGAACGTCGATTAGGGTATAAACTTGAATTTCTATTCTTATTTGGCAGGGTAAAGCGTCTTGCCTGACAATATATATATATATATATGGCAATAGGGATATATATTTGACAAATAGATTTATTACGAGACTACAAAACGAATAAAATCTCCCATATAGACATGAATTAATTAATGTGACAGCCACAGCAGGAGTCAGGCTCAGACTTTCCCAGGTATTTAAGAGAAACCATAAACAATTTATTGTTGTTGGCGTTGTTGTACCGATGGGGATGGCTATGTTGGCTTTTGTTGTTGCTATTTTCAATGTTGTTGCTGTTGCTATTTTTGTAATCATTATCATCGGTATTATAATCATTCATTTTTTGTGTTGGAGAAAAAGAAAAAAATATTTCGTTGAACAAGATTTTTGTAAAATAAATGTTTTCTCCATCATTAAGTTGCAGACTTATCTGTCTGTCACCTCTCTCTCTTTCTCTCTCTCTCTCTCTCTCTCTCTATATATATATATATATATATATATATTTATCGAATTTTTTTTGTCGATTTGACCCTCTGGTAGAATTCACCAATGTTTGCATAGTTCATACACTCTTTCAAACTCACGATGAAGGAAAACAATATTAGAGAAACTTACAAGGAGTGCAAATCGACAAGAAATATTGGTACTGTTTAATAGTGCGCACACACACACACACACATCGATATATATACATATGTATATATATATATATATATATATATATATATATATATATATATATATATATATATATATATATATATATAATCATTGCATAGTTTTGATGGACAAGCAAATTCACTCATTCTATATGTATTTATGCGGATGAGCTTTCTGATGTGTAAGAACCCAGTTTATTCAGTGCAGTGATCGTGTTTTCTGCTGTCCTATGGAGAATAATTTTCCTGTTTGGCGTTTTTATATATAAATATAAAATACAGCCGTGATTATTATTTCCCTTCCACCTCAACCATCAGAATTTGCTGTCATTATTCGTACATGTAATCATAAAAATGAATAAAAGTTTTGACATGTTTGATAAATTGCAACTTACATAAACAACCAGTACCATGACAATTGATTGAAATCAAAGACTGTGATGAATTATACGAATGCATTGCATGCATATTCTATAAGCGTTGTCTGCTGGGATAGAGTAATGGTTTGCTCGTCTGCTTCACACGCAAGAAGTCTTGACCTCGAATCCCGGTACGAATGAAGAGTGCAGAAAAATCTTAATTCCGAGAAATTTCCCTGTGTATTCAGCAGTTAAATGAGTACACTCCACGCTGCGGGCTTGCATCCTGCAAAGGCGTTAGTCATAAAAAAAAACTTGTAGTTATAAAGTCCTGGTCTCATATTTGGCTATTCTGCTGCGTATGTTTTTGCTTGCTGACTGCTGATAATATAACAATTACTACTACTGTTGCTGATTTCTAATTTTTTTACCTAAAACGGAATTTTCGTTTACAAAACTGAGCGCTAACCTTCCAAATAAATGTGTAAAAATTTTAACACCGAATACAACTCAAGGTATATCGTTAGCAAATTTTGTTGTCACCATAGATTGCAATTGTTTTCCTAATTGATCCATTTTCGGAGTGAAGTGCACAGGGTCGCCCTCTTGATTTTCCCATACCTCATTACAGGCCCAGGGGGTACGATCATGTCAAATTGATTGGCAATGGGACAGGGATCGAGTGAATATTCGATCGCATCGCCTTTCCACGTTTTATGACGACATTGTCGCAGGGAAACGAAAGCGGAGAGATTTCCCAAATTATCAGGTGCTTTCGTTGTAGTCTTGATTCCCCTTCACAAAATAAATACACTGCAAAGGAATATAGAGCACAAATATACGCCTTTCAAAGCCGACGGGTACTATGGATTAGGCTGTATTTGTTACAATTAACAATCACACAGGGATATCCAATAATGAGCCGTTTATATACCCACTCATGTACGCATCAAGTATAAAACAGATGAGGGCATCTATCTGTAATCAGTGATGTTCACACACTGGCTGGTATAAGGGTGCACATAATGTTCTCTATTCATTCGTAGGTCGTTGTAAGAAGCAAACGTATTGACATACAGCTCTATAAACGAATATGCACATTTGTATCCAAGCAAGGAATAAAGATTGAGTACTTGGCGGTTAAGTTAAAATTATCGCGCCCAGTTCATTAAGCTCTCGGCTCGAATCAGTTCGTTACGTGTGGCCCTAAACACATACATCTTCTCCCCGGGGATCTGTGCATACCGCTACTCTCACGGGCCGATGCCAAACAAATTGCTTGTGCTTATTGCAATCGATAAGTTTGGAGATCCCTACAAACCGTCACCTGACTTGTGGCAGTGAACAAATCACTGCAGTTTTGCTTCCATTCAATTCATGGCATTTCGCGCATGCGTGATGCAGTTTGATGGATTGGACGGTGTGTATGACAGTCTTTGTGAGCGCCAGTAATCGTGTATCTATGCATATGAGAGCTTGTCTCTGGATGTTGGAGAGTATATATATATATATATATATATATATATATATATATATATATATATATATATATATATATATATATATATGTGTGTGTGACAGTACTTACACAGGGCTATTTAACTTGCGTAGATGTTATATATTTTACAAGGTCTGTCCGGAAATCACCCCACCTAAGGCAATGGTGCCTCAGTCACTTTCAGATTACTTCCCTGGGGACCTGACAAACTTCACCATATTCCGAAGAATCCTCTTTTCAGGATCACTATCAACTGTCTCGTTGCTTACTTTTTCATCTTTCCTGTGGTCTGAAATCTTTTGGAGGAAATGCCAGAAATCCCAGGGTGCCAAATCTGGACTGCAGATGAGGGAAATAAGATAGCCTCGTAGAGTCTACTAAAGAAACAATGACTGGGTGTCCATGGCCCCTTGGAGAAAGTGGGTGGGGGTAAAATCATTTCTCCATGCGATACAAAAGAAGATGTATCTTAATCTGCTTTTATACAAATCCAGAAAGATTCGTTGTGTGAATGGTATTGCAAATAAGTCATCATAGTCACCTGATATTAGTTATTGATCAACAGAATCTGACACCTTTTTACTTTTATCCTTTCTGATGTCTGATTTATCAAGTCATTATCTCTCCTTCGTATCATATATCCATCAGTGTCTTCTATCTATATCTAAATTTTATGCGTCGTACGCTTAGTTACTCATTGAGTATTGTTGGTAAGGTACCCGAGATTCTGTAATGGTTCACCCATCTAGATACTGACCTGGCTCGAAGATGAGTGTGCGTCAAGGTGAGGCACACACAGACAGTTATTAGTAAGGTCCACTAACGGCTTGCTATGACTGCCAAAGCTTCGTTTTGCTCAAGGTACCCGGTATTCTATCATGGTTACCCATGTAGATACTGATCAGTCCTGAAGATGCCCGACTTAGATAGTCTTATGAAACCCGGCGTATCTAACGTGATTTGGCTGTAACCCCTTAGCCTCGTAAAGAGGTTCTTCGACCCTTGTTCAATAACCAGATCCTGATTTATGCTTATTTTATATCCTGAGCTTCGGAAAGTGCCTAAAATCCAACCTTCTTTCAGTATCGATTGCCATAGACTGTTTCTTGTGGTGCATGTGTTTGGAAACTTAAACCAATATTTTTTCTGCAACGAATTCATAGATTAAGCAGCTGGAAAGAACATACAGCTGTTCCTGAATATAGGTTCCTTTGGAAAAAAATAAAAAAATAAAACAAGACCCGTCTCACAAAAATGTTGTTTGAATTTGAATTTAATTAAACAAGATTTTTTTTTTCCGAATTTCAATTCAGATTTGATTTGATTTGTCTGGCAAATGGCCATTTCAAAGCAGAATGAATTTATATTACGAATAAACCGATCATTATTAACCAGTAGAGGACTGCTCAACTCCGTGACTGGCTCGGTAGATTGTGGGTTCAATCCACAGTCGACTCAAACTTGACACTTTGAAACCGGTATTCAAAGAGTCTCTGCTAAGCACACGATCCACGGACAAGGACTGAAGCAATTTCTCCGGGGGCTGAAGTGTTACAGCTAAAGGACAACACCGATTCCGAAAACCAGTAAGTGGAGCCCTCTAAAAATGGTTCGGTGCCAGTTTTGACCGGATTCCCACGGTTACTGCAGTCAATCTTCTTTCTTCTGGACTACGTTAGAAGAGGATTCTGGCGATTTGGCCTCCGAGGATTTCCACAATCTATAAATACAGATCCGAAGCTATATATATATATATATATATATATATATATATATATATATATATATATTGTGTCATCCACAGGCAGCTGTTTCGATTTATTACATCTCTCTTCAGTGTGGCTATAGACTTTCCATTATCCCATCCAGGCAGAATTGAAAACCTTCACTTCAGACCCGTAGGCAGATATCCTACATCTGGACTACGGAACTGGACAGGCAGTAAGGTTGAATTTAAACGATATATTTTAAATTACACAAATCCCTCATCCACCAGAGTGCTCATTGCATAAGCTAATATATATATATGTATATATATATATATATATATATATGTGTGTGTGTGTGTGTGTGTGTGTGTGCCTCGATTATCCAATCAGAAATTATCATTTCCTATTGTTGTATTCGGGGTAACTATTTATGCTTCTAGCAGCCTACAAGAATCCTATTCTCAAAAGTCCACGAAAGGGCTAACCATGGATAATCAAGCTTCAACATATTACTTTAGATCAAATCGGATAACCTTTATTGGTTTTATCTTTCATTCACTTCTTTCTTTTTTTTAGATTTCGTCTTTCTGTTGTCATCTTCTTTCTTTTGTCTTCCTTTCTTCATTATTTTTCACTCAAATATTTCTTTGGTCTTCTTTTTTCCCACGACTATTCCTCTCCCACCAGTTCCACCCAACTGTTCTCACTTTTGACGCTATTCTTTATCCCTTGACTGTTATATATCTTAGTCCTATATTTCTTCTTTATTCTAATCTATTTCATTCTATTTACGCTCAAATCACTTTTGGATACTATAGTCTTCCAACGTTTACAGGACTTGAACTATGTCGAGCCTGGTCAGTGACAGAACGGGTGACCGTTAGGAATACCGGGTGCCATAAACAGCCGGGGTCCATGTAGATATCCTTTTGTGATGATCCCGTTAATCTTCCAATGAGGAGACCATGTCCCTACACTATGCTAAATTGCACAAGCTATAGAGCCCCGAAGTGAACCCTTCGACTGGCCTTGCTGCCAGCGACAAATTAAATAATTAACTCTTCTTTATTTGATTATTGTTGTTTTTGATATCTTCCTTCTCGTTTCTATCCTCTTTGTTCCAACATTTTCTTCAAAATAACCAGAACCAACACGACCATCTCGCCTTTGCGTCATGAATATAACCCTTTTCCAAGACGATCAGCAGAAAGTTGGAATTCCACAAAAATGTCGAATTCAAGAGAAAAACTAAACAACCAATAATCAGGTCGGTGGATGGCACCAAATTTAACATAAATCTTCTTTGGGGGCTGATCTGAACGGTAAAATTAGATTTCAATCGTGTTAAATCATACACATTCTCTCTTAAACATGATTTCCTGTAATTGATAATCCAAAGTCTTGTTTGCAAATGTTTTGAAATGGTTCGGTAGAATTTGGATTTTGATTCCATAAATATAATTACTAGTACTATTTTTTAAAAACTCGAAACCGAATAAGAAGTAGCTGAGCAACCAGAGAAAAATTAAAAAGAAAATCAGTTACTCGCTAAAAGATTAATCATTTGTTAAATTTAGATACTTGGCTGATGATAATATTTTAGAAAATTAATGCATAACAATCAAAATCGAAAATTCAAAGCTAGAGAGAGTCGAACACTGAATCTACTGAGGACAACACACCTCCATGGAATCATCAAGCAAAGATTCACTCAGGAATGGCAAACCTTCGGTAGAGCAAGTTCAATCTTCGAGATAAAGCAAAGCCCATTAGTCCTAAAAAGAAGAGTACATAACAAATGAATTCTCCCGATAGTTATCTATAGAGCTGAAACAAAAAACCTAACGTAGTTACTGACCAGTAAATTGGGAACCATATAACGTGCACATGATAGAATCATGCGCAGCCTCGCATGGAGAGATCACAAGGCAGCACAGTATATTAAGGGAAGAATAGGAGTCTGAGACGACATACAAACCATTAAGAAATTCAAATGGCAACGGGCTGGTCATGTTGCAAGACTGACAGACGACCGATGGACATCACGACTCACAATATGAATCCCCGGATGCAGAGCCGAACTGGCAGAATGTAAGATGCAGAGACGAAGTGAACAGGTTCAGAAAATATCAGCTCCACGATTCCCACGATAGAAAGGTCTGGCGAATCCTGGAGAAACTCTATGTCCAATGCCGGATTATAAAAGACTTATGATGATGATGATATTTTAGAAAATCATTGCGAATAAGTTTGTTGCAGAAATGTATTTAAGTGATTTTACAATAGAAATACATTGAAAAACAAGAAGTGCTTGTCCAGGTTTTAATACAAGCATCACTGTCATGGCTAGTACAAGTATGATTTCGACTAATGGTAAAAATATTTCGTGTAATTTGTGGGCTATTACTTGATAATATCACAATGCAGGTATTCAAACCGAAATTGGATCTACATTTCATTCAAATATAACATATTTAGATTTAGTAGTATGGCATAAATATGTAACATCGTTCCTTTTTCTCAATGAAAGTCAAGTCGACAAAGTATTATTTCCACTTTCATTGTGCTTATAAGAGAATTCGCGATTTGCCAATGTTTTTGTATCATCATATCGTTACATGACATTGTTTCGAGGTAGTAGATGAGCATGTTTTATTCGTACATCGTCAGTGATTTTACAAGTACAGAAAAAAAACGTACCAGACAACGATATTTCGTTCTTAATATAAGCGACAAAAAAAAGCAATAAGCAGTCCAAATCTCTTCCTTGGATTGGCCCACTTCAAACATGGTGGATGGCTGTGCCAGAAGACGAAATGTCCTGCCGTACTAACTAAATATAGCCTACAAGTTCGAGCTAACGAATTAGGGCAGCCGATGTTCGACCATTCGAGTGTCAGTTCGTCTGAATGTACGAAGCGCTGGCGGCCCAGCAACATAACGTACACCCATACCATCACTACAATCGTTACTAGCACCTCAAGTAAAAGAATAATCATCATCTCTTCGAATACAGGCAGGACAACGAACCTTGCATGTTGTTAGATATCCGATCATATTGGTTTCGTTTTCACTTTTTCATTCGTTCCTTCGTTAGTCAGAGCAAAGTTTTCTCGCTGCTTCCATCAGCACCCGCCCCGTTCAGTCCTTCTTCCTCATCCTTGCTCGCCGTCCCCAAAACTCCTTACTCTTCGTCCCCATCTCCTCACTTTTCCATCGTTCTGCCGGGTTGCAGTACAAGTCGGTCGATTCGAAATTATTGCCCAGCAAAGATCGCTCCGGGCGAAAAATGTATTCATTTTCTACTTTCACTTTTGGTTCTATCGTCACCTCTTGTCGTTCCTCTCTTCCTATTCCACCCTAAACCACCAACAGTTCAATTTCACTCCATCCTCATTTTGCTCTGCTCTGGTGGCTGCAGTATCTCTCCACTGCTCTCTCTCTCTCTCTCTGTCACTCTTGTTTTCATATCAGTCTCTCGTTAACTCTCCCTCTCTATTCTTTTTTTTTATATCAATCTACTTCCACTTCTACCAATCTGCACCTCTCTTTTCTCTTTCAGTATTCCTCTCTCTCTCTCTTTCTCTCTCTCTCTCTGTCACTTTATCGTTTTTTGTGTGTCTCTCTCTCTTTTCAATTTTTCCATTATTCTCTTTCTACCCTCTCTCTGTAAATCTCTCATTTTCCATTACTCCCTCCACATTTCACTCTCACTTATTTATCAATCTCTCCGCCCCCCTCTCTCTCTCTCTCTCTCCTATTCTTGTTTTTTTCTATCAGTCCCTCTTTACCTTTCCCTCTCTGTTCATTTTTATATCAATCTCTCTCCTCTCCTATCTATATATCTCTCCCTTTCCTTTCTGTCTCTTCCAGTCTCTCTCCTTTGTCTAATTTTGTGCCCCACGATTCCTTTCTCTTGATTTTTCGATCAACTCGTCCAGTTCTAATCTAAATCTGTATACGAATTCTGCCTTGAGGGTATCTATCCATTTATGACGTACGAAAAATGGCTTAACTTGGGCAATAGCACCTTAGTCCTCTTCAAAGTACTGCTTGGAACCTAACATACCAATCACAGCGCCACTCTTATTTTTCAATGCAGTCTGCGAAGTACTCAAGGGATCTCCATCAGATGCCACAGTGCATTCTCTTTAATCTCGTCTCCGGCCTTAAATCTCTTTTGGAAAAGCCAGTTGTTGCAGGTAGTCGACTCCAAACTGACAGATCTTTGTGATGCGAAAGAAACCCGCTCACAAAGTATACACGGTCACTGAATAGCGTCTCATAGCCGACCGAGCCAACCCATAGTCGATTTTCTTCATATGTTCGTGTAGTAAGGCCCCCTTTGATTAATGTGCCAAGGTACATTGAGGCTACGCAACCGGTTCTTCGTATATTTGGAATGGTTGGATACAGTTTTTTTCCGTGCACACACACACACACACACACACACGTGCCTGCACGTATACACGAGGACGTGTGCATGCACATATTTACATACAGACGAACACAAACACGCATACACAAATGTACACACACGCTCTTTTATCTATGGATTTCAGCTTCTATTGTACTGTTTCAATCCCACATCTTAATACACTTGTAAACTGTGTACACATGGATGTACTCTCAAGACACAATACTTTTACACCTTTTTCCTTCACACATTCACATGAAAAACTGAGAAATTTTCATTTTCCATTGCCACTTCTCTAATCTCTTTCCAACCCTGGCACCTTGAGCCGGCTAAAATGGAAAACAGACTGAGATAAGGGCTTTTAGATTACGCTGAAGGGGTTCGGATGTATTTTTATGGAGATGGTCTGAGGCTTATTAAAACATCTTTCTCTATCACTCCTATAAATAGTTCTCTTTCTTTTCCTTCACCTTATGTCACTTTATTCCCCACTTTCCTCTTTCATTCTTTTATGCTTTCACTCACACCTTCGTTTTTTTTTCTGTCCCCTCCCCCTCTCTTTGTAGCCATCTCCATATAATTCTTTTTTTCAATCTGTCTTCATTTGCCCCATTATCTTTTTATTATATATATATATGTATATATATGTATATATATATATATATATATATATATATATATATATATATATATATATATATATATATATGTGTGTGTGTATGTGGCCGCTTGCTGACGGATGCGAGAGGCACAAAATGTTTACATTTACCAGGTACATGTCCTTGTAGATATTATTCATTATATATTAATAGCTCTATTTACTATGCTAAAAATTGAGCACTGTAATTAGACATCTTCAACGGATAAAATCTATTTTCATTTGTCTTCTGTTTGTTTGATAGACATTGAGAATATATATATATATATATTAAATATATATATATATATATATATATATATATATATATATATATATATATATATATATATATATATATATATATATATATATATATATGATAAAGTAAAGGATTCGGTACACAAGCATGTTTATGTTTCCATCCTGTCTGGGGTTTTCTTCGGGCTAATGATTCAGTTTATTCAGATCCCTATTTAGGTTTTTTTTGGGCGTTGTCTAATTTTCTAGATCGTAGGATCTTCTTTTTGTTCTATCTATACATCTTTCCTTTTCTTTTGTCTAGTGGTTGGTTGTTGCTTGTTACGTTTTTTCAGTTTCATTTGGTGGAGATACTGTGCTTGTTGGTAGCTACAAATTATCTCGTCATCATCTCCATGACTCTCTATGTCTCAATTTTATCCTGTCTTGTCGTGTCTCTCTTTCGTCTGAAACTATTTTTTACGATACTTCCTTTTTCATTTTTCAATTCATCTCTATCTCTCTCTCATATATATATACCTTATTTGCGGGGCCTTCTATTTTTCAATTCATTCTCATTTGCATAACATATCTCGTGATGTTATTACACTTTCAAAACCTATCTCAAGTACAACTTGTAATTGTCTTCAATCGTTTCTGTTTCCGGCCTATTCTTTCTTTCCTAGATTTTTTCTCTTCAATCTCCATTTGACAATGCATAACCCTTTCCTTTTTTTCACTTTTCTTTTTGTTCTCCCTCCTTTCCTTTCTTTCTCCCTGGCCCCTTCCCTTCCTTCCTTCCTTCTATTCTCAGATAAATTCTTTGTATCTTTCTTCTTTCCCTTCTTCCTTTCTTCGTGCATTTGTTTTTTCTTACCTTTCACCCATCCTATTTCATTTTTCCTTCTGCTTTCTTCCTGTCCTCTGTTTTCTTCCATCTTTCCCTCGTTCTTCGATTTCTTTTGTATTTTCTCTATATCTTTTCTTTGCTCTTTCTTTAACCGTTTCATTTTTTTCCTTCTTTCCTTATCCATCCATTTCTTTCTTTCTCTCTTCTCCATCTTCCTCCTTCCTTTCTCCCTTCCTCCCCTCCTTCCTTAATTTCTTTTTTTTCTAACCTTCTTCCTTTCTTTCTTTTTTTTCTTTTTCCCTTCCACCCTTTTTTCCAAATCTCTGTCTCTGTCTCTCGCACCTCCTTCCTGATCTTCATTCTAATCGGCCACCTGCTTACTCTCCACTTTTTCTCATCTCACCATCTTCCACCTCTGATCGAAGAGATCAACTCCTGCCAAGTGAAATATCATTTCAGGCAATCTTTACCCTCCCACCATTTGTTCAGACTCCCCCACACCCCATTTTCTGTTTACTACCCATAAATTTTTATTAGAAAAAAAAATCCGCAGCCCGTATTCATTTCTACATTATTCACACGCATGTTCTCATCATGTCTTTCTGCGTTTTTCGTATTATTCGTTTCAAACCTGATACCTTACAACTTAAATGGCTTGTATTTTTAATAATAATAATGATAATGATAATAACAACAACAACAACAATAATAATGATAATAATAATAGTAATAATGATAATAATATTTCTATAAATACATGTATCTATAACTTCATAATTCAAACGTAAACCCTTTTCAAATAATGTTAGATCAATCTTATATACAACTATCTACTATTTTGTTGTATGTGGTAATATGTGTGCGCTGAATATAAGAGTTCGATAACAATAATATTACGGTGCTTCCTGAGACATAACGTCGTTGCCTGCCTTCGGTTTCTGATTGAAACTTGGTTGGTAATGGATAAAATTAGAAATCAAAGGAAGAAAAAATGATAATAATGAGTATCATTATCAAATCAACAATATTATTGTGGTCAGTTAGTAAACAAGAAAAAAGTATAACAGAAAATTACGCTGGCATCAATAACAAAATTACTTATGATAAATGTAAAATTGATGAAGTTTTATGGTAAAGATAGAATTGAAAAAAAGAAATAATACACAAAGAGAGAGAATGTACTGCGTTTGTGTCAATATTGCAGGAGGTCACTAAATACTTGTGTATATATATATATATATATATATATATATATATATATATATATATATATGCGGGCAATTATTTGTGAGACCCATTTCAGACTTACCAAGCTTTTTGAGCTTTGTTCTGCTTACAATACTTAGTATTCCTAAATGGTCATCCATCTAGATATTGACCAGGGTCGAGGCTGCTCAATTTCGGTGATCTTTCTAGAATAAGTGTACCCGACATGATTTGACCGTTTCTTCAATTGTAGTCCTTACACCGATGGTTTATTGGACCGACATTTTGTGTCATTTTTATAGTTTAAGTATGACTTGGTGAAGGATTGAAGATGCTAGCACCCCACCATTGGTCAGTAGTAATGGTCGATCCGAAAAGTTCCCAATAAAAACTGGACTCTCTGTGTTGAGGAACAGACATGAAGTAATGTAGAAATGAAACACAAAGAGTGCTTACGTTCACACACATACACACACACAGACTCATACATACACATATACATACGTTGTGATTAATTTCTTCAAACTGAGATACATCTGATAGATAGAGACCCATACAGTGAAGTATGAAATGCTATATGAAATGAATTGTAGAAAAGAAATGCATATATGGCTCCAAAGAAACTACGAAATACTAGCTGTAATAGACCAAGAGACGAAGTGACAACTTTGATAAATATATAATGATATTCATTAACACGTTTTCATAATGTTAGACGTATAGACCAATACACCAATATACAGAGAGAGAGAGAGACTGAGGCCGAGAGAAAGATTATACACCACAATGTACGATGAATAGAGAGCACTAAGCACACAAAACTGCTACGAAACGGTCCTCAATAATAAGCACACATAGATTCTGCGTGTATAAACCCATGCATTTACTGAGATACAATACTCCATGTGCGCTTGTTTTATCCGCAACGATTTGGCAGGATCTTGAATGGGGAGGAAATTGAAATTCACTTCCGATGCCCAGACAGGTTCAGCAATGTGTATCGTTAAATAAACGACACGGACGGAGCAAGGGCGATCGTCATGGTCTGGTGACCCGGGTAGAGAATAGGGTGGTATTAACATATTTTGTATTTTGTCACAGACTGACTGCGGGAAGTTGCGTAGTGCAGAATCAGCGATAGAAGAATTATATTATTGCTAACTGAACCTAGATATTTGCACCATGGTATATTTCGGTTATGACTGCTATTCCTATTTTGTTCTGGAACATAAAGTCCTTAAAGGGCTTTTAAGGGTATTTATACATACAATGAAAGTTGTAGATCAAAATAAATCTAATATATACGTTCCAGGTTCATATATATATATCTGTGTGTGTGTGTGTGTGTGTGTGTGTGTGTATGTTGAAGCGGCTGCCATATTGGTTGCAGGTTGGATTCTCGCAGCAGCCCAATTTTCTTTGTCTATACGTTATCTAGGCTAAGTGATGCATCAACCGTGTATTGACGAGACATCATTTCGAATAAGAGTTTAAATATCATATCACGATGTATAATCTTTTCTGTCAGATTGTATAGTCATTTGTGTGTATATATATATATATATATATATATATATAGAGAGAGAGAGAGAGAGAGAGAGAGAGTACCATGGTTGAAACTATGTGATTATAACAAACAAGCCGAGGACAACAGTTCGAATAGCTCAATGTATTATAATTCCGTTTGTTAATTTATTCCTCTCTTTTCTGTGTCCAATTCGGATCCAAGCTTTGCACTGCATTCCTTCTTGGTCCTTCCAAGCTGCTTTACGATACTCTCAATCTGTCTGCTTGGGCATTTGTCGATCATTCTGTCCCCTACTATGACAGCCTATACAATTTGCCTTGATCGGGACTGCTTGATGCTGCTTCAAACGTTGGCCTTTCCCCTCATTCTTCTTGTAATTAGGAAACAAACTATTTTCGCCAGACGATGTTAAAGCCCGGAACGGCTCTTTACAGAACGTCACATTTGTTAGGAATCCATTTATTTAAATTGACACTCATTCGAGGGTTGGGTCTATATCGGATAGCTTCGGTACACTGCGACCGAATTTTCCAAATGGCAACGGAGACAGTTCCTGGGAGAGAGACAGAGGAAGAGGGTTGCGCGTAATGGGCGGATTTTCTTATGTCGAATGTTCAAGGTAAAAAGAAAAAGGAGACAAAAGAAAGGTATGAATGACGTTTAATCGGTTTTTGTTGCGATTTCACGTAAATATCCAACGCATGCGCACACAGCAGGCTTCTAAATGAAGAACTCGGTCAGGTGGCACTTGGAAACCAATCTACAGTTTCTAAGAGTGGAATGACTTCATTTTTGACTGCAGCGTAAGTCTTCGGTTCCAAGAATGGTAGAATTTCATGACGAAACCAGATTTGAATTGGTGAACGGCGTTTGTAAGGAATTAAGTGACCTGAAGAGAGGATAGTTAAAGACAGATAGATAGTGTTCCTAACAAGGAAAGTGCGTTGTCATATAAAGATATAGGTGATAAGAAGGGGAAAGGAAAAAAGATTGTTTCTTTTTTTACGTCATACTAAATGATACAATTTTTTTTTTCTTCAATAAATGAATCTTTTTCTTTTGATGGGATGATTATTTCCCTTTGAATGTTCTAAAGGGGATTACCTTGATATCTGTGTTCGAATAGTACGCTATCAGTATCAAGATAAAGGAAAGGTTACGTAGTTTGATAAAAGGGTAGGGAGAGAGCAGGAAGTAAGTAAAGATATAGGGATATTTTTGCATTTGAAATTGAAATATGATTGTATAACAATTCGATGAAATCGTGGGCAGGAAGCAAAGATGGGAAAAGAATATGGGAATGAACTTGGAGATACACGCAGAAGGTGAGAGGAGAGCAGGGGCATTAGATAATGGACAATCTCAGCTGCCAACATCCGTGGAATTTCCAAAGGTTCAGTCAGTATAGTCAAATACGAGTAGTTTCAAAACTGGGGTCCACAGAACTGACTTCGCGAATGTAGTAGAGAAACAATGTCATCCTTCGTTCAGCCACCAAGAATTATACTTATGGTACACACGTCTATACCATATATTAAGGTTCGAATCAATGTAATCGATTTTAAATTGATATGACTGGAAGGTAGAGAATTTAATTTTATTTTACATCGTTAATTACGTAGTGTAAAATCTAAATGCTGAAAATTGAGAATATCTACTTCATAGAAGGGGTCGTTGAGTTTTCAAAGTTTCGAATATCTGGATGTGTACGGGGTCACTGGAAAAGCTATAATTAGGAATGTATTGGACGCAATTTCACTGTTTCGACCATTCTGTGAAATTATCTTATGTCTGGAAAGAAAAAAAACGCGAGAAATGAATTAAAATTGCTTCGAGCAATTTGGGAATTTCAAAACTTTTATGTAATCTCTTGTAAACGTTGTCTGAATTGTCATTATATTGGGATGATGCAAGATGGCGGCATCTTTTCAAACATGGCTAACTGCTGCAATCATTCGATGCGTCTTTTATTCTGGGAGGAAATCTTGGAAGATCAAAAACCAAACGCCTCAAAATGCAGAGGGAAGATTTTGTGTAGAGAGTAAAAGTAAAGGAACATCAATGAAAAGGTATTGATGGTGACGGGTTGTTGATTAGAGTATGAGAAGGATAATGACTGGTGTGTTGGGGGAGAAGAGAGAATGAGTTTAAGGGGTGTTCTGCAATAAATGGACGTAGATTGCAAAAGGGGCTTAAGGATTATGGCTGTGTAGGGCTGAGAGATAGGAAGGGGAAGGGAATAAAGCGATAAAGAGAGAGAGAGAGAGAGGAAGAGAGGGGCTGGAGACAAGGACAGAGACAGTTAGACAAACAGAGAGGATTAGGAGGTTTCGGTAAACGAAAGAGAAAGGAATCTTTGAAGGAAAAAATGAGGTAAATAAATAAAAGAAAGAAAAAAATAAATAGTACAAAAGGAAATAATGAATGAAATCAAATCGAATCAGAGGAGATTTGGAAGAGGAAAGGGTAAAGAAAATAAGAAATTTAGATTTTAAGTCAGACCAGAAACAACAAAAATAGCAGGAATTACCATCAATGTATAGGGACATAAATGAAGAGAAAAATAAAGATGAAAGAGAAAAGAGAATGAGTTGTAATTAAAAAAGAAACTATGGATATCCTAGATATTTACAGAAAGAAAGAACGAGATAAATAAAGTATATGTGTATATCCCCCGATTTTTCATCGTTCACATTATGCCATTTCTGCTCTTACGAAAAATGGTGAAAACTGAAAATAGCGTTATGCGTTTGTTCTGTAGCAAGCCGTTATAGAAGCAACGTGCACTCTCTCTCTCTCTCTCTCCCTCTCTCTCTCTTTCTCCAATAACTTGTCCCCCGTACATTAAACACTCAAACCCCAAAAGAATTAATCTAACGTACCATCATTATAATTCATAGGGACTGGGAATGCAAGAAAAAGAGTATCCCTCACAGTGCCATTGACCAACGTTCCCAATGAAAAAATAAATATTCTGAATTTTTATCAGCAAGTCAGACCAACTTTCCAATGCAAATAAGTGGCGCAGCACGATCTTCCTAGCCCTAAGTAGCAAAGGAAGCTCGATAAACATGGAGAACAGGCTAACAACAGATAGGAAATGGAGGAGAAAGGAAGGAGAATTAAACCCTGAACAATTGCTGAGTTCATCTGTGAGAAGCGAAAAGCAAATACAAAACAAGATCTCGAGAAAAAGATTGATAGTAAATAACATTGGATTTTTAAAATGGCGGCAAAAACGATGGCGGATTAAAACTCACAAAGAATGAGTGTGGGTAAAAACGGAAGAAGCTGCTCTTCTCGTTTCATCTATCCATTTCATCCTCTATTGCACTCGACGTACCCTCATAAATCCTTTTCCGACTTCCTCATTCTTCAAGGTTTATACCCCGATTCACCCTTTTCCCAATCCGTTTATGTCGCTAACCACACCCTAAAACCCGACCACTCAAGGGAGAGAAGCACGATCGCCACATTGCAATGTCGCTTGTAGCAGCATAAATCAAGAAAAAGGGAACAAAGAATGCGGTGCAAGTCGGGGTGGGATGGGACGGATACTTAAGATTTAGTGGGGTCTGCGTTCACTCTCCTGTGTGCATATGCATACATGCAGTTCTGTGCATTCATGTGCATGATTATATAAATAGAAGAAAGCTAGATATATCCTGAGATGCATGAAAGAATAGTTTGAGAAGAAATGTAAGCACGAATGTTTAGTGAAGCATTTGCGAATTAAATTATACGCTTATCATTTATGGATGAATATAGGAAATAACAACAAAGCAAAAGGGATTCGCATGTCCCAACTGAGAACTATTATCATTATTAGACACTGATTTCTTCAGATTTACGTCTTCATCTAAGTTGTTATTGTCACAAAGTTTTGGCCGTTGTATCCTCTAGCCTTGTGTTGGCGTCTGTTGTAGAGGAATTCTGGAAGGTACAGTGGCCAAACAGTTGCGACTATAACAACCAAAATGGAGACACTAATCTGCGTAAAATAGTGTATTATATTGATAATCAATCATTTGAAAAATCAAGACAAAAGCCATGATATATATTGGGAATTATAATTAAAGATGTGACTGCAAATATAGGTGTGAGTAGGTACAAATTAGGTAATTGTCCCACACGGATATTTTATATGAGGATGGATAAATTGATCAACAACCTAACGCGTAGTTAACAGCTAAATTTACATTGGGTGTGTGTGTGTTTTTTTTTATCAATGCGGCTATTATTCACTGCAGAATTAGCAAAGAAGGAGGTTATGTTTGGAATTTTTTGTTTGAAGTTGTGTTAAAATACTTTTTCATCATTAGAATGATACTTTATTGACAGACAGACAGACAGACAGACAGACACACACACACATATATATATATATATATATATGTATATATATATATATATATATATATATATATATATATAGATATAGATATAGATATGTATATACATATGTGGGGGGTACACCTTTAAGTCCTAATCTAATAACGAACAAAGTGTATATTTTACTCAAAAATATTGATTTCCCAAGATATTGTCCTTTTTCTGTCAATGCATTTAACCTAACGTATTTGCATTAATCACATAGATAAAAGCATTATGCAACGATAATTTTCGATCATAATTTCTCTTAATAACTTAATGAGTCTACGCAATCATTGGTCCATCGTCGTGCCTTCATTGACAAGTGTATTACAGTTTTTGGCATTGGCATAGCTCAGCTTGTTGCAGTCTATACATGGCTCTTCCGAGCGAAGATAAAATACACCCATAAGTGCTATGTGTCATACCGTTTGATTCGTGCGATCACCTTAAAGGATCGTGAACTACGCTGTAACCTCTATTCATTCAAAAGGCTATCAAGGTTAATTTCCATGACACAGAGACCCGTTTTTTTGTTTACATTACTGAATAGAAATATTAAAAATAATAATAATAATAATAAAAGCATATTTGATAAAAAAGCAAAACAATAAAAAACAAGTCTCCCTACTTTTAACTCGAAAGGGCTTTTGGAGGCTGGGGGTTGCTTTTATCATTGTACATTCATGTGTTTGTTTTTGTTCATGAGTTTTTTTTTCCTTTTTCTGTTCGGAACAAACTGATGTAATTTTCCATATTTCAATTCATTATCCGATCATAAAAAAAAAAATGGAATCTGCTCTTTTGAAGTTGTTAATGGGCGTGGGCTCCGTCCTCCTAACCCACCACGTCTCACAAAAATTCATTTGCGGAATTCACATTTAGCGATTTTATATGAGATATTATGCGACGGAATTCCCTCAGAGATGACGTCAGCAGACTTGGGCAGGCGAGGGGGGGGGGAGAATGGCACGCGCTCATGTTGATAAGCAAAGAATAGGGCAGAGTGTTAATGGGAGTAGGTGGAGGAAAAGGAAAAAGGAAGAAGAAAACTTGGTAGGACTTAGACAGAGTGACAGCGAAAGAGAGAGAGTGAGAGATACAGTGGGTGTCTCGAAACTGAAAACAGAAAATTTTACAAGTATATGAACTGAGGAAGTGATAAACCTTTTATTAAATCTCTCTGTCACTCTCCCTCACTGCTGGATGCGCTATGCGTCTTCAGAAGGCCTTAGAAGAAATTGGCTGAAATATAGTAATAAACCTGCGAGGATGAGAAAATTACTCTGGACATGTTGAATGATATAAATGACTAAACTATAGATTAAGAAAAAACAAAAAACAAAAAAACAGTTATACACTAGGAGTGTACGTAACTCATGACTTTACTGGTACGAAGCGAATACTTCCATCGAATCAATAAATTAATCAATTTATTTAGTAAAAATACCTTAATGAACATTTCCGTAAAAAAAATACATTGAAATTCGTATTCAGCTCTAAAATATACTCAGATTCAAGTCATAAAAATTAATGAAACACAATAAAAGACATAAGTTCACCAGCACAGAAAAAAAAATATTTACCAGACAAATTTTATTCATCCATTTCTCCTAAATTCTTCTATATATTTCAGCTGATAATTCCAAAAATTGGCCGATCAATTTATTTCATATCCGATAAGATCTAAATTCATCAAAGTTATTCTTAAAATTATTTATACTGTTTTACTGTTTGTTTTATTTGAGATGGTAAACTATTCCAGTCTTTCAAAATTCTGTGAGAGAAAAAATCAATTTGTTTTTGCAACATCTCTTGGTAATGGCCCTAGCCAGTAAAGTTCCCATCCTATCAGACTCAATAAACAATAGAATTCCATAATTTGCAAAGCAATGTATTATCTTGAAAGTTTCAATTGTCTCCTCTTGACCCCCTTCCAAACAATGTAGCCATGCCCAACTTTTTTAGACTATCCTCATAACTTATATCTCTCTTGCCACTTATGATTCTGGTAAATCTTCTCTGTACTTACATATAAACTGGCACAGAAAATACTAGAATCATATAGAGGAAAAACAGAAATACCAACATTTCCTTGGTATATTTTGTATATCAACAATCATATCGAATATGATATGGATATGTAATTCAATACTTATCTATCATCTATAACAAATGGGACGAGGTAGAGTGACGGTTATCAACATGGAAATGATTTTTGCAGACTGAGTTCTAATTCAGACTGAGGCTGCTAGTGTTCACGAGGCATGTAGGCTCTTTTGAAAAAATGAATCCATATCGATGTGCAACCAGTCACATTGCAAGATATCACGAGTAGCGAGTAGATGAGTAAGAATTAAGGTAAACGACTCTCCCAGAACAACCTTACTGTCAAGATAGTATCAACAAAAAATGCTGTTACATCCATTATCAACCATGGCATGGGCCAACCAGAATTAACGTGAAATAATAACTCCAGAGATTTTCTTGAAGGTAAAAGAATTAGTAAGAGCCCATTGCTGGTGAGTTGGTCTCTGTGCAAGCTGAAATTCACAGAGCTATGAGGAAATCAATATCATTATAGTATTAGTGCTCACAAGAGGGATTTTATTGTTTTATTACCCGATTTCGAAGTTTTTAACCCAAGATTTTTAGAAAATTCCAGCAATCCATCTATAAGTTCTTCATTGAAAGACATGATATGGTTTTTATATGAACAATAATAGTTTAGCTGATTCAACCCCTTCAGATTAAATAGATATATGATACGTAGTTGTTATTTGAACTTTTGTTACGATTCTATTAATATGGTGAAGAAAATAATATATAGTTTGTTTTAAGCTTAGTACTTTCCCATTCTAAGCAGATAATCAAGCTCAAAATTACACTCTGCCTCAAATAAATCTCCTTCATTGTTACCGTAGTTCAATAACATTAATTTCAGCCTTTTATGTTTTTTTGTTTTGCTTTTTGGTTTCAAGTCTCTCCTTCGGCATCTTCTATGACTCACTTCCCTTTCTCTCTGCGTTCTTCCAAGAGGACATACCGATACGGGACCCCCTACCCCAGCATTTCACCCCAGAATTTTGTTTTTTTATCCAACTAAACTGTCACCACATTCCTTCTTCCTCTGGTGGATCAGAGAGCCTGTTTCGGCATTATCGTTGGTCTTCATCTTTTACACTTCCTGCATTCAATGCTAATGTGGAGAAAATATGGCAATGCTCTTCGGCGTGACGGCGAACGTCTGGGGATTTCAGCGTTGTGGGTTCGATGGGGGATAAGCCTGTAGAGTATTTCAGAATGGGTTCGATGGGGGATAAGCCTGTAGAGTATTTCAGAATGGGGGCCGATAAGGGATGCAGTCGCAGTGGAGGGGTTAAAAACACTGAGGAAGCGGACACAGTTTTTGGCCGTGAATGGACTGTGAGGTTTCAAGGGTTGATTCGTTTGGAGGGAAAGAAAGATGGATCTGTTCCGATCTTGATGATAATGGGATACTTTAGTAATGGAAAATGGTTGTAATCTGTTGAATGTCTTCCATGTTATCAACTGAAGCAACGTACACACATCAAATACGTTTTCATATATTTACTGTTTTATTCTTTCTGCTTTTCTTATTTTGAAGTTGTTTCCTTTTTCTGTTGCCATTGTGGTTATGTGTTTGTATTTGCTTCAATATTATCTGACGTTCGTTTCTTGGCTTGATTCTAGTCTGTACATTACGAGTCATTTTTTCGCTCAATTTTGTCAAGATTTATTCATTTTCTACCCCTTCATTTTCTTCCTGTTTCTCTCTTAATTTTTCCTTCCGATAAGGTATTAAATATAATAACCATTTGCCAACCGTGCTGTTTGCCTTAATTCTTGATGATCACTTTTTTTCGTGATGTGAAATGTATTTCTGTGATAGATTATGGGTATAATGCAAAAACGTTGTAAGTGATTTGTACTGTAGGAAAACATTGCGAAGAATTTACAATAGAAATGCATTGGGTTTGATGCTATGAATGGAGTGATTGAAAGTCTCCTATGATGTCCAAACTCTTCCGTGACATTCTCGAATAGCCAAACTTTTCCTCAAATCTTAGATTCTACCAGCCTCACCTTTAGTATGTTTTCACAACTATCCTACATGGTGATTTTCACTGGAGGTCAAGTGACAGCTGGTCTCTTCAAATATCGTACACTCCATTCAGTACTCTTGATAATGTCATCGGAAGGGTTTGAATCCCTCCTCTGATTGCTATGTTATGCAGATTTCTTCGAAACTGTTCCCAAAACACGAGTGATGATGGGAACATTCGCGTATATGTCTACTCACACTCCATTCAGTACTGTAACCGATGTTATCGAAGGGGTTTCAATTCCTCCTCGGATTACCATGTTATGCAGGTTTCTTTGAGACTGTTCCAAAAACATCAGTGATGATAGGTACATTCACGTATAACTAATGTTCACGATCAACTATCTATTTTCACTTCTATCGGAGAGTCCACATATTTTTACAGTTTATCAATCACTCTCTCTTCATTTTCTTTCTGTATACTACACGTAGTCCCAGAAGTTTAGGGGATTTTACCATCGAAAAAATTACTTATCATAATCTTAGTTTCCACTGTAGGTAGTCCCATTTGGCATTTATATAGCCATGCTATAGAAGGATGGTTCAAGCAACACACGCTGTTCAAATTCCAAGATCTTTTGATTAGAAGTAACACACACACACACACACACACACACACACACACACATATATATATATATATATATATATATATATATATATATATATATATATATATATAATGAGAGAGAGAGATAGAGTGAAAGAGGGGGGGAGATTGGGTTCCCAGACAAAGGTTTCAGAAGGGGATCACCTTGATGCAGTTGTATATATACATACATACATATATATATATATATATATATATATATATATATATATATATATATATATATATATATATATATATATATATATTGGATTTAATTGGATGCAAACTATTCGAAGACTTCCGTGATGAAACACGATTGAAAGTTCCAAATCGAATTTCTACTTGTGAATTCTTTTACTTCAATACAAAAAATAAATAAACGAATTCCATTTGGTACCGATCGAAGACTATTGGAGTCATGATGACACATTAGATAAACTTATATAAGAAAATATATTATTGACCTATAACCCTATCTATAATCTATAACAGAGAAGAGTGCTATATGAATCGATTGCAATTATATATATATATATATATATATATATATATATATATGAATATATTTGAGATATTTTCATATATTGCTATGTGGTCGATTATCTTTTTTCTATATTCTTTATTTCCTTTCTTCAATATTTTTCAGCTAAAACTTAATAGATATTGCTTAAAGACAACGGCAGTAGTATACCCAAAGGCAAAAGCTAAAAAGAGTGTTTTATGAGATCTTTGTCGATAAAAAAGGCGTGTGTCTAACGATTCTATTTATTACCTAGGGGCATCACAAAATAAAACTGAACATTATAAAGCACATTACTTTTTGTATTTTTTGTATTTTTACGGCAAGAATGTGCATATTTATGTTTTTGAAGAAAAAAATATTTCCCCCACATTTAAATGAAAATATAATTTTTAAAAAAAAGTACTCATAAAATTGAAAAAAAGATATACAAAAGTTTAAATATCCCCATTTGACAGTTTCATTGATAATTGTTTTTGTCTTCAGAACTAAAAGATATTTGTGAAATTGTTAAATTCTTTGTGCAATATGACATCAACCAACCATGAATCATGAAATGACGAAGAAGAAAAGGAGAAAAAGAAACAGAAGACAGAAAACATCAAAATATGTCGTAATAGGTGGGAAGGATTTCGAAAAAAAAAAAAAAAAAGAGAGAGAGATAGAAAGAATCGGGACATTACAAGAGAATGAACAAAGCTACAAACAAAACACTCGTAATGAAAAAAAATTAATAATCTAAAAGTGTGTACGTCACTTAAACGAATGAGATTTACTTTTGAGAAATTAATTTTTTTCAAATGGACAAAAAGAAAAAAAGAAATTTTTTTTTCAATTGATTTGAAAAAGAAACAAAAAACGACAGAAGCCATCTTCTATCATTTCGTAATGACGCTTAGTGACGGTAGCCTCAGTGAACGTGCATAGACTTCGCGTGACAGTGGTCATGTATTTGACCATCGGCGCATGCTCAAACCATGTCATTCGATAGTCGGTCTACGTGTCCCATTCAAAGGTTACATCGTTCAGTTCATCGGTAGAAATGACTTGTCGCCATAGTATCAAATCGATAAAATAGAGGCCAAAGAATTTTCACTCTCTCTCTCTCTCTATTTCTCACTTCCTCTCATCCCTCTTTATATCTTTGTCACATTCTCTCTTTCCCCAATTTAGGAGATTAGAATATCGAGAAACTCTCTCCACACACATGTACAAACATATCTATATATTACTCAGTACACAATTGTATATATATCTATATCTATCAACCTATCTCTCCCTCTCTCTCAGTCTGTCTCTCTCCGTCTCTCTCTGTCTCTGTCTCTCTGTCTCAGTCTCTGTCTCTCTATATATACATGTATATAGATGTATATATATATATATACATATATACATATATATATATATATATATATATATATATATATATATATATATATATATATATATATATATATATATATATATATATATATCATGGCTTCGATCCACGGCCAAGTCATTTAAGACCTTTAAAATGATATTCAATGCTTTTATGCCTCCACATATGATAACGTTACTGGGGACTGAAAACCCTTGGCAGTTTGTACACAAGTTTGATATTTGAGGTAGTACCATATTTCCTTTGTCTTGTAAATTAACAAGTTTATAGTAGAAGTCTGTTTCTTTTTCACTACATAACGATTTTTTTCGCTTGAATCTTTTTTCTTTGTTCGTCTGTTGGACTATGTCAGTGCCCTCATTTCTCCCCTTCTCTTCCCTCTTTATTTTTGTATATATATATATATATATATATATATATATATATATATATATATATATATATATATATATATATATATATATGAGCGTGTGCGTATATGTGTGTGTGTTTGTTTGTATGTAGGTAAACCAAAAAAGCTTCATGGATGAATATAGTTACGTTAAAAGAAATTTTCCTTCGATCCACGAAAAATAATTTATGGCGTGAATATTTAAAGCTTATTGCGCTGACGAGTGTGTTGTCACGAACGTGCTTTTCCCCTCCTGATTTCATTCTGTTTTCCAATCTACGTCTATATATGTACAGTTTTTTGCGTGCCAAACTGATATCAAGCTAAAGCGGACGTGGCTCTGTGCGTGCCTGAGTGTATTTATGACGCTGGACACGTACGTGCGTGCCCTTACGCGCATGTCATTTAGAGTAATGATCAAAGAAAATATGAAGTTACGATTTGAAAGCTACACGAAACCGTTTTTGAATGTGTGAAAGAAGTCTCAGAGGAAAGCGTCATTGTAAACGAATGGCTATTAGAGTGCAAATGGGGAATGGTCGACTCTGGCTAGGAGAGAGAAAAAAATGCGTGCCATATTGTTTGAAGGGAATGGATGGTATAACAAGGAAAAGCTTAGACTGATGGAATTCGTGTTTTGTGGCAAGAATAGAGAGCTGGAAAGGGGGAAGATGCTAATTGGTCAAAATGTGTGAAAGGAGGATGAAACAATAAGGGATTATAAGGATGTCATAAATGACAGAAAGAAAGACAGAACGAAAGATCACAAGGAAAGCTAGAGAAAGAAAGAGAAGGAGAGAGAGAGAGGGGAGAACAGGAGAGGAAGAGAGTGCAAATAATTTATTAAGGAGAGATAGGGAGATGCAAAAGCTTTGTACAATATTGACAATCAGTACTTTGAAAATCTGTTGCACCCGCGAGTTGCGAATGTTTTATAACGTCAGTGAAGAGGAATGCCAATTGAAAATTAATGTATAAAGAAACATGTAAAAGAAACAAAAACAAAACAAAAAAAATAATGCATTCCATTCTATCAAATGAGCAGGTTGAGGGTTATTCAGAGCAATGTCAATTCTAATCATATCATGTGAAAACACTGAACTGACGACATGCACTAGAACGGGTATTATATTGCCTGATGCATTTACAATCATTTATCTGAGGCATTTTTTGATAGGAGTTACATCAACCGAATCGTCATAATCATCAGAAGCAAAAAGCAGAGGCTGTTTTTAAAAAAATAGAACACCTTGCGACTTTTGGAACCGGAGCCGTCATCCAATTCAAGCAGGAAAACTTGGGAAGAAAAAATGCTATATCATTAATATGGATATTTCAGTTGACTTCATAGTGAAGATAAAAAAAACCCATGGCAAAATAGAAAACTTTCCAGGACCTTGCTCAAGAGTTGAAGAATTTCTGGAATATGATGATCAAGGTTTTTCCCAGAATAATTGCTATATTTGGAACCGCCACATAATTTTAGAGTTGATACGAGAGCGATTGCAGATTTGAAAAAAGATTCTCCAAGACACAGCAATGCTTGAGTCGGCAAGAAAAATTAGAGATTGCAGGAGGATTTAGAAGACTTGCCGTCAATTGATCTCTATTGAAAACTCAAATGGCAATGAGATGGCCATGTTGCAAGAATGACAGACAATTGATGGACATCATGACTCACAATGTGGATCTACAGATATATACGAAACTGTGGCCAGCAAAACATAACGTGTTGTGACAAGATTAACAAGTTCAGAAAGTATTGGCTTTGAGAAACCCATGATGGAGAGGTCTGGCGAATCCTGGGTATGGTCTATGTTTAAAGACGGGCGCTAAAAGGATGATGATGATGATGATATGATGATGATGAAAGTTAACAGATCCTGCGTTTGTGACAAGTTAACGAGTACCAAATAATGAGCTACCTTCAAGCATTCTCGAAACCTGTAGGTCAAATGAGGGTCGGGACATGGAACAGCTGTTCAGAATTCAATTATAGCTTATTGCTTGCCTCAAGTGAAATGGCTCTAGCCACACGAACGCTTCCAACCATACACTGTGTGCCTATTATGGTTGTTCATTAAAATTATCTCATTTCGTGTATAAAATGAATATTTTCTTCATCTGATTGCAAATGTTACGACTGAGACTTAATGTCGAATTTCTTTCCGTTTTTTTTTTCCAAAAATTCATTCTTTTTTTGAATATTGTAACAATATTAGAAACTATCAAACAAAACTGATACCATAGGTCTCTTTAGTTTCTAAGTTGGTCTATCCGTCTGGTTGGCTATGTGTGAATGTAAGTATGTATCACGCGTATAAGCCACACTAATGGAGCTAGATGGCAGAAAAAAAAAATCTTATTATGTCTAGAAAAATGTATCGGTTTTCTGAAAGCCTCCCCACTCCAAAAGTTTTCAAGGTCAATTTATAATGTAAATTTATGCAAAAGCGTTATCTTAGTTTGTATTGTTCAGTATTCACGCTTGTTTGTTTTTTATTCAGACTTTTTCTAATCATTACCATCCAATGAAAGGTTCGATAAGTAACTTATTTTTTGATCACCCCCTTTAACAATTTGTTATTGACCACCCCAACACGCCCAGCTGATAAAAGCCGTTGGTAGCTTGACATTTCCTCATGAAAGACTAGCCAGACGTATTTTAATTATTAACTGACTAGTTTCTCCTTTTTAACTTTTAACCATAGCTGTAGAATGGTAATCCAATTCTGAGTTCTGATTAAAAGGGAGCGACGAAAAATTAAGATGAAGGTAAAAAGTTTTGTTTAATCAACCATTCTCAACCTTTTGGTACCATGTACCCTTAAGAGCTCTTTCCCAGTTCAAGGGTCTCCTTCAAACACGAGCATATATTCATTTATCATCATTTCAATCTATGGCTGCCTTCAATCGTGCCAGGGTCCCCGAAAGGGGCCACATGACACCGTCAGGAATGACTAGTTTGAATGACATTATCTCGAGTAATATCAGTAATATCCGAATATCTGGTATAAAGAATTATTATTCTTATACTCATATTTATTCAGATATCATCATCATTGCTGTTATACTCACTGCTTTTTGGCCGCTGCACCTTCTTTAGATCACTATCGTGTTTTGATACTCCATTATTTTAGCCTTGCGCCGGACTGCAAATATCTGTTAAGCTTAATTTATTGGATAAAGAGCTGGAAAAAAATCCTAACATCTGCAGATGGCGTGTTGAGCAGTATTTATACAATCAAGAAGGGGGAAAGAAGCGAAAAAAAAAAAACAAACCCTGACACGCGAATCAAAGTCCAATGTCCAAAATAAAAGATCCCAAGAGTTCACAATGGCTCAGCTTCTTTGTCAAAGTGCAGGAATTTCCAAATGCATCATCTGTAGACGAAAGATTAACAACGATTCTAAATCCACCGGTCGACAATCAAGACAGGAAGAAAAATACTTTTTGCAGCATACATTTGTTAATCGTTAGTGATGTTGACATTAGAATATAATATCTCTCATCATGCAATCGAACAATTCCCACACACACGGGAAAAATTACAACGCAAATTGTGAAGAGAAATCGTATCTCAAGGGAATATCATGACTAAATCTTGTGACTGAAGTTCGTATCTAATCTTGGTAAAAAGGGAACAGCGATGGTAGCTATTCTTTATCGAATCTCTGTAGCCCCACAAATGGCCTGCCCGACCAACCAACCAATCAAGTGGGCTACAGATTTTTCTCTCTTTGAGTGTTTGTTTGTCTGTGGGTGCATGTATTTGGGGTCTCCTGATCACATTTTGGGGACAACAAAATTTGAATAAGCACACCTCTAGACCCCAACGTAGAAACAGTTTTTTTTTACAATAGTTTTTTTGTTTGTTTGTTTGTTTCTATGGTCATTTTGAGCCAACAATGCCCGAATCCTTTGATACTTCATGAGATAATTTTCAATTGAAGATCTATTTTTTTTTTAAATTTGGAATATTTTTTTTACATAATTAGTTCCAGTACACGCGTGGGCAATGGTAATTCATTTATGTGAGGTACAGATATACCTACACTAGTTAATTCCCGTGGGAAAAATCACAGATGTAATAAGATTTCTGTAACTATAAATGATCATAATCAATTTATGTCTTCTATTTTCGTTCATCTTGCTTTGTTAGTCCCCTACCCCCACAACTCGACATAAGCTGTCGGTCTACGACGGGGATGGAATGAAGAATAAGCTCGTAGTGAGACTCAAATTTGTGTCTACAATCACTCAGCAGGGTTTGGTATTATAATCATTAAACAACAATAGATCTTTTTTTCATCGAAGTCTCTTCTGTTGATAATTCCATTTTTCCAAATGGTGAGAATATATTTTTTCATAAACGAAATGATTATCTTTAAATGGAAGAGTCCATAGTTACGCTGTTCATTATATGAAGTAGATAAATGCTTAGGGAAAAGTTTGATACTGATAAACCCGATGGTCTCCGATAAGAAAAGCCAACACCTTGCCTCCTTGTACTGGATGCAGATGCAGTCGGTGCTAAAATAAAACCTTGTTTTTTGAACCCTTTGCAGTGGGCTCGTTTAGCTGATTATTACTACTACTACTACTGTGTTGTGAGTTACTTTCACTAAACTCCCTGCATACATTGCCTCACGCAAGACTAAACCAACTTCAGGAAATACTTATTAATAAACGTTTATGTTGCCTTTGAGTTGAACTTAGCTTTCTACCCCCACAGCACTTTACGACTTCGTTAAGTTTAATCATCACTGGGTCTCTCACGCTTGTAGCCTTGAGACAGAATGGGCTAAAGGTTATATATATATATATATATATATATATATATATATATATATATATATATATATATATATATATATATATATGTGTGTATGTGTGTGTGTGTGTTTGTGAGTGTGTATGTGTGCTCGTATGTGTATAATTATAGTATGATGATTTCAGAGATGCTCAAAGTCTAGCTAAATACATAGCGATAGTCCAATTCTATATGACATGATATATTAAGGAAACGTACTGCTAAAATATGTTGGAATAGGGATAAATTGAAGCACTGTAGCATCAAAATTTGAAATCATGTATAAAAAAATTCATCAAAAAACAAATATGGTTAGATTCTGAAGAATCTAGATGCTATAAATAAACCGTCAAAATAAGGCTGTGGAAAGGTAGGAAGGCCTTTTTTCTCAAAATTAAAATCATTTAGAGGGGTGTCAAGCAGAGTACTGATGCTAATTTTCAAGTATGCAGACAAAATGGTATGGCCTGGAACGCTGGAATACAGAAACACACTAATTAAATCATAAACAAACACGGAAACATGCGCAAATATAAAACAAAGGACAGCAACATTCTCCCTCTTCGATGGTTATGGTTGCTCAATTCATATTACCCTTGAGTAGGCTATCACATTTTAGGCGTCCCTGCCTGGTCGTCACTAATCATAATTCCTATTCTCAACTAGACTTCAAATTTCTTTACAGTTTCCAAAATATACTTAGAGACGACAAGCACTCCACCCACCATTTTACCCATAACTGGAAGGCAAAAAAATGTACTCAAAGGTGGATCCATGTCAAGAGCTTTCGTGCCAAGCGAAAATAGGTCCCAGATAGGGTTTGAACTCGACATACAGATTCCATTTTCCGTGCTAGTAACCGCTCGCCTACAAGCATCTCCGCCCTCTGAAACTTGTGTTTCCATTTTCCTTGATTTTTTGTGCGTATTCAGTCGCGTGTTTTATTGTCCAGCATTCAACTCGAAGTCTTCAACGGCTTTACACTGAATCAAAAGAATTACTGGATCAACATATAAAGCAGAAAAAAATATGGAGAAAAAGCAATAACAACACAGAAGCAACAAAAACAAATTAAGAAATGAAAAAAACAAAAAAAAAAGCAACCAGAGATATTCGATAACGACCAACAGAACCATTGTTCGTGTGGTCGAAACAGTTCTTTTTTTTTTCTAGTGAATGAAATTAGTGAGATGGGGATATATTTTCTGGGGGATAGTAATTCTGCCAGTCATCAAAAGAGAACTGAACGCAGAGTATCATTTTTTTTGTTTCTTCCAATACATTCTAACCGTCTTTATCTATTTAGTTTTATATTGATAAATGCTGGAGAAATAGATGTGGGTAATGAAGCAAGTCTGGAAAGTCTGACTTTGTTTCCGTTTTTCATTTTATAAAAAAAGATTCTGCCTTCTTCCCCAGCAAAAGTGTTTGTATCCATTCGTATCTCACGAGCCAAGATGTCACTGCCAACCGTATTAAAACCCCCGAATTATATCTTTAAATACGACTAAAATTATATTAGCACATTTAATTATAAAAAGACAGGTTTATAACCAATGTGTCCTCCCTATAGTTGCCTTCAGAACTGAAACATGGAACCTAACCAAAAGATTGGCTCCCAAACTAAGAATCGTCTAACATGCTCAAGAGGGGACCATGATTAAGATCACATGGAGAGATCAGAAGGTATGATATCTCTATCCCCTTTGTTCTCTTATTTTGAGAGAACAGGGGCAGCAGAGATATCATGAAAACAAACAAACAAACAAACAAACAAAAAAATTTTAAAACTCAAATATCGGTGGGCAGGCAATGCTGCAAGAAATTTAAACAACCACTAGACATCTCCATTTCGATCAACAGTAATCAAACGTAGAATTGTGACTCGCTGAACATGAGATGGCACGACAATTTCAGAAAGTATTTACGCCGTGACGCCCATGACAAAGCGATCTGGTAGATTTGGGGAAAGATCTATGTCTTGCGACAGACCTTGGAAGGCTACTGATGGTTGCGCTGAGTCTATCAAAAGGGTCTACCAGCGTATGTGAAAGTGTCACTATGACAAAAAGTTGTTCCGAATCGCCGAGACAAATACGACAAAAATATGCAAAAGACTAAAATAAAGAGAAGTAAATTAACGTAGGCTAGAAAATAATGTATAAAGAATAGCAAAACGCAAATTGATAGAAATGACCAAACATAAAAACACCGTGTTTTTCGATTTGCCGTCAGATGAGAAAAAGACGATCGTGTTTCTTTCATTGTGATCTTTTTGCAATCGTCCAATTGGTTTTGCTTAAAGTACACAAGAAAATGTCATCTCATGACTGAATCTAATTAGAAAGGAAAAAAAAGCAACGAAATTATTTTTTCTTTGCAGTTCACGAACCCAGTAGCGGTGTTTCTTGTATCTTGCTTTCACAACTGTTATGCAAATAATAACTACGCTCAATGTCAAACAACAACTCTACACTCTCTTCCTCTCTCTTTATTTTGCTATTTCTTATATGTATATATATATATATATATATATATATATATATATATATATATGTGTGTGTGTGTGTGTGTGTGTGTGCGTGTGTGTGTGTGTGTAGGTGTGTGTGTGTTTGTGTGTGTGAATGAAAAACAGACATACATACGCAAACACATGCACACTCACACACAGACACACAGACACACAGACACACACACACATATATATATATATATATATATATATATATATATATATATATATATATATATATATAAGCAATTTTCTTATTTCCCAACTAGTTTCAAACTGTGATCATCTTCAAGGGAAGTGAGATGAACAACAATGCTTGTATATATATATATATATATATATATATATATATATATATATATATATATACATATATATATATATATATATATATATATATGTATATATATATGTGTGTGTGTGTGTGTGTGTGTGTGTGTGTGTGTGAGCGAGAGAGAGATGATAATTTCATTCAGAGCCCTTGATATTTCAACGCATTGCCAACACAACTGATCTTACACTATGTACTCAAGTTTTGGTTGTCCTCATAATATTGGCTGAACAATGTGGAAATATGTGTACTCATGTACACACACACACACACACACACACACACGCATATATATATATATATATATATATATATATATATATATATATATATATAGGCCCAACATAATTTGTGTAACTGGTAGTTTTTCGTAGCTGCTAAAATAGAATGAAATTTTCAAGTGTGTATTAGGGTCTATTCGTGTACAGGAATGCTTCTATCCAATTATGTGCGTGATAATTCTGTTGACAAGTTGATACGTATTCAATGAAATATTTTGGTAAATAAATGTCCCCAGGATTCATATAAGGGAAATTAGATTTCAAATGGTGAGTTACGTTTACAAAAGGTTCCGTTTATTAAATCAGGATGTATACATGAGTATGTATAAGTTGCACCCCTTACATATGTACGTATATTGATGTTAAAATTATATAAGTGTTCCGCCTCTGAAAAGAAGAGAATTTACCCTGACAAGAAACATATAAAAAAACATCGACATACATATATATATTTACCTCTCAAACAATCATGTGCCTGTTGACTGGCTCTGGAAAATAATTCAGACAGCTATTCACACATGGATGCAAGTATGTGTGTGCGTGCGTGTCTGTGTTTATATGTGTTCACGTTTACCGCAAATTAGATCTATCTACAAAAACTGATGTACTTTCCGCAAATACGTTTCGATGGAGCGTAATATAATTTTGAAGAGGCATCTCGTATAATTTCACCCTCTCTTTGGGATCTATTTACATAACTGCAAGCACCACTTCTGACTTCTTGCCGAAATTGAACAAAATCGAACAAACGACGAACAGTTTTTTTGCATGCATTTATGTCTTAGTGTGTTTGTTTTTCTATTCGTATATCCCAGTGCTACTGGCCAGACTGTTTTGTCTACCTACAATAGATTCATATCATTTATCATTGTTTATATTTTCTTTGATAATTCACAATTTTTTCTCAGTTTTTTTTTCCCATTTTTTTTCTTTGTCTCCTTTATCCGTTCATTTTTTCATCGAACTCAAATGTGTTTCATTCGTTTTCATTCCTTATTTGTCGTTATTCTCCCTTTTTCACTTTACACACTTTACGTTTTCATTACAACGCTCAGGTCGTTTTCACATTTTATGACCTTTCAGCAAGAACCATCACTTTTGATTTAGTCTCCCAGCCGGTGTTTCCTGGGGAGTTGCCTTGGTTCAGTATCTGTGAGTGCGAAAACTATCCGTAACATCTTTAAAAAACATCTCAACATACTTAGACAGCTTCAAAATTAAGAGAATTTGGATCAACTTTTTAATTTGTGTACTTGACTTATCAATACTCTTCGTATGTTTTAATCTTTCGTCCATACAACAACTCTAACGGTTTGAGAACTATATAAGTAGGTTGAAATTAACTTTTTGAAATGTATTGTATACATTTTTCGCTCACTGTCAATATGATTTCTTCTCGTCTTCCTTTCTACCATTGTATCTCTTCTTCTTCTTCTTCTTCTCGTGGTCTTCTTCTTCTTCTTCTTCTTCTTCTTCTTCTTCTTCTTCTTCTTCTTCTTCTTCTTCTTCTTCTTCTTCTCGTGGTCTTCTTCTTCTTCTTCTTCTTCTTCTTCTTCTTCTTCTTCTTCTTCTTCGTTTCATCGTGATAAATGTCTTATTTTCATGACCAGAACGTCCACCAAACGAATTCATTTTAAACACCTAACACATTTACCTCTACTGGCAGCTTCCACCATTTTTATACATCTCCTCGTTTCTCTTATTTTTTTAAAAAAAGAAACATCCAAAAGAAAATAAAATAAAATTACCGTTCACTCGTAAAACTGAATGTAAAATCAGTTTGAAAGTGTGTCATTGCCGAAGCGAAAGATCTAGAGCGACTTTTACGGCCGACATGAAAGTTGTGCGACACTCGGTCACAAATCGTCTCCACGTTTAGCAGCTTCTTCCCCCATTGTTTCGATTTCCTTTCCCGGTGGGATTTGTGCCTTTCATACGAAAACGACCAGCACGTCTCCATAACTCGGGGTTGTAATTGTTCACATTCCATCTCGCTGTGTCACAAAAAAACGCACTGTGAACGCCAACACACGACGCGGTACAACGCCCACCAATACCTACACCCAGACTTATGTACATGAAGGATCTTTTGTTTTCTCTCGATATACGTGTGTGCGTTATCGAGAACAGAGATGGGGCAGGTGGATCAGTAGGGCTTACGATGATGAGGGGCCTACACCTCCCCCGGTAGAGGTGGATAATTCTGTTTTTCTGCGTCTTTTAACAGTCTTTTATGCATTTCAAATAAAATTGTGTCTGCTAAATTAACTTTTGTATAAACACAAATTATAGAAAGTACAACCGTAAGACTTCAGGCATGATCTCACAAAACCCTAGAGACATCCAATTCGAGGTATGTATTCAAGTTTAGAAATTGTCTGTTAAGTAGAAAGAATGTTTGGAAGTGTTTAAATTTTGTTCACAGTTGTCCGTTAATGATTATTGAGATTTCTGAGATGAGACGTGCATATTCATAAATATCTTCACGGACAAATAAGAAACGAGGCTGTAATTAAAAACGTGCTTTGCAATAGAATAAATGGAAACGTTACGAATTACGCATTTCACTGCTATAAATCATAAGCCAACCAGCTATGGCAAGACTAGGGTTAAACGATACAAAACGACTTCAAGATTTAGTTCATTATTTTTTTCTATTTGACAGTGTGTTGCTGGCGGTCTATAGTAAAGTTTAATCTCAATGGAGGATAGAAACTTAAAAGAGTAAAAACGGAGAGTTTGATTTTCCCGGCTTGAATTTCCCGACTGTTTGCTGACTTAGGGATAGATGGATTTATCCTTTTCCCAAGGGCATCAGTATAAAGTGAACGGAAAATGTCTCACCCAGAGTTTTGAACTCATTCCGCCGATTACTATTTCCCGTTCAGTTGATCGCCTGGCCAGCCACACTTCCATTGTGTCAGACTAAACTTTGTAAATACTTATACGGTAACAGCCTTCGAATGGTTCTTTTGTCTTGCTTAATTCGATTTGTTCCTGCTGTAAATATACCCACGCTTGTTTGTGTGCTGCATGCATTATAATCTTAGATTGAATTGTTTGAATGGGGAAGAAAGAAATGCCTTTGAAGAAGAATCGAACCAGCTTCAGGGTAGCATAATGTTTCACGCACCACTGGTTCCAATCAATCAGAAAAAGAGCTTAATTTGTTCTCACTCTATCTGGCAACAGCTTTATCGATTGGTATCTGTTGTTGACAGAGGCTCGCACGTTCAAGTTTTCTTTTATCTCTGGACGCATCGAATATTTTACAAGGAAAAGTTTGCCGATGAACAAAAGTAAACGGCTACCATTTTGATTCAAATTGAACCTCTTGTTGAGTGAATCAAACTATAATGATACATCGTGTGTGTTGGCTGCTTGTCTCCTTTGTTTCGTAGTTGGTGTGTCCATCAAGCGGGAGGGGGAGAGGGAGACATTTTCACAGCATTAAATTTTTCCCACCTGCTACTTCCACTTACCCCATTTCCTCCTCCTACCAGTCACCGCTACACACCGCCCTCTCCAATAGCACGTCAGTCCTCAACCCATCAATTATAAAAGGTGAGAATGGGACAGACGAAACATCTAGGATGAAAATATTCAGTTTGTTAAAAAGTAGGACCAAGGTTTATTCTTCTTTAATTCATGAAACAGTCGTCATTATGGACGGCATAGGTACACTAGTAAAACAAATAAATTTTAATCTGGAAGAGATGGGCTCTCTCTATACAAAAACCTGAGGCATAGCCGAGGAAATTAAGATATTAAAACGACACCCATCCGTTACATCCTTACGATTTCCCTAAATGTTGTTAAAAACATTAAATACATCGATATGATTTGATTTTATCAAGGTTGGCAACAGCTGTATGCTACCACTGCCCTTAATCACCGAACAGCTTGGCACAGTGGTAGAGTGTTCGCTTCTGATTCGATAGAGGGCCTGGCAACCCGGTATAGCTGGTGGAAAACTTGGTTACAGACCAAGAACCGCCCCGATCAAGCAATAGGCGAGCGATCGACTCAGATGCCAACTCTCTTCTCCACTTACCATTCAGACAAACCGGTGACAAGCTAGTGACGAGACATTTCGTCAAGGTGGAAGACCTAAGGAAAAACACATCAACAATACGCAATTTTGCCGCTACCTCTTGAAAGTAGTATCTTTTGCTGGCATGCGTGACAATACAAAATAGGAAATAAATTTAATGACAAATACACACAAGCTTATATATATATATATATATATATATGTATATATATATATATATATATATATATATATATATATATATATATATATATGAAATGTGTGTGTAATCTTAATTGGGTTTGGAAAAATTATTAAGAATTTGCAGAAAAATCCCGAGATGGGGATACGTTCTATTGGTTCTTACAACTATAGTAGAGAGACCAATTCTATTGAGTTGAGAACATTTTTTCTTATTGTAGCTTAAAAGTGTCACCCACCATTCTCTGTTTCTTACACAGTTTTATCATTTCCATTTTTTTTTTCATTTCCATTTTTTCAATATCTCATTGTACGTTGTTGCAATTTCAAATCCATTTTTCTTCATTTATAACTTTCCCCACAAATTACAAACTGTCACCAAAACTGACGAAAAAGGATCCCTTCTTGTTGACCTGGATGGCTGGCTATGTATATATCACATATACAGGTCGTACTAATGGAGCTAGAGGGCTAAAAATTTATACATTTACTCTTCATTATGTCTAGAATTTTTTTTTTTTTTAATTTCCCCTGAACTGTTTAATTCGTTGGATTCAATTTACAATGTGAGTTTATTCTAAACTGGTCCTTAGTTAGTGCCTGCTTCCTTTTTGTTGTAAATTCAAACTTTTCAGTGATCCAACGAAAGGTGAGAGAAGTAATTTATTTATTGATCACCACTCCAATCCTTGATTGATCATTCTCAAAATGTCAAAAGACGTTGGTCGTCAGACAGTTTCTACAGAGTGACTAACCAGACTGTTGTGTTTTTTTTTATTTATTTCATTCTTTCTCCTGCTTCCATCGCTTCAGAATTTCTTTGAACTTTTAACTCTCTCTCTCTGTCTTAATCAACATTGTTTTTTGATGGAACTGTTTTTTGTTTTCCCATCTTATTGCTTTACACGCTTCTCCCCCGTCCACTTCCTTCCATTAGGGTCTCCCCCTTTGTCTCTCTCAATCCTAATCTCCCCTCTAACTATCGGTCACTTTTTATCCTCTCCCTCTCTCTTTACACATCATTTAATTCGCTTAATCCTCCCTTCCTTCCTTCCAGCCTTTACCCTATCTTTCGCCTTCCATCTTCATCCTTGACATCTCCCCGGACGTCCGGAATAATTTGCTGGTCACTCAGCCGCTCGGCCCGACATGGTCAGTGTCTTGTCACATTTGTCAGACTAATGAAACCCTATTGCCCACTCTTAACAAATCCCACCACTTCTCGGGTCCCGCCACGCGTCTTTCTTCCAGCTCACCTATCTCCACCCCACTCTGCGGAGAGGTGACTAGCTTATTCGCCTCGACTGACGACTTGGACCCTAATAGGCGAAGATTGCTCCAATTCTTCCGCATGGTGGAACTATTAAATTTGCATAGTTCAAACATGGTCGACAGATTTAGAACACAGGCTAGTGGAGACGTACTCAGTTGTTAGAGTACGAAGGCACGCCAATCCATCTTAATGAAAATATGCATTAATGTATGTATGCAGGCATGTCATGTTGTGTGCGGTCAATGAGAGCATTAGTGTTTAATTTGTATGCATTTGCAGGTAGGACTGACACAGACATATATGTTTATAAACACATGTCTACTTCCAATACATATTTGGGTGTATGAAAACGCGCATACACACACATATGCACATGTATGTATATACAAAGGCATGTAGTGTATTTTGGCAGCAGTTCTTCTTTTATGCATGTTTCATTAAATAGTAACGACTAACAATCTGACAAATCTTGAGAAACACCAGCGATGTAAGAAAGTACTAGGGTGACTAAAAATGGCACATACAATATGGATTTGGGAAAATTCATCCATTCCTCCAAACCAGCGATAAAGGACAACATCCAAAAGTTGGAGAAGTTTACTGGAAGGTAAAATCGAACAAGAAATGTCGATACAGTTTAATGAATCAAGTATAAAGGTGTACACACACACACACACACACACGCACACACACATATATATATATGTACATATATGGTCTAGAAAGTTTTACTATTTCAGTCACCTATTTCCCATTATCTGTCAGTGCAATTAAAGTAATTTTCTCCTGTGTTTTCCCCTGTTTCATATATATTTTGTTATTATGGTACAATGTATGAATTGTCTCTTGTTAGGATCATCAGTTGTTTGCTATGTAACTGTTTCGGGTATTTCAATATATATATATATATATATATATATATATATATATATATATGTATATATATATATATATATATATATATATATATATATATATATATATATATATATATATATATATATATATATATATATATATATATAATCGATGTATCTTCCCTATCAGTCAGACGATTGTCAAATAATACAGAATTAAAGCAACTCCGAAATGCATGCTTACGATTAATAAATGAATGACAAAAGCAAAATAAATTCGATTTTGCTAATATGTCGATGTGTTCTCCAACTATCATTCGGTAAAAATGCCAACATAGTTATATTTTCGTCTGATAACCCCACATAGATTATCTACAATTTCATACCTTGTACTGCTTGATATTTTTAATCGAATTGTATCCATTTATAGATGTATACTCATGTTTATCTATGTAATGATATATGTATGTATTGAATCCTGGGACTGAGATGCATTCTATCCTCAAGGCCTCTATAAGTCGTTGGTGTTCGAGCCCACTATGGGACCTTAGAGCCTGGTAGTGGACGACGAACTGGACCTCTTCAGTGGCCAACTTACTTCTTTTTGAATGAATTGATGTACTGCGACGTGATGTGATCAACTTCCAAACTAGTGAAAACTCGCTATCACAGTCAATAATCGAACAACCGTAGCATCAAATTTGAAGACACGGGGAAAAATCAATCGGAGAATGAATATGGTCATAATGAATTCGATTTATGACATCACTGGCATTTTCCAGTTGAAAACATAAAATGGAGTACCAAAAACATCTGGAAATATCTTGATTCTGGAGGATTTTATTAATAAATGCATAAAGAATAAGGTCTAAAAAGCTTAAAAAGCTTTTCTTCAAAAAAACGAAAACATTGCTTAAAGTGATCTAGGGGAGCACGAATGCCAATTTTCAAGTCTGTTGACAAAACAGTATGGCCAGGAGCGCTGGAAAACACAAAGGAGCACATAAGCAAACAAGCACACGCACACACACAAAAAAGATAGAACCTTTAGCCATATTTGATGGCTCCGGGCATTCAATGAACTCGTCTTTGGTATCTGAATGAACTACGTCTTTTCATTGCTTCTCCCTTAATTAACTCGACCCGACTGAGTCATCGTTGACCGATTTTGGCTTAATAACTTGACGGTCGATCCAAATAAAAGCATTTAATAATCTAGTGGGGGAAAGGGAACGAGAAAGAATTTCGAACTTATCGTAATAATACATACCAATGTGTTTCTCAGTCAGCATATTAATTTCCCATCAGTATGGAAATATATTTGGATTTCCCCTTGGACTGACAAAGAACTGCCCTCCATCAGGGTTTTCAATTTAGATGTTTTTCATTTAGATTTAGATGTTTATGGTTGCCTATAGATGTCAGAAATTGCCATTGAGATAGAATAAGTAAAAATTGATTTAATAATTTTATTAAATGATTTTTCTAATTAAATAAGTAATATTTCAATGAGAATAACGTTGAAGATTAAAGTCACATTCAATTTATCAATAATATATGATATATTTCCGTAGACTTTAGATATATACCTGGAGAATCTAGATGTTTCGGGATGTTTTTAGTTGTTTAATGACTCAATTTTAGATGTAAACCTGGGAATGATTCATTGCAACACTGCCTTGACCGACTAATATCAGATTGGATAGGATTCTTATACCAAGAAGGAACAAGTGATATTGTAGGCACTAATGATATTATAGGTACCAGTGATCAGTGTCCACGACTAGTTAAAAGACTAAATGTTCAGTGCTGATTTTCATGGCACGATTTCTCCTGCTGGAAGACTGGGCAACGCTATATTCTTATAACCTTTCATTTCAAGTTCGATCCTTACGAGGTACCTTCCATTTGATAGTTGTCTTTGCACATATCATCCGCTTGTGTTGTGAGTTCGATCCTCACGAAGCACATTCCATTTAGAAGCTGTCTTGGCACATATCATTTGCCTGTGTTGTAAGTTCGATCCTCACGAGGTACCTCACTATTGTATTCCTGAGCATGATTAATCTAAGCTTATACCTGTGTGGAGATTTATATTTTTGAATTGATAAACAGTTTTACTGTGGCTTAATTTTAGACAACTTCACGCAAAAGATTTTATATCAGTGGAAATAGATAGTCCCAAACAGAATGCTTACATAAATTGCATCTATTTGCTCTTATAGAATTGTTAGCCCTTTCGAGTATTTATATGGATGTTTAATTTCTCTTCAAGTGGGGCTTAATGTAATATTTTTTGCAACCTACCTCGGCAAATATAAGGGTTTGGAATGATGTGTTAAAAGGACACGTTTGTGAAACACGTAGTAGAATGAAGGCAAAGCACGGCATCTTGTTTCATGACTCATGTATATGTCAGGCTTACGTGAGCAAAAAAAGTATTTAATGGGACGTTAGCCACAGTGGCCAATGATCAAGAGAAATTGATGAAGCATCCACGCTTGCAGGACATTCTTTTGCCCCTGTAATTAAAGACCAGCCTCTATAACCATGTTGTTGGGGTTACCAAATCATATAAAAAAAACAACAAACATGAAAACCTTGTTGTTCATTCCAGTCAGGTGACTTCAAATAAAACTTTGGCCTTCTACTGGACTAGATGAATTGAGATAAGGGAGGCCTATTCAACCTATAGGACATGAAATGTGAAAACTTCATCCCTTGTTCGATCACTCTATCCTGTCCAACTGAATCAAATGAAGTTTCCCTAAACTCAATTACTGGAGTCCTGTTTCATTTTCTATTACTTCTAACCAAAATCAAGCAGATCAATGGCTGTCCCAAGACCTTCAATATTTCATAAATGCCAGCGCGACCTTTTTGATTCGAATTAAGTCTGGCATGAGGCCAAAAGTGAAAATCACGTTGAGAATACTGCATTGCACCAATCTTCCGAGCAGAGAGGTTCTGCATGTCTTGAGAATCAGCATTAAAAACAAATCTTTGGACCTAAGCTCTGAAACCGCCGGCTGTAAAGACGCTATTACAGCTGCCCAAATTCATTTGAGTGTATACACGAATGTATGTATCGTATATAATTATGTATAGATTGAGTTTTGAAGTCCAACTCTTCAGGCTAAAAATTGGGTGTTGACCTATAACTAAAAGGTCGAAATTCAAACGCAATGGGAAAGACTAGAAGCGACCCTTTGCTTCTAAGAAGCATACCATAAATTAATAAAGTTGTGACCATAAATCAAAGGTCGACCTATACACGAGATCGACTTATACACAAGTATAATCAGTATGAATGACCTCTCTTTTTCTCGTTACCATTATTTTCGCTCCTTCTCTCATCCAATGGAATTCTTCTTTTGCCCCCATTCAGCATTCACCCCTGTGCCTTCTATACCCCCCCGTCTTACCCCAAGCCATACCCCGTAAAAGTCCTCTGATCCAATTTTACACGTACAGGCCTATTTTTCCCGAGTGTGTCATTTTCATTCGTGAATGTTTTTCGGAATAAATTGACGGTGGAATATCTGTATTGGAGGGAATGGCCCCAAACAACGACCCGTCATCACCCTCTAGGACCCGAACCCACTCTTCCCTTTAAATGAAGGAGTGCATAAACAAACAAAGAAAAACAATCAAATGAAAAAGAAACAACCCCCAAATCACACGCACACAACAAAAATTGTCCCACAAGCAGCAAATTCATAAAACGAATTCCACCAAATAAATAAAAACAGAAAAGACAGCCAATAACAACAACAACAACAACAACAACAACAGCAACAAAACAATGACAAAACAAAAAGAAATGAAATAACGAAATAGAAAAACCGTTCCGAATTACTCTATGATGGAAGGTAAGGGGAGGTATAATTTGGAATTGGGAACGTGCTCTCCGTAAATATTCCTTGCTGTAGAGAGGAGGTTAAAAAAAGGGCAGGGTGGTGACAAGAGGTGAAGAGAACGTGTTGAGATGTTGGTATGGATGGGTGGGGCAACTTTGCAGGGGGACAGACTGCGTCGCATTCCAGCAGTGAGTTATGTAGATTGATATTTGATTCGTTTCTAGTGTCGATACATTTAGCTATATATATATATATATATATATATATATATATATATATATATATATATATATATATATATATATATATATGAGTGTGTGTATGCATGAGTTACACTGATGCAACTTGATGTACACAACAGGGGCATAATCTAACAGTTATTCCTTTCATATTTGCCCTTATAGATGTGCAAATGTATATCTTGCAGTATTTTTCCCTGTTTGGATATATATATATATATATATATATATATATGCACAAAAGAAAATTACGTGAATTACATCAAGAGATCTTAGGAAAGAAGAGACTGAAATGACACAAAAAATGAAGAGGTTTTTAATGTGTTTAGCCTTTAAAGCTGTAAAGCTTTCTGGACTACATATATATGTATATATATATATATATATATATATATATATATATATATATATATATATATATATATATAGATATATATAGATATATATATATATATAGAGAGAGAGAGAGATAGATAGATTTATATATAAGCACGTTCATGCACGCATGCGCACACTCATATATATGTATATATAAGCGCACACTGAGACAATTTTGAGAATATTTTTTTCATGTCATGACAGATAGATGGATAAATAGATGGATTTTTAGATATATACAGTGGTAATTTGACAATTGGAAGGTGAAAATTATTTTTTCTTTTGTAATTGTCGAATTACCATCATTCTGTCCGATCACCTCATATCCACAAAACAAACATAGATATATATGGAAAAATTGAAAAAAAACCCCCAAAAAACAATGAAATATTGTTGAATAAAAGAATTGAATATTTCCAAATGAAGACATCTGCTAGAAAATTGTGCCTCGGGGAGAGGTTCTCCAATCTTAGCTCTTGTACTGAGTGGTTAACAAAGAGTCATCAAATATCATTTTTTTAAAACGTTGAACTGTTTATTTATATAAATTTATTTGATTTGTTGTTGTTTTCTAAAAAAAGGTCGGTTTCACCCATCTACGTCAAATACTTTGGTTCAAATATTCCATTTTTCTAAATATTTACTTTACTTGGTTGAATCTGAAACGAAGCCAAGAGAAAGGCAAAGCAGATAGAAATCTTTTAACTGGGGAGTCTTGGCTGCTTCAGAAAACACCATTTGAGATTGTCGCTTTTCATCTTAGTTGAAAACAAACGACAAGCTCCAGAAGAGCGAGAATCCCATCAACCAAGTAACTTAGCCTGGTGCATAGCCTTAGCGGTTGGGCACCGAATGAGGGTCGATCTCACTTCACGTTTGAGTGTTCTGCAAGAATAACTTACTGAAAACCACTCTACAGCAGTTAGCCTTTGAACTCACAACTGAGCAAGTTGTAGCTTTTAGTAACATCTTCAAGTTTGAAGTATATCCAATGAAAGTTGTTGAAGCATGTGAATCTTTACAAAATCATTTTTTGCATTAACTGACCATTATATAACAGTCAATGTACCATTTAGTCACTCTATTTTTCATGCTTCAGTTTCTTTTTCTCTCTTTCCTCAGACTTCGTTTTTTTTTTCATTTTCCCTCTGAATCATCTTCTCTTTCACAATCTTTATATATGTCCTACCCGAATCTCTTTGGATACGACCATTTTCATTCTCACTGTCCTTCATCCTTGTGGCATCAAAACCCCCTTATTTTCTTAAAAACCCGATTTCCTTTCCCTTCAATCCTATTCCATTTTGTCGACCTCCCCTACGCCTGCCTTTTGCTCCCACTCTAAAGGAATGCCATTTTATATTTCACATTCACTCTATTATCCTAAATGCAGTTCCCATGTGCAGCACAAACGAACATCAAATACTTTCGTCATCGTCCGTGGCCCACGTCTGCCCTGTTTTAAGCCTGGACCCACCTTTCCCAAATCCCACCAGAACTCTCTATTCCATAAACGAATATTTCTTTCCTTCGGCTGAAAGAAATATATAAATAAACGGTGAGCACCAGTTATTACTGACAGGAATTAATTTCCATGGCAGAATAATATTAAGCGAAAGGCCCATTGAACGGTTTTTCGGTGGAGAAATCTTTTAAAACTCAGAGACAGACAACCAGTGGCTAGCCACGTGACCATCATTGACGATATAAAAATGGTGTCATTCAATTGAGGTGATTAGATAAAAAGAAATAAATGAAGACGATGACAGAAGAAGGGAGAAAGAAAAGCACAGAAGAGGCGAGGGTACGGAACAAATGAAACAATGAATAACATTCAACCAAAAGGAAAGAAAGAAAAGGTGAAGAAAAAGGGATGAATGAACTACAAAGGAGTGAGAAAGAAGAAAGCAGGAAAAATGGAGCCGGTAAAAAAAAAATGATAGAGGGAGATCAATGGAAGAAATAATCGTCAGAAAAGTAGGAAGTAAGTGAATGAGAAAATGGAGAACAGAAAATTGAAGGAATGTAGAAGAGGCCAAATTGATACGAGAGAAATTCTGGATGAGAAGGAACAAAAAAAAACGATTGAAAAAAGATAGAAATATGAAAAAAGGATCAATGAAAAATAGATGTAAAAAAAAAAATAGAAATAAAAGACAAAATATCGAACAATAAGAAAAGGAGAGACAAAAATGGAACGTATGAAAATAAAAGAAAATGGCGGGCGATATAATTTTTTTGGTGGGTAGCAGACGACTATGCGTCATCATCTAATCAAAGTGAAATAACGCCCGGAATAGCTTTTAGTAAAGTGGTTCGATTTCGGGATGTGCGATCACACACAGAATTATTGCTGGCGCTGGTGATTTGTCCACGTGCTTGGGAACAGCTGTTATTTTAAGTGTTTTACTTTTCTTTCTGTCCTTTTCAATCGAATACCCTCTGACCAATCACTCACAAGAATTTCCGAATTTAAAAGTAATAATCTAACCATAGGAGGTGCAAGTGGCCGAGCAGTTGGCTGCACAGAATGGGGGCTGCGATCCGAGTTCAAACTTAGGATGAATCAGTTTGCAATTAGTTCGCACCTATACCCTTGTGGAAAATTTGAATCAACCCCTTCGGAAATCAACACGTCATGGACCAGCGTGACAAGGTATAAGTAATCATTCTTAATGTCTTACACCGATAGGTCTCCGGGGAAGACCCGTGCTCAACAACAGAATCTAAAGGCTGATAAAAGAATTGACCGTTCGTCACGTATTTTCTTATTGTTTTTGTATTTTCACTGTATTCGGGACGTCTTGTTCATCAAACGCAGTCTGTGGTTTAGAATTAATATTTTCTATCAGTTAAAAGTATTGATATCTACGTAGTTACCAATATCTGTAGACTTGGGATTTATTACCATATTTTGTAATAGTGTGGAGTTTTTTTAATAACCTTTTATCAGTATATCAAACGGAATCAGAGCTTAGATATAACAATACCACTGAAAACAACGATTTAAAAACAGCTGGATATTTGCAGTTATTTCAAGAGAAATTCCGACACTTGAGAAATGATTATCATCTTTAGTTGGTTTCTTTGACAAATGCCGGGTCGGTGAAGCTTCTTTCACGGGTAGATCAAAGAAGTCTATTTGCTGTGGTGGTGTATGTGTGCAACTGTCACAATGACTTTGATGAATCTCTTTTCCCTGAGCTCTGTCCCATTGCATTGATAAATATCGTCTCTAGAATAACACGATGATTATAAAAAGGAAGAGGGCAAACCATTCTCTCATAACGACTACACATGCCCAGGTGGTCACAGCACACACACACACACACACACATATATATATATACACACACATATATATATACATGGGAGAAAATATATACGTAGAAACTCATATACACATATATTTTATTCATATACATATACAGGGAAAATTAAATTAAAAGGGTTGATACAATTTGATGTATGTGTGTGTGTGTGGTCTTTGCGTGTACGTATGTCTGAGTCAATAGTACCTGTATAATTGGTATTGTCATTGTATATTGTGTGTGAGAATATCCATACATAAATTCACACACATACACACATACATATATGCAAGTGAAATTTAAAAAACGGTACATGCATGCACTTTCACACACACACACACACACACACACACACACACACACACACACACACACACACACACATATATATATATATGTATATATAAATATATAATTTTTTTTTCAAAATATTATCTCGTTTATTTCTATTTTATTTATTCTTTAGCGTTCTTTCTGTTTCCTCTTAAATCAGATATCCATTTTGGCGACCGGAAATTTTGTCTCGGTATCTTTTTTCAACAGGCAGTACACACACACGTCCATGTAGATATGTAATTGCTTTCACTGTACTTTCAATAAATAGGCATAAAGGAAATCAACAGCAAATTTCCCACTGGAATATTTCTGCACAAGACGCCATTGCATGCCGGTCATTTCTCCCCATCTTCGCTTTCCCTACCCGTTCTTATATAAAAGCCATTCATCCATACACAAGCTTCAGTAACAAGCTCACTCATCCGTAATGCTGTTGATAATGCAATTCCCACCTTTTTTTTTATTACGTCTCCATGGTTTCAGCTTAAATGTTGTTTTTTTCCCCTTTTTAATGTTCATGCTATTAATATATATATTTTTTCTTTTTTTGTATATATGAATTCGACCTCTGTCTATAAAAGTCATGGCAGTCTGTCAGTTAACTGATGTCAGTGTGATTTTTTTTTAAAAAGTCGGTCGACGATTTCGAGGACACGGTTGAACGATAACACAGGTCTGGTTAGTCAGTCAATTGAAACTATCACGCAACCAATGTCTTTTGGTAGCATGCGATGTTGAGGGTGGTGAATGAAAAAAAAGGAGGGAAAAAAAGTGATCAATGAATAAGTTATTTCACTCACCTTTTATTCCGGCAGAGATCACTTGAAAAATTTGGATTTCCAACAAAAAAAGGAACCAACTGAGCAATTGATTCATCATGATTTTGTATTGTAAACAGAACCCTCGCTAAAAATAAAAACACTATCCAGCAGGAATTTAAAAAAACATGGGACCGATTTTTTTTTCAAGATATAAAAAACGAACGTTTAAATTTCCATTCGTCAAGTTCCATCGATGCAGCCTATATGCACGATACTTCCATAGACAGCCAGCCTGCCAGACTGACTTAAAAATCGAAAAAGATCTATTTTGACAGTGTTGGTATCAGTTGTGGTTGACGATTTCCAAGAAAGGATTTAATGGGAGAAAACGTTGCATATTGTGAAAGGTCCGGGTAACTTTATTTTTTTTCTCCCTTGGCCGATTCAATGTTTCATAGAGAAACGAAATTGCTACGAAATTGTAACATTTTGTATGATTTCTAAGAGTCAGTGTTGATACTGTCTCCACTAATGCATGCCAATTCATCTTTATTTAAAAGTATGAAAATAAACTTTTTATTATATCAAACAGACTGTCTATGATCCAACGCCCTCTTGTGCATTTTTTGTTTTCTCTAGTCTATATATATATAAAAAAAAAAAAAAAAAAAAAAGTGGCCAATGGCTGGATTATAAAACGTGCAAGAGGACTGGATATTAGGCTTTACAGGTTTCCCCCGCTATCCAAAATAAGAGCATTCCTATGAGACAAAAAAATCTTTCGCAAGTCGAATGTCGTAAAATGGAAAAGCAATTACCATTTATTCAAATGGTATATATTTATGAGCATCTCCAGATCCAAATAATAGGGATTACGCATTGTTAGGCTGAGTTGACGATGGTGGGCGGTAAGGCGTCTAGAGTATTGGAGAGATAGGTTGAGGGGATGCGCTGTCTTTTGTAACGGCTGGTTGCATAACAAATGCTGAACGCTATCTCTACTTCTCGCCTTTTTTCATAAAAGTTAAAAAGCTGCGTAAAGTGAACTTTTGGAAAGTAGTGTATACTTAATTAAAAGAAACTTGCATGGAAATATCAGACAATTTGGTTTTAATTCGTCCCCCTCTTGTTTTAAACCGTCAACGAAAACTGCCATCAAAACTGTCAATATAGGTTTCTTCAGTTTCCAAGATGGTCCACCTGGGGGCTGGCTATGAACGTACCATGAGATAACAGGCTGAAATTTCCAACTTTTATTCGTTATGTCTAAAAAAATATTGCATTTGAAAGTTCACTCCTAAATAGGTTTTTATTGGGGGAGGGTCGATTTGCGATGTAAGTTTATGCTGAATTAGTCCATTATTTGTATCCACTTATTTTTTTTTGTTTGTTTTTTTTTGAATGTTCAGACTTCTTAGTGATCACTGTCCATCAAAAAGTGGGAGCAGTAACTTATTCATTAATCACACGTTTTTCAATTGTTTTGATTGATCATCCCCAACATGGCATGTTGTCAAAAGACGTTGTTCAAGTGACTGTTTCTATTGAGTGACTAACCAAAACAATTTTCTCTCTCTCTCTCTCTCTCTCTCTCTCTCTCTCTCTCTCTCTCTCTCTCTCTCTCTCTCTCTCTCGCTGATTTTCCATCAAACTAAAAACGTGGCTAGTGGCTAAGCAAGATACTACGCAAGGGAAGTAGATATTAGGTTATATTTCAAGAATCGGTTTCATGATTCATCCTTGAGACACAAGATGCAAATTCATTTTTTTTCCTCCTCTGGTGACGATACTTTACTGATAAAGCGCTATCTCAATGTGAAAAAGCCTCTGCTAAATATCCAACTGTGTTTTCCCTCTATTTTATAGGCATTTCTAATGTTTTCACCTTTCCTTTCTCCAGGTCGTGTTTTTGATACTTTTCTCTGATCTTATCTTCTATTCCTTATTCTTACTAAAACCAATAGCAACTATTACTACTACTACTACTACTACTACTACTACTACTACTACTACTACTACTACTACTACTACTACTATCAATAATAATAATAATAATAACAATAATAATAATAATGATAATAACGATGATGACGACGACGACGACGACGACGATGATGATGATGATGATGATGATGATGATGATGATGATGATGCACTTTTTACACCTTTCATTTTTGATCCGAATCGATATCGAGTATCCCGATGATAATGAAAACAAATAATTGGTAATCTCGGGAAGTTGGATTGGAATTCTGAGGGAGAGCTGAAACCACTGAGATAACAGCATTACTATGACAAATTTTGATTTCGTAGGGAAAAAAAATCTTCAAAGAATGATTATGGTCAGAATAAATTCTATTTATGACATCACTGCTGTTGTCCATTGGGAAACATTTGAAGTAGAGTGAAAAAAAAAAAACAAAAAAAAACAAATAAAAACAAAACACCTAAAATCAGGGAAATCTAGATTTTTTTAATAAACCAGTCAGAGTGAGCCCCCCCCCAAAAAAAAACGAACAAAAAAACAAAACAAAACAACAGTTTTCCCCTGCCAACTAAAAACAAAAACAAAAAAAAAAACAAAAACATTTAGAGAGGGTCAGTTGGAATTGGAGTACTGATGCACATTTTCCCAGTCTGAAAACCAAGCAGTTTGGCCAAGACCACCGGATTACACAATCACATAAACACTGAAAGACATGCACAAGGTATAGAACCATTCGCTACTTTTGGCAGCTACGGTTGTTCAACAATGGAAGGAAGTAAAAGAAAAAATAAGCGTTTTCAACATGATAAGAAAAACAGTGCATTTCACCAGCCAACAGAGCCAACAAAAAATGAAAAAAAAAAAAAAAACACAAAACGTGTTGCTTCCACTCTAACCGACTCAGCCTAAAAGGAAATAACGAGACCTATTTGAAAGCATATTTATAAAAAATAGGACTAACTTGATGATAACAGGACTCAACCTTATAATAAATCAAGCAACCTACATTACATTTCCTATCTTTTCCAAAACCTTTCCCGTCATGCACCTTCCATTTCCTGTGGATTACGCTTCCAGCAGACATGCATCTGATGCTACATCAGTTGGTTATTTTTATTAATTTGAAAGATGGGAAATACAAAAAAAAAGATGGAATAATGGCTGGAAGCCATGACAGAAATGGATTCTGAGAAAAGAAAGAATGATGAAGGTTGGTCTATGGAAACCTTGAGAGAGAGAGAGAGGTGCAAAAAAACAAAAACAAAAACAAACTAACAAAAAAACAAAACAAAAACAGGGCGACACTTCTTTTGAAAATGGCAACATTTTCTTTGGCGCCAAGCAAATTTAGAGAGGTTATCGTTTCGTGCCTTTTCCCTTAGATCTGATTGCAAAGAAAAATTGGTTTTATATTTGTTGAATCGTTATAATAAATTTGGGGAAATCATCCTGTCTTTCACACTACGTTATTTCATCACTCCTTTCATCCTTTTCTTTTCTAATACACTTTCTTTTACAGCTCAATTATGTTGTATATCTCCTTTTGCTTTCCATATATATATATATATATATATATATATATATATATATATATATATATATATATATAATTTAAAATAAGTTCAGTGTCCCGTTTACAGCCCCAAATCTGTTTTATCTTATCGAATCTTCAGTAGCTATTTGCCAGTTCTCTGATAGTTGGGTTACATTTATTTTTGAGTTCAAAAATGAACACTTGATTTGTTTATTAAAATTATCTCACTTACATCGCTGAAAAGACTGAGGCAAAATGAACCAAATAATGCAGTTGGCTTTCTCTTTAACTAGTGATATCTTTTCATAAGTCTTGTTTCAAAAACCGTTGTTGGATATAGATTTTCTCAAAGATTCGCCAGACTTCGGGCTCATGGGCGTTGCAAGCCAATACTTTCTGAACTCGTCTTGTTTGTCACACTATCTTACTGTTTGCCGGTCACAGTTTCACATATAATCTCTTGGAATAGTTTTTCTTCTTCATTCTCTCTTTCTAATCACTATTATTCCTAATTTCTTCCTTTCCTCTTTTTTTCATCTCGTACCTTACTAGATATTTCTTTCCCTCTTTCATTATTTATATCTGTTCAAGTTTCTTTCTTTTCCTTTCATCATTTCTTCTTTGCTTTCTCCTTAATCATTCCTTTTTGTCTGTTTCATCCTGTTTCTCTTTTTTGTTTTCATTCGGCTGGTTTTCAATTCAGCAGTTTTTCTCTTGCCTTTGTCTTTCATATTCTACAATTGTTTGATCGGAAGTGAAGTTCCTATGCCTATCATTTTTATTTTTCTCCATGAATCTTTTGTTGTAAATTACAATGACATGAAATGAGAAACTAAATCAAGGAAATAAACACAAAAATATGCACACACATATACAAATACCTCCCATATATATATATATATATATATATATATATATATATATATATATATATATATATATATATATGTAGTGGATGTAAAGAGATCTGACAAAATGTAGATAAAAGTGAAAATTGGAAGTTTGAGTGAACAATTCATGAAAAAGTAGGTGTTGCAGGTGTTCTTTGAAAAAGTTGGCTGACACCCGTCGAAAAGCATCGGAACATACCCACGTAATAATAAAATAATTCTGCATTCTTTTTGATTTTACACTCCACTTTTCAAGCGTCACTTTCATTCACACACACACACACACACACACACACACATATATATATATATATATATATATATATATATATATATATATATATATATAATATGTGTGTATGTATACATGTTTGTGTGTGTGCTTGTTTGTGCGCGCACGCGTGCGTGTGTGTGTGTGTGGAAAGATAAAACTATACATTATCACAAATGTAAACGCCCATCCTATCTGCCAAATGAAGCTGAATTTTTTCAAAAATATTGGGAGGTGGAAATGATAAACAATGCAATATAAATTGAATAAAACCAGAAAAAAAACGCTGGAAAAAAATAAAAGTAAAACTTTAATAAATAGAATAGAAATAAGGAAATCGAAAAATAAAAGCAGTTTAATAAACCTCGATTTAGAATTGAACCAATTTTGGAAAACTCGAGGCTACTTTGACGCACATAATTTTCTTTCAACAATTTCCAGTTTTTTTCACCTTGTTTCTATCTCTCTCCATTTTCCCCTTTTCATATCTTAATTCCCGACCCGCTTCCCCAACCATACTATAATCATATTCGCATTATATATATATATATATATATATATATATATATATATATATATATATATATGTGTGTGTATGTGTGTGTGTGTGTGTATCATTTCATTCGTCTTTTTCTCCACCCTCTCTACGCTAACCAGTGAAGTAAAAGATTTATGAGAGGGGAGGAATTCACTCCTTTAACAGGAGATATTGAAGCTCTTCTTTGCTATGCGAAAATGATCTGGCAGTAGTTTTTTTTTTCTTCTTCTTCTTCTAAATTCTTTTTATCAAGTCACGTGACTGGCTTCATTTTATTTGTTGAGTTCGATTTTTTATATCATTATTTATTCTTCTCTTTTTTTTTTCCCCACCTGACCCCAGTAACTGCATCACCACCTGCTGTTTAGGAAAAGTGGGGGAGCGTCACCTGCAACAGTCCTGCTATCAGGGGAGGCAATTTGGAAAGCGATTTTCCTGAATTGGTGTATTACCCCACAGCTTTTTTTTTTCAATTTTATTCTTATTTTCCATTATTTTGCTGTGTACCAATCATTTTTTTATAGCATGAACAGTTATTCTTCTAAATTTTAAAATGATCCTATTTTCTAGATTTAGTTTTTAGTATTTTTTCATTTATATTGTCGGTAATAGTTGGAGAATTCGTATTAGATCATCAGAAAGGAAGCTGTGAGGTTTTATTTTTATTTACCGATATATTCATGTTTTTTTTCTCCCAACAATTGGTTAGTATCTCTAAAGGTTAGTTTTCTTTCATGAAATATGAACAAAATGTTCGAGACAGGATATTAGCTATGTAATAGACGTAGTTGTTCGTTCACCGAGGCCCAGTGGTAGAGTGTTTGCCAGCGGTTAGGAATGCTGCTGTTCAACCCACCACCGAGACATACCAACGACTTTCAAGATGGTACTCAACGTCTCTCCGGGAAGCACCTAACACAACGATTAAGACTGAAGACTCTCTCCCCTATGCTAAGAGGTTGTAGTCGAATCACGTTAGATGTACTGGTTGTCGTACGATCACTGGTCTGAACTTAGATGGGTGACCCTTGGGGAATACCTGGTACTGTATGCAGAACGAAGCCTTGGCAGGCCTGGTAAGGCAAAGTAAGGGTTACTAAAGATTGCCTGTGTGTACCTAACCCCACGACATCCTCAATGAAGATTGAGAGATTAACAATGGTTACAAAGCCTCCTCAGTTCAATGATCCTTTTTTTAGGCGGTGATCCTTATCATCAAAGACTTTTCTGTTCTGTGCCCATCATAGATGAACTACCGAAGTCATCCAAGATTGCGAATGATTCAATCCTTTTTTTGTGTGTGTGCGTGTATATGTGTGTATGTGTGTGTATGTGTGTGTATGTGAGTGTGTGTGTGTGTGCGTGTATGTGTGTGTGTGTGTGTGTGTGTGTGTGTGTGTGTGTGTTCCAGCGCTCTGGCCCATACTGTTTTGTCTACGGACTTGAAGAGTGGCATCAGTACCTCAACTGATCCCCTTCTGAAAATGTTTTTTTTTCGATTTTTGGGAAAAAAAGCTTTTTGAATTTTATAGGGTCTTATTTTGACAGGTTTATCAATAACATATCGATTTTCCAGACCTCAGATATTTCTAGATGTTTTTTTTTTCAGTCTATCTTAGATGTTTTTCGGTGGAGAACGTCAGTAATAATGTAAATGAAATGTATTCTCATTATAATCATTTTCCGATAGAATTTTCTTTCATGACTCCAAATTTTGACGCCTGGGTGGCTCAATCATCGACTGTGATTGCGTTACTATAACCATTATCTAAGTGAACAACATATATATTGTTGCAAGAGCCTATGGTTCTTAATGGTGAGTGAGAAATATCTTTATCATCAAAATTGTTACCTTTGAGTGGAAGAGTACATTATAACAGATAGGGAAATAATAAAAAAACACTCGGACAAACATCATAGTAGATTATAGATAACAATGATGGTGGTTCGATAGCTGTTTAGACATGACATGAATACAAATAATAGCAGGTCTGGTTAGTCACTCGATAGAAACCTTTATGAGACCAACGTCTGCTGGTAGTATGTCATCTTAGAGGTGATCCATTAAAAAAATTGAAAAAGAGTGATCATTGAATAGGTTGCTTCTTCCACCTTTTGTTGGACAGTGATTACTAAGAAACTCTGCATTTTCAGAAAACACGTACGAATGCTGGCGCAAAGTAGAAATCAATTAAGCATAAACTTACATTGCAAATTGAACCCCCAATAGAACCCTAATTAGGGAGTAATTATCCAAAAGAACAAAGATGTTTTTCATAGACATAATAAGTAGTAAATGTTGAATTTCTGCATTTTAACTCCTTTGGTACGGTTGGTACGCATGAAGCGTACGTAGTCAAGCAATCAGGCGGTCCGTGTCTAAAACTGAAGATACCTATGCTGACAGTTTGGGGTAACGGTTTCTAATAATAATTAACACTAATAGACTGCAAGGTTCTCTTCTTAGTCTTTCGTTATCTGATCAGTATTATCAGTATGAGAAATTGTTGTAATGACTTTCTTTTATCACAGCCCTCATTTTAAAAATCTTTTTATCGCCCCCCCCCCTGCCTTAATTTGTCCGCGTCTTCTTTACACTCATCTGACCTTCCTTTTTCTTATTAATTTCTCTAGCCTCGTTTTGATTACTCTCTGGTAGTAGCCATGGTCGTATCAATAATGTGCATAGCACAAATTACAATTCCTTTATTTCTCTTCATCCTGCCGGGCAGGCAGTCGCTGGACAGGCTTATTACTTTCGTTAACCTCTGCTCACCAGCTAATTAATTCTTTCTTGTGTTCGACGAATTTCCTCTTTTTTTAATTTTTTTTTTATTTGATCGCTCTTATATTTTATTTCGATTCAAGCAATTTTTTTTTTCATTTTCCCCACATTCTCCCCTTCAAAACTCTCTACCTAACACCATTTCAATTTGCAACCACTACACACGTATGTCTTCCTGCTAAAAAAGAAATTCGCTTTGCAAGAAGCTGCGATCGATTGAATAGCGCTTAAGAGCATCTCAAATAAGATAGGATAGAATTCATTCAGGGTCTGCAGAATATGCTACACAGTTTTAGAATCGAATAACAACAACAACGATACTAATAATGATGACAATGCTGCTGCAGCTCCTGCTGCTGCTGCTGCTGCTGCTGATGATGATGATGATGATGATGATGATAATAACCATGATGATGATGGCAATAATAATTATGATGATTATGATGATGATGGTGGTGGTGGTGATGATGATGATGATGATGATGATGATCCTGGACAGAGGATAGGGAACATGGAGATCTGAGGGAAGATTAAGATTATCCCATTGAAAGCACCACTAAAGTCACCAACAATACTGAGGAGAGTACTGGAGTAATGTGTGTGTGTGTGTGTGTGTGTGTGTGTGTGTGTGTGTGTGTGTGTTGGGGGGGATGCTGACATTCGATCTCGAGAGAAACAGGAAGCTCCAAAACGAGAAACCAAAATTGGAAAGGAAACGCATGTAAAGGGATTTTAGGGGAAAAATAGTGGAAATTGCAGATAAAAAAGGCATGAACCTGTTTGCAAAGAGGACGCTTACAAAGAGTAAGAGGATTTCCATTGATGGCAGCCAAAAACACCGTAAAACTTACCTATTCCAGGTATAGAATATGGAATTCTGTTAAAAAAAACTGTTGCAATAAAGTGAAACGAAGAGAGGTTCTGAAAATGTTAATTTTAGATAAAAATTTAAAAAAACTGCCCCCACAAGAAATCCTACAAGAGTAAAAATGACTATAGTAATAATCTGTAGGAAATGTATTCTATTGGACTCACTCATTAACCCATTGAAATTTTATATGAATTGGTAAATTGATATTGTTGATATTTCTTGTGATTGATAATTGATATGGCAACGATGACATTTTGAAAGCTAGTCATGTGACCAACAGCTCCTCCAATCAAATTTTCAAATCGTTTCGACGGCGGCACCAGTAGTTCTGATCTTGTCAGAATCTGTCCAATTTTGTATAAACCACAAATACCATTCAAGCAGAACTCAGGCCGAAACAAATAGGAAAGAGAGAGGAAACTTGAACGAGAATGGTGGTCTATGGCTCTGTCCCAGGGATGCCATTAGTTCGGCTTTATATAATCTTCCTATCAGCTGAGCTATTGACGTCGGCCATATTGACATGTCAAAAGAAGGGTAGGCCGTGCTGAGGAGAAGATGGAGATTTAGCGTCCGAGGAAAGGGTATCAACAGAAAGTAAGACACATATTTAACCACATCATCTTGGTTCTATACAAAGATGGGATTCTAGGTGGCCTATTTGTAGGAGCTGGCAGAGAAGCCTGTTAATAACGATATTACTCAGGATTTTTGTATCAGAAATGATATTTTTAACTATAAACTAAATCATCATGGCCAAAATTAGATCTTACTATCTATCTGCATGTGCATTAATTCAAATATATGTCAATACACACACACACACACACAATTGTCATGTATATAACATAACTGTTTTACAAATATCACTAAACGATGTCGTAAACGTGACATTGCGTTGCAAAATGCATTAGGGAAAGATTGTGTGAATGTCGACAGAGTAAGTTTCCGAAATGACTATTTATTGTGACAAATAATTTGATATGGCGGTATGGGAATACCAATCAATTTTCCCTTTTCAGTATGATGCTCCCTCTCCACCCCCATATACATACATATATATATATATATAATGTTAGTGTGTGCATAATAGAACACGTGTACGTGACTAATGTAGCAACGGCCCGTGATGTTACGAATTCAAAATCCAGCAGGCAATATCATTTTAAAAAGCTACAAATCTTGAGTAGGAGATGAATTTTTTTATCGTCTCGGGAAGTGCTTAGAAAAATATAATCTGGACCGTATTTCCGAAGGATACATCCGAAGTATTCATCTCCATATCGGGAAATACGACATGAATATATGCGTATTAAATATATTTTTTGTATCAAAAAGATATGTTTTTCTTTGAAATAAATAAAACAAACAAAAATACATTTCCTTTGAAATAAGAAGAAAAAAAAAAAGGTCTGAAAGGTTAAGAGCTTAACCTGTTCAAATTTATTCATTTATTTCTCCTTTTGAAGAACCCATTTTATTCATACTTCTATTCGCTGAGTTGTGAAAGAATGATGAATCTTTAACGGTAGAAAGTGAAAAAGACTGGCAAACAATAAAAGAAATGTGAAGTAAATAAAAAATATTGAAAGATTCGAAAACAATAAATACGTTTGAAAAAAAAATCTGGAATGAAAGAAAGTGGCAGTGACAAATGAAAGCAAGGTAGGACAAATGAAATAATAGAAAGAAAAATGAAAAAAAAGTTTAGGTGATAAAAGACACAGCAGAAGAACCAAATCGGTGAAAAGGATTTTTACGGGACATGAGTCCTATTTCATATCTCCACAGGTCTCCAAACATGGCTGACCAACGATAACACATTGCCGTTCACGCATGCGCAGCGAAGCGGAGCAACGTATAGGACACAAGAATATCGCCAGCCACGATGTATTTACTTTCCCGGCATCTTTCAACTGTTTAGGCTTGAATTTATTTATATATTTATCCATCTATTCATTTCTTTCTTTCTCTCTCTCTCTCTCTCTCTCTCTCTCTCTCTCTCTCTCTCTCTCTCTCAAACACACACACATATATGTATATATGAGGGATCAATATACAGACACTGTTTTTTTTTTTTTCATATTTGTTTTATTTATTACCCTTATCCATCTCAAATGCTTTCCGATGACATATTTTTGCCAGGAAAAAAATGAATAATGTAATGTTTATTATCTGAGAACCAAGAAAAAATTTCACAACAATTTGAAAGGAATTTGTCCTGTGGTATGCATTTCATATAAGGAAAAACATAAATATATGCATACATATATTCATTCATTCACACACACACACACACACACGTGTGTAAAAACATAAAAAAGATCACACGTATTTATATATATATATATATATATATATATATATATATATATATATATATATATATATATATTCTTGTCCAAAAGAAACTTCATGCACACCCAACCTATTCAGGTATTCATATGCAACCTCTTATAATTTGGGTCGAAAACAAACCAATGTGCATGAATATACCTAAGCTGATGTTGAGCAAACTTACCCTCTAGAACTTTCTGCTAGTTTCGTGAATTCAAAGTTCACTGATAACTTGATTTTTTTGGCCTTGTTCCATTCTAGCTTGATACATATTTTAGATGATTGCCTCAGAAGCCAAACGCTAGTTTGGCACACTATTACTACAATAGTGAGTCCAATGTTCCCCAGGTGCCCCACACTGAATACATATTTTTGGTGTCTCATTGAAGTTGATAGTGAGCAAGCTAATCTCGCAAATCAATAGATCAATAGCAAGTTCGGTCCTCACTGGGTGTCCACTGGTATAGGCCTTGGGTTCGCCTCAGCTCCCATCTTGATAATCAACAAGATATATTTGTAGACCACTTGCTACTTAAGCGAGTTCCATCCTCAGTGTATATACCTTATATATTACCAAGGAACAAAATTTCCTTGCAGTGAAAGATAGATCAATAACTCAACAGCCTTATTATAAAAAAAAAGCACTCATTTAAACAGAATAAAAATGTTGCCACTGTAATATTCACCCTGGCCAAAACGCTTCACTAAACACTTTGCCATAATTCATAGAGATTGAACATTATGCAGTGATAATTTCAGATCAATATTCAGGAAATAATTTTCTGAGACTAAGGACTTATTGATCCATTTTTCGCACATGCACTCATATACAAACTTCCACACACAAACTTCCACACACATACACACACGCACATATCTATATAAATAGTATAAGAAGACAGCTATCCGTACGCAAACAAAAAGAAAAATTAACAAAAAACAGACAGATTGTTATTTTTGACGATATATATATATATATATATATATATATATATATATATATATATATATATATAGTTTTTATTACCTATAAAAACAATTCATTGATATACTCCTCGCCCTTTATACGAGTAATAGCACTGAAGACCCAATCTTACATTGTACAAAGAAGAATCACGCCTCGCCAATCAAGAATCAGCCCATAATTCTTCGTCGTTTCCCTTCCTACGCGTGAGCCCTTTTCTTTTTCTAATCTTATACTTCCCTTTCCGACCACATCTTCGCTTACCTAACCAAATCCTTGCAATCTTCGTGGTTGTTAATATCCGTCTCTCGTTCATTCATTTTGAAAACAACGAATACGATGTTGCAAAGATGGCCGCCAACGTTTCACTGAAGCGTACTCTATCGACTCTCATAACTTGATGCCTATTCATCGACGAAAGGATCTCTTTTTGAGAGGCAGTTGAATATGAATATGAGGCACTTATAAATGGTCTGACAGGAAGAGTTTGAATGTCCTGAATACATAGATAGAAACACAGACTGATTGATTGAGAGGACTCTCGAAGCGAATTTTCAGAGCTGATAACTTATCCACATTTTTATTGCACTTCTGTTTTGACTTCTGACAGATTAAGCTAAGCATAGTGAATATATTAATGTGGTCAGATGATTATTACGTTTTTCACTACAGTAAATTTGATAGTCAACCAACGAAGGAAAGACCAGAGACAAATGATATGAAACGACGTCTGAATTTTGTTCATCTTATCCTACTCGACAGTGTGTCGTTTATTGTGTGCAGTAAAATTTAAATCACTGGCTTAGGTTTTTATTTCCCTAATGAAAATTACTTTTCGAACATAAAAACACATTTTCACGTTCCGAATAGGATACGTAATTACTTATTAGCCTAATATATACGTACATAGACACTTGACATTAAATGGTACAAACAATCAAAGAAAATAGGGATATATATATATATATATATATATATATATATATATATATATATATATATATATATATATATATATATATATATATATATATATGTGTGTGTGTCAATTTTGCATCTCAGAATAGCTAGATTCAAACTTTTGCGATGAAATTCCAGAATTTACTCATGGGACAACCTGGTATACAAAGGTGTAGCAGGAAGTGAATGCAGATGCATAGAGGTGCAAAATCTCTCATGGCCTATTATGCCTGTTAATTAATATTTGTACTCACCCTTACGATACAACACAATCGCCCTGGGGTGCTGTCGTTGCCCCCTAGGCGCTGTCTTTGCCCCTGGCGCAGAAAACCCTTGCTACGTCACTGCTGATGTATCATATTGTGAGAACACACACACACACACACACACACAATGGTTTGGGTAAAAGCGTGCTTTGTGAATGCTATCGTCACAGACGAACGTGCGACGTGTGGCCAAGACCAGTAAGACAAAATACAAGTTCAGGACAATTTCATCACGAGGCAGATGTCGAAAGTCGAATACAGTTTCGCTTAGTTCGCTATTCTTCCCCAGACATGTTCTATTGATCCGAAAAATATGTGACTGCTGCCTTCAACTCCTTTCCCGCGGCCCTACGTTTCCCTAGATCAACCGACCAAGTTCCAGCATCTCCTTCCACTGCCACCACCACCAGCGAATCCCTCAACGGAACCTCAACCAACGACTTCTTTAGCTCACCCCACCTCCAAACCCTTCTCACCCCCTACCGCTTAAATTCAAGCTTCATCATAACTTTTTTCCTTTCCCCTCCCCAATCTCCAACTTCGGCTTCCATTCCAGCCCAAGCCTCGTTCTCATTTCTCCTTCCCGCGTGGAAGGAAGCCATATTGAATACACCGATGATAATGGCGGGAGTAGAGAATTTAGGAAAAGGTACGAATTTGATGTGGGAACAGGGCGGGTAGGAGGTTGCAGCAGCGATGGTGATGGGTGCGTCGGGTGGGTCTTGAATTCTAATGGCGGAGAACGCAGTGGTAGCAGTTGTGTTGTTGTTAGTGGTGGTTGGTTCGAGATAGGGGAGTAACGGGGCAGCAAGCTTGTCGTGACGCGTCGTTGGGCAAAAGAAAAAGGAGGAGAATTCAGTGAAAAGGCAGCAAAATGCTGCTGCTAAAAGTCTGCGACGGACAGTGTCCAAGGGGGCTAGTTGTAAGAGACGGTCAAAATGGACACTGTGTCCACCTGTGCTGTAATCTTGATATTGTTCAAGCGTTAAGCCCCCTTGTCTGCACCCACCTTTCTCCTTTATCAAATTTTCTCTACTTCTTTATCCTTTTTTTAGTATTTTCTTTTTTTCCTAGCATTATGTCTCTTTCTCCTTTTTCTTTAATACTTCTCTTTTCTTCCAGAAAGTGTTATGCTCCTTCTTTTCGCTCTTTCCTTCATTATGTCTTATTCTTCTTTTGTTTCCTTTCCTTCTTTACATAAGTTCTTATTCCCCCAATAATCTTTCTTTCTGTTCTTTTCTTCCAAAATGCCTAATGCCCCTTCTTTCCGCTGTTCCATTCAAAATGTCTTCTTCTTCTTCTTCTTCTTCTTCTTCTTCTTCTTCTTCTTCTTCTTCTTCTTCTTCTTCTTCTTCTTCTCTCCAGTCTAATTTCTTCTTTCATTCACCTTTTCAAACCAAGTTAGAAGTAGTATATGTATTCACTTGTGTCTCTCTGTCAACACAATATCTCGAAAAGTTCTCAACGAATTTTAATGATATTTTGTAGAAGGATAGGCCATGGCTGAGGTATATGTTAATTCATTTTATAACAGTTAACTCCCCTGTATCGTAGCCATATCTCTACACAATACTTCCAGAAGTTCTCATAAACTTCAATGGAATTCTCAGCAAGGGTAGACCATGGGGTAGGGGTGAACTCGTTAAATCAATTGGCTATGGTTTAATCTACCGCTGAGTCTTACCATATTACTATAAATACGACATTCAATACCTCTCCACTAAGCATTCAGCACAAGAACATTGATTGAGGAATCTCTCCCTTACGCTAATGAGTTACGGCAAGATTTCATAAGATCACCCAAGCTAAGTAACATCGAGCCATCTAGATGGCGACCATTGGGGAAAATCAGATACCGAAAGCAGAACGAATCTTTGGTGAGGCATAAGTGGGTCTTACTAACGATTGCTCGTATGTATCTACCCCGTGAGACACTTGATGAGGGTAGAAACGGAGAACAATGACACAAATGATTCTTAGATTAGTCTGGGACATGAATAATGGTATAAGTAACAAGGCCTACAAGAGTGGAACACCCAGTAAGATAACACTTATTTCAGTAGTAATCATCATTATCAATCTTTCAACGTCCATCGTTGTACATAGACCTTCCCCAGGATTCGCCACACCTCTCTATAATGGGCGTTGCAGAGCCAGCACTTTCTGAATTTGTCTAGCTTGTCTCTCCATCTAATATTCTGCCTGCTTCGGGTGCGCATGTGATCTTGGGGTATCCATGTCGTCTGCATGCAATACTGACTTAGTAACCACTACTCTACACTGAGGTACACTTTTCACTTTCATTCTTGATATGTGTGTGTGAAAGGAACTTACACTAACTGTTTTTTTTTGCTTTCCTTCCTATTCTCTTATCATCTGCTTCCTGTACACTTACTTACAAAGGACACAGCGAATAAAATGCTAGTGCGTATATCAGTACTGCATCAGTTTCGCAGGTGCTATTCAGATCTCCCCACGAACTTCTAGGCAGGAAAATGATACATTCACAATGTAATAATGGCGGATCATTCCAAATGCTTCCAATCAAATATAATGCAACTTATAATCACACACACACACACACACACACACATATATATATATATATATATATATATATATATATATATATATTATATACATATATATATATATATATATATATATATATATATATATCTTCAGTTATTCATATGCCTTCTGTCATAGCCTTACTCTCTTATTTTTCCAATATTTCCTGAACTTCATCATTTTTACGTATTCCAACATTTGCGTTCTCGATTCGGTGTTTCACAGTTAATTTTCTCCCTTTTTTGTTTTTTTTTTTCATTTCATTTCTATCTTTCAGCTCTGCTACTTTTGTCTTCTCCAGCCCCAGCCAATAATTCCTTTTCTGTCTTGATTTTCATTCTCCTCTTTCCTCTTACCTCATTTCATAACAACTTTTCTCTATTAATCAACGATACCCACGACAAATCGGCTCAACCACTGTGGCTGGGTTTAGGTTATTCATATGTCTGGCTTTTATATGTATATATGCGAACTTTGCCCGGCCCTAACCATTCATAGCAGAAACATGAAATATTGGATACACACACTACCCTTCAGTGAGCTGAGAAAATGTTTGTAAACTCCTCAGTATTCATTGGGGGTTGAATTTACAATGAAAATGTATGCCAAATTGATCCCCTAGTTTGTGTCCATGTATTCATTTGAAATAAAAAATTCATGATTCAGATTAGAATCAGGTAAGAAGTGGTGGTACATTCTGATCGAGTTAACTCGATTTTACCACCACGTATGCCTCGAGATTAAAAAGCATGGATGGCGGTGATTCATAATTTCCATTGGAATGCCAGTTTGCAACTTTTTCTAACCTTTCTTCTCCATTAGTTTCCCCGCTATCTTTATTTTATCTTCACCTCGAGCTTCAATCTTATTCTACCCGTCCTTTTTAGTTGACATTTCCCAACCCTCTCTCAAAAATCAATTTTACCAACCCAACCATTCTCTAACTCTGCTTGTGAGATCTGCTCCGCCAGGAGATTACAAAGTGGTTTCGCGCTCCCAACGCCATTTTTAGTAGAAAAAAAAGGAGGGCCCCGAAAGCGCTACAAATTGACGGAATGTGCAGAACGAGTAAAATGCAGGGAGGGCAAAATACTGGCTGACACGCCAGGACATCGGGAATATTGTGGACAGAGCAAGAGACAAAGAAATAAGGATGAAGAGGGTGAAAGCAGAAGATGAAGAGGGCAGTGGAGACGTATTAGGCGATGGGAAGAGGATGAAAGAAAAACCCTGGCAATGAGGCAACACATAATGATATTAAGAAAGGCAGAGGAGCCTAGAGAGTGCCTCGTTCGATGAAAGACATACAAACCAAGAGTAATGATGAGAGAAACAATAAAAAAGAAAAGAGAAGTCTTATAAAGATAGTTTATACATTCTTCACATATATGCACATCATTACTTCCTTCAAAATTATAAAAGGAAGCACAAGAGTAAACTGCTAACTTGCCACAAAAATAGGTTTTGTAACCTCAATGTACGACTACCACGGATCAAGTATGAAATCTGAAAATGTTAAATCCGGAAAATCTTTCAAAATAAAAACAGAATGTAAAGTTATTGCTGGGTAAACATGTAAATAAAACTGTTTCGTTTTCAGTTTTCCGAAACTGTCTAATGATAAACAACTGATGAGTCCAACAAGAGAAATTTACACTTAGTATGATTGTATCTAATTCTGCATAAAACATAAAACCCACTAAAGAACTTACATGAATTATATTACGAGATACGGGGAAATGATTTACATAATTGGTTGATTTTTTTGCATATTTAGTGTTTAAGACTGTACGGCTTTATAGAACACACATACACACACACACACACACACACATATATATACGAAGTACTAGCAAAATATTGAGTAAATTCGAACTGTTACCCAACATTTCCCTTGTCTCACTGGACATATCAAACATCTTCCAAAATCATCCTTTCAGAAGATAAAGAAACCTATTTTCCATCATTTTCTTTGGAAGACATTTAGCACCAAACGTTCCCCGTAATGATGGGTAGCATCGCAAACACACACACACACACACACACACACACACACACACACACACACATATATATATATATATATATAAATACATACACACACACACACACACACATATATATATATGTACATATATATATATATATATATATATATATATATATATGTATGTGTGTGTGTGTGTGTATGTATTTATATATGTCCGCATGATGTAAAGTTTATGTCTTTCCATTAGGCACATTTGAACTTGGATGACATAATCTAAGGTAGAGCTGTATATTTTACTACCCAAAGTAATTTTTTTTAAATACTGCGTCGCAGTCACATGATTGCGTCTGTTTTTGTGTATAAAAAAGGGCTATAAATGACGATAATAATGCTGATGAGGATGCTGGTGGTTGCGGTGATGATGATGATCATCATCATCGTATGAAAAATTTGAAAATAAACAACATCTCTAAAAATGGCAGCAATTTTTCTATACTCCCAAAATGGAGTAATAAAATGGCGATGCAAACATGTAATGCT
>OY735232.1:5400627-5423127 GCA_963457665.1 Thysanoteuthis rhombus | reverse complement strand
CCACCCGTTGGCTAATTTTTCGATACATCGTTTCCGTTTTTTTAAAATATTTTATCTTGAAAATTGAGTTCATTAGAATTTTTTTTTTATTTCAATGTCTCAAAACTTTACGTGACTATCTCTTGAGACTGCTTTATATTGCTAACTAATTCTACCCCGTCCACCCCTATGATACCGGTGTGCCACCCATAACATCTGTCATCTAAAGAATGGACACATGACTTTTTTCATTTTATGTCTGAGTTTGATCTCTAAACATTTTCCAACATTTTTTCATCTCGTTAAAAAATGTCTATAGAATTGCAGAATTCCTAAATTTGCATAACCAATTTAATCAGCACCCTGATCCAAGCAACCCTTAACCCACCCGTCACCCTGACAGGGTCCATTCTCTATTTCTGCAAGAAGTAAACTCGCGCTAGCCTTTCATATGTGTGTGTGTGTTTGCCTTTGTACAAGTGTGTGTGTGTGTATGTGAGTGTGTATGTGTGTGTGTGTGTGTACTTGCGTGCATGTATATGCATACACATGTACGTGTATGTCGATGGCAATTCATCACTTAGTCTAGTCTGGAGACTTAAGGAAGGATTAGTAGACAGTCTTGTTCGCTATATAGTTGTCATTAATGTGTCATTGCCGGCAGTAATAGCTGGCTTTTCTCTTAACTATCTTCTGACTCTCAATGAATTCTAATATTCTTAACAAAGAAGACGCGAAAGTAGATCATATATTTGTACTTTTTTTAATACGTTTTTTCCTTTCTTTTTCTGAAAAAGAAATATTTAAAACGCTACAGTGTGGAAATTAGCACGACCAATGAAGCCCTAGTAGCTAAGCCTGATTCGATTCCAGTCTTATTTTTCGTTAGAATAACTCATTCGTACCCTATTTAGAGGTACTGAATTTATAATTTATGAATAGGTTTCATTCATTCTTTTTCCTACGAATATTTTTCTTCCAATCACTCATTTTTATATTCTTTCTTTCTCTTTCCTACCTTATTTTGTTGTTGTGTTTTCTTTACATTTCGTCTTCGCTATTTTTCTTTCTTTCTTTCTTTCTCTCTTTCTTTCTTTCTTTCTTTCTTTCTTTCTTTCTCCCTTCCTTCCTTTCTTTCTTTCTTTCTTTCTTTCTTCCTTTCTTCCTTCCTTTCTTCCTTTCTTTCTTTCTTCCTTTCTTTCTTCCTTTCCATTTTTCTTAAGTCACCCTTCTTTCTTCCTCTTCATTTTCCCCCAGTCGTTCTCCTCCCTTTCCTTCATTCACTTTTCCAAATTTCTTTCTCTCCTATTTTCATTTTGCTTCTATCCAGTGACTCTCCTTTCCTTCTTTTCAAAATCTTCCTTTGATTTCTCAATGAGTTGATGTCTAAAATATGCTTGAAATTCCCAAAGAAAACTGACGACAGATAGGAAATATAAAAAATAAACTGTCCACAAAAAATCCAATAGAGGGAAGACAAACAAACTGCTGGAAATATTGAAAGAATCACACTTTCAACGATAATTTTTCTTTCAGTTTTTTTCTTCTTTTATTGGCCTATTCTGATTATGCAGCTCTGGACCAAACCTAAGCGTCCTAAGGCGAACATACCCAAGATCAAATTGGTTTGAAATTGTTTTTGTTAAAACAAATGCTTCTGTTTTATCAATGCTAACTTTTGATATGAAAAACAAGATTAAACTTTGCTGTTCAACTGTTTTCTTCTTCAAAATCGCTACAGTCTAATTTCTGTGTTCATTTCGTTGTTCATAGTGGCAAATATCTCACCCTTTATAGTCAAAATATTACACAACCCGCCCTTTTGTTGACAGTGAACACTTATTCAAAAGGGATAAAACATTCTTATTCCTATTTTTTACGTCTTTTTTCTTCATGTAGCCAACACTTGTCTCTCGTATGTAGGATATAGAGTTAGTTCCCATTACCACCATCACGTGACTGCCTTTGGCAAGCCGCCCACTGATCTTGTGTTGTCTGGGAGATCAAGATTAAAAACTAAGTTTAAAAATTCAAATTTTGCTGGGATTTTTTTACTCAAATTTAAATTTGATTTAATCTATTTAAAATAAAATGCTAATTTGTCCATGTCTCACCCTTCAAAAAATTTAATTTAGAGTGCATAAAATTGAAGGAAAAATAAATGAATGAAAAAGATTTTTTTTTTTAAATGAAAAATAAATTTCAATAAGAAAAAGGAAGAAATGAACGGAAGGCAATGGGGAGTGATTCCAACAAAAGAAGAGCGTGATCGAAACAAAAAAATAATGATAGGAAAGAGATCAGGATAAATCGAATAGTATAACCCGTTGTCTGCTGATGACGGAAATTTCTGCATCAGTTCTATGGCCAACTCAATAAAATTTCGATTTTATTGTGATTGATGGAAACTCAGTTCTATATGTAACTCGAGACTTTTAACTTGCAATGAATTATCTCACAATGGACACAGGCTTTTCTCTTGCAAAAAATAACTATCACCCTTTGCCAACTCAAGTGGGTAATATTTGCGTCTATCAGAAATATTTCCAATCTCCGATCTACTGAGATATCTTCATATAGTCCTTATCGATGATCCCTGCGCTTTCGGAAGTTTTGGGGTGTTGGTGGTCAGGGTTCACCTCTACCTTGCGTTTAAACAATCATAATTGACAACTGATGGTCATCCTTTTCCATGCTTTATCAAACCACCCTTGAAATACTTGAGTCGGTTTTAAGCTGCACGGTCAAATAGTTTCATTTGTTTCCTCTTATTTTAAATTCTGTAAACAGCTTCATTGCTTTGAGGCCCAGTTTATATTATATACCTCAACATTTCCAGAATCCCAATAATTGTTATTGTATCTGTCATCATAGCATCTGGAGCGGTACTGTTGACCAGTACATATATATATATATATATATATATATATATATATATATATATATATATATATATATATATATATATATAACATAGAATCAGTGAAGTTAACTAATTGGCGAAATGTAGTTATTTTTTTTCAAAACAATTTTTCTCACTTTGATTAAATCGTGATGGTCGTAAAAAATAGCTGTATTTATCCTTATTTTAATTAGATAAACCTTTGACCAAATCAAAACTACGCATTTATTCATTTTTTGTAAAATTACGTCTCAACTCATATTTTGTAAAATAAAGTGTGTTTTCACATTGAATGCATAGACTTTTGATGGTAAAAATTAGTTGATTTAAATCCTTGTTCTGATCAGATGAACTTTCGATCAAGTTAGAAATACATATTTATTTATCTATTTCTCGTGAGATAAGTTACATCTACCCATATCTGGCAATTTTGCCGATTTAGCGTATCATACATATAATAATATCAATAATACAGTAGAGCCATAGGCTTTAGATTTGTCCATGACATGAGCTTTAGAGTAAACGTTTGTTGAAAAAAATGAAAAAAAAACTTTTGATACATCCTAATAGCTCGAAAAGTATGGACACACTGACAAGGAAAATGAAAAATATGAACAAATTAAAGAAAGACAGGAAAGAAAGGAACGAGGCTTTATCGGTAACATCTTCATCTTGGCTTCCATACTCTCATCGGATGGGACACTTTTTCAGTCCTTCTGTATACTGTGATAGCCAAGCATGCGATCACATATACCCCGTCATCATAACTTCCAAACCTGTTATTACTGACAGTTAAACCTTGTTTGATATCTTGTGCCACAGTTTATTATTTTCTAATTGTTCCACTGTCATTTGTCGTGGTGATATATGAGACGTATGAAGCGGCTAAAGTGTTATTATCAGAACAGTAAAAGAAAAGTGCAAAGAATCTTATTCTCTTATTCACTTGTACGTCCTTAGCCCGGCATTTTTTCTTGCTCTTGTGCTTTCTCCTTCCTCTTAACTTCTCCAAACCGTAAAAGCAGTTGAAGATGGTATGAAATCCCACCAATGAATATTCGAGGAGAGAGAGGGCATCGAATCAACTCAATATGCTTCTGCATTTTTCTCTTTTCTCGTTCGTTTTTCTTCTTTTTGACACTTCTTTTTGTTCTATTTTAATATCTTTTGTGTCTGACTTTTTCTTCTTACTTCGTACTTTTTTTTATTGCTTTTCTTAATCTTTTAAAAATGGTTTCCTTCATTTGATTCGTTTTCAGTCCAGGTCTTTGCTAACTAGCCAACGATTTACTCTCAGTTTTTTCCTCTAGCTCCTCAATTTACCCATTTTGAAGGGGTTAAATGGAAGTTTCGCTGTATAATAATGATTAGCAAATCGCCCTTACCGATCATCATATTATGAGTAGTGAATTTGATCCTGACTGGGTGTCCCATGTTTGTGGCCTTGTCCCAAAACTCAATTACACTTAGCACTGCACCTTCAGATTTTTCTCTACTTTATTAATTTATAGAGACTATATCGACACCATGTTATAGAGTAAAGGTTAACAAGTTGGTCTTTTTAGTTCAAAATTACTGAGTGGTGAGTTTTATCTTCACTGGATATCTTATAGTTGTAGCCTTACGCAAAGTTTAGTAAATAACTGCAAACATTACTTTAAAGATCGTGACCTTTATGCTTCTGCCAACAAAGTTAGGCAGCAGTTATCTATTCGTCCATGTTTATTTTTCCGTCTCGGTTCATACAATATCTTCAAAAGTTCTCAATGAATTTCAATGACATTTTGAGGAAGTGCTAGTCATGAGCTTAAGAATAATTGATTCGATGTTGAAGCAGATAAAATAATTTATTAGGAATTTTTTTTTGTCAACATTTTCATGTAGGGAATTCTTGGCTTTTTGGGTGTAATAAAAAAGGTAAGGACAAAGTTACTTAGTCTAAGGTACATACTGAGATGTTGAATCGATGTCCAAAAAACGTGTTTGATAGATTGATGTTACAAGGTTTTGTCACGACAGATCCTGGGATCTTCCACCTGATTGTTGAGTTTCTGCTAACAATGGTATCGGCAGAGGTATGCGATCTCTGAATATTTTTGTAGTTTTATCTCGATATTTTTTCTCCTTTTTATCGATTTTATTTTTCTCTTTCTCAAAGCTTTCTTTTTCTCATTTTCGTACGGCATTTTCTTTCAAGGTATCTTTTTCGTATGGAAGAAACGTAGTCATCAACGGTGGCAAAGGTTCTATCCCGTTTTATAAAAGCATGTGTTAGCATGTTTCAGTGCTGTTGTCCATACCTTTTTGTCTACAGGCTTAAAGATTGGTATCAGTACTCCACTAGTCCCTTTCTAATTTATTTTTAAACACCCTTTCTTGCCTTTTTAGAGACCTTATTCTAACAGGCATATTAACGACATGTAGAATCACCGGAATCTAGATTTTTGTTTACTGTATTAAAGATGTTTTCCAAAGGAAAAGCCAGTGATTTCGTAAATAAAATTTATTCTGACGATGGTTATACTTCGACAGAATTTTTTTTTACATGATGTTGCAGTTGTTCAGTTATTGACTGTGATGGCAAGTCTCATTTATTGTTTGAACTTTGCTAATGATCCTTCTCTTTTAATTATCATTTTTGTCTTTCTTTCTAATGTTATTCCTTGTAACTCCTTCATCTTGGGCTGTACCTCCTTTTTATCTTTCTGTTCTATGTTACGTATAAATATTTTTTTCCACCCCTTACTTCGAACCCCTTTGTCACTTGCTCTTACTCTGATCTTGCTATCTTATGGTGTCCCTCCTTCATTGGTTTGATGACTGAACCAGCAAGGATTTGACCAGTGGATCGGGCGGCCAATTTATCTATCACCGATGTCTGTAATACATAACATGCGGATAACAATCGGACCACTTTCTTTGTGAAAAAAAAAATAGGAAGAAAGAAACTGAATTAGACCAAGATTTTTGCATGAGTGGATATATATATAATATATATATATATATATATATATATATATATATATATATATATATATATATATATATATTAAATACCCCAGGTACTTTCTTCTCATCAAGTCGCCATAGAAATGGCATTTGCCTGTATAATTTTTACAAGATCTATTCGAAAAATTGAAACCTTCGGTATGTTGTTACTGCAGCTTTTCGACCTATCTACTCGACAGACTTCTAGAACTGGACATTGATTGCTATGATCGATTTCATTTATTGGAAAGATTAGATTATTATTCGAGTTGAGTTAAAAAATAGAAATATGCATCGATAAAAAACATTTTTGCTTGACTGTGTTAACGAAACTCATCGATCAGGTCTCCTAATATAAACCTGAAGTTTCTTGTCTGTAAGTTTGCTTCCCTAACCATGCAAGTTTCGTTCGCAACTCTATAAGCGGACAAGATTAAATATAAGCCTGGACAAAGAATGGACAAAGAAATCCTTCAAAACATCCACTGCAAGACGTAAGTAAAGTACGCATGATATTTGCAAGGAGCTTTTGCCTTTACAATGGATGCTTCGGTCTCGTGTGACCTATGCGGACAAAGAAGCTTGGAGATGAGTGCGTGCTGCAGAACCTGATATTCCGTCCGATTGTATGAGGTCATTTGTCCGGCTTTTCACGGACTGATATTTCGTGCTCACGGACGCCATTTTTCGTCTAGCGTATTGGAAAGAAAAGGGACATTGAAGAACGAGCTGGATTCCCGAGGCACCGAACGTGTTTTTATCAAGTGAAATGTTCTTGTCAGCTTTGGACAAATATCCTTTTAGCTTTATTTTATATATTACTTACGTACATGTACAGATTATTACTTTATTGCTACTGCGTTGGTACATACATTTCTTTTGTTATACACATACATGCACACACATACACACACACACACAAACATATATATATATATATATATATATACATATATATGTATGTATATATATATGTATATATATATATATATATATATATATATACACACACACACTCACTAATATACTTATTACCCTATGAACTTTACCGAGTCATCTCAAGATTTGTCGAGTTTTACATTATTTCAAGGAATTCTTTCATTAAAAATACCTGTAGAGATACAAAATTTACTCAGAAATCAATTTTCACTGCATCTATAAAGATAATTCAGCTTGTAACTAAAACAAGGCTTCAAAAACCGATAGAAACATTTATGCTACAATCCAACAATAATAATGATGATAATAATATACAGAGAAGAGCCTTTCCTTTTTTTTCTATTAGGGGACCTAGATGATGAGTGAAAATCACTTTACAATGAAAGGCAAAATTTGCACCTTGTTTATCGACGACGGTGGTATTTAAACATTTAGGAAATTATAAGTTTACTTTCGATACGCTCTACACAGATCTAGGATCTGCCAATGACTCATGCTGTACAGTTCGTGAAGTTGGAGTTACCTCTCACTCAAACATACACACATATAACTACTTTAAGGAGCAAATATTTATTGATCAGCTTTTTTTTTTTTATATCAACACTTGATGTATATATATTTGTGGGCATTATATGATAAATGTAGATATATGGATAAATATACACTCAGACACGCATATAAGTCCTCTCTATATTTTTGATTAAAGGCCACGGGCCACAAATTGTTTGTGAGAAGCAATTGCATTTTCAGCCACATGACGTATAAAAGAAATCGCCTATCCGGCAAATACAAAAATAGCAGTCAGTCTTGGTGTTCATGCACTCATATTCGCATTCATTCGTGCATATTGTTAAACTCCTGTACCGTAACAAGGACAACAAAAACAATCCTCGATGGAATGCAAGCAGATATGTAAAATCCACATTCTCTTATTATGATTTTACCTCACAATCAACTGATTGAGCGAAACTGTCATAGATATTAACGGAAATTGATCATCTGCGCGGGCATATCAAATTCTGGTAAATAAATATATCAGTACAAAAATTATATATTTTATATTTTCCAATCGCTACTTATACAATACAAACATTGCAGTAATTACCTTCAGTACACACACACACACACACACACACATATATATATATATATATATATATATATATATATATATATATATATATATATATATATAAATATATATATATATATATATATGTATGTATATATATATATATATGTATATATATATGTATATATATATATATATATATATATATATATATATATATATATATATATATATAGAGAGAGAGAGAGAGAGAGAGAGAGAGAGATAGGGGGGTCCGTGTGTGTATGTACGAGTGCATACTTTTTGTATGCAAACTTTTAGTTGATTTCATCTTATTACCGGATGAAACCTAACGCTGTTATCAACTTTTTCTTACCAAAACAGCTTTGTTCATGAGGAAGAAAATAGCAGAAACACGTTTCTTATTCAATACTCAACGTTGATGAAAACACCATTCCCCCTTCTCATACCGACCTCTTCGCACTTAAGGCCCCGAACGTTCACCTCTCAATGGAGGTAGAACACCGGCCGTTACTTTTTTTTTTTCCTTTTTCTTCAAGAACTATGCACGACTTCCTGGCACGTTTTAACGATTTGATGTCAGCCTATCAGTAAGTTTTAGGTGCACCAATTAGAACAAAACATTTTCCTGTCTTTTCGTTTCGTGTTTTTTCCAACTTTCGGAGATTTTGTGAGATGACTGGGATGAATGAATTCCAGGACATGGAATCATATTCCGGTGTAAAATTCGTCGTCCTGATCTAACTATATTTCAGTACACTAAGCTGTAAAGTATCATTGTTTTTTTTCCTTTTTATATCTTTTTGATCAGTAACTAGATTTAGTTGAAATCAATTACTTCGCATCGATTATTTGTATATCTTAAGTAATATATTAAAGCAAATCTATTCAATTAAACGATGTTGGTAAATTTGAATAACAACTCGATTTGAGATACAATTTTACCCTATTATTTGAAAGAAAAAGCAGTCCTTCCCAATAAAGATATATTTTAAGCCGAAATGGTGTAAATCAAATGAGAAATTACAGGTGATTTATATTGGAAAAAAGTTTGAACGTTTCTAAACCAAAAATGGTGGTGATGCTATGTTAAGCTGAGTCGTCAAAGGTTGGATGGTGCAGGAGGGCAGAGAGAGAGCGAGAGAGAGAGAGAGAGAGAGAGAGAGAGAGAGAGAGAGAGAGAGAGCATGGGGGAAGAGAGAGAAGGTGCGAATGCCTGTGTGTTAACATAAAACGTATGTGTTGAAAGAGAAGGCAACATTTTCATCTGGAAAAAAAAAATAGGTCGCTTTTTATGCTCCAATCTTCAAATATACAAGTTCAATGTTTCGATCTGAATAAATCATTCGGTCCGGCAACCTCTGAGCTAAGATCAAAAGGTAAATTCTGAAAACGTGTCCGTAGAAAAAAGACACCAAATTCAACCTTTCCTACATTTACACTCCGACCCACCTATATATATATATATATATATATATATATATATATATATATATATATATATAGATAGATAGATAGATAGATAGATAGATAGATAGATACAGCCTTGGTGTATCTCGGCAACCGATTGGGTGAATTTACTGCGCTTGCGTGAACAGAGACTCTCCTATGTTACTCAGTTGGTACCATTGAGAGAGCTTGCATACTATATGTTTTTTAGCTCTCATAATGACTTAACGAATTATTCTTGACTTCTCGTAAAGGATTTCTATTTTGGTAAAAGATATGAGTTAAATTTAGTAAATATCCAAGTTAGAGATGACAATAGGCTGACAGAGTTGGCATGCGTATTTTATTTTTGATTTTCTGTTGGGAATCTTTTTTTTTCTGAAGCGTTCTTTTTAGGGCGCTTGCAGTGGAAGGTTTCAAGCTCTCCTTAAACAAAGGAAAAGCAATTATCTTTCTTTTTCACGATGCGTGATCAGAATCACGCGTATTTATTGAGATAAGATGTAAATACGAATAATTACACATGAATACATGCGCATCTACATCAGAAAAAATGCAAGTGTGGACATCTATCTAGCTGTGTTTTTAGACATATAAACACGTATATATGAATATATATGAATGCATATATATATATATATATATATATATATATATATATATATATATATATACATACGTATATGTTTGTGTGTGTGTGTGTGTGCGTGTATGTATATATATATATGTGTGTGTATCTGTGTGTGTTTATTGATTTAAAGTGTTTATTTTCCATCTCTAATCATTGGTTTGCGATTGCCAAGCCAGCTATGTTTTCACGCAGGCGTTTCGTTTTTAGGCTTTGAAATTCTTTGTGCGTCTTTATTTTGTTTTTCTCTCTCATTATAATCTTTGCATTTTCCCAAATCAATGTTGAATGTTTGTTTTTGCTGCTTTTAAGCTCCCTTAGACAAAATTAAAAGATAAAAAAAAATGTTTTAGACGCGTGACAGTATAGCAAAAGATGAAGATAAAGAAAAAATATTTTGAATTTCCGTAATCTCAGAGCTTTTCAAGCAGAAAGCAATTTCCAATTTATTTTCCATTATGTTTTTTTTTTTCTTTCTTTCTTTCTTTCTGTCTGTCTATCCCTGTCTTATCACTGTTGGTTCATTCATTCATTTATTTCTATCCATCTCTATCTTATCAAGGTCGGGTCATTTCTTTCTTTCTTTCTATCTCTCTAACTATCTTTCTCTGTTTTATCATAGTTGATTCATTTTTATCTATCTATCTATCTATCTATCTATCTATCTATCTATCTATCTATCTATCTATCTATCTATCCCTATTTCATCCTTTCTTTCTGTTAATCTGTCAATCTATATATCCATCAAATCACGGTCGGTTCATTTCTTTATCTCAATGTCTGCTAATATCTATCTATCTATCTATCTATCCATCTATCTTGATAATAATCATCACTTCTGGGGCCTGGAAAAACATTTCAATTATAAATTAATGCTGATTGATTTCCGTCTTGAGCCATTTCAGCGAAAGAAAGATTTCATGGGAACAGTTTTCACTCAGATGGCAGCTAAACACATACACACACACACACAAACACAAATATGTGTTTGCGTATGCATGCGTGTGTGTGTGTGTGAAAAAAAATTCAGGGAAATCGTCAGACTGTCAGATATATATATATATATATATATATATATATATATATATATATATATATATATATATATATATATATATATATATATATATGTATGTATATGTATATATATATATATATATATATATATATATATATGTATGTATATATATATATATATATATATATATATATATATATATATATATATATATATATGTGTGTATCAATAATTGTGACAACCACAGACAGCTGTTTCGTTGTATTACAACTAACTCTGAGTGTGGCTTTAGACTCGATGTCAGTTTTCAAAACGTGATAAAAACCAATTAAAAACAAGTGTACTAAATTAAAATCAAATTAGATATAACAGGATGAAACAATTAAAATAAGTATATATATATATATATATATATATATATATATATATATATATATATGTGTATGTATATATTCATATATATATATGTATACACATTTATATATGTATATATTTATGTATATATGTACATTTATATATATATATACATTTATATATATATATATACATTTTATATACATACATATATATGTATATACATATATGTACACATTTATGTATATATAAATAAATATATATATATATACATGCATATATATATATATATATATATATATATATATATATGTACAATTTTTCAAGTGTATTATGAATGTTTGATGTTTCCTCATGTGTTCTACGATACGAAATACGAAAGGCATAGATGCATATTTCTCTTTGTGTGTGCATTTATGTGTTTAGTCGAGCTGACGTGAATAGCTAAGGTTTATACGAGAAAAGTTACCTGCTTAGCTGAATCGATAAATTGCTTAATTCAGCATGAAACTATAAATGTGGAACTGTAATAAAAAGTTATGGTAGAGAAAACTGATAATTGTAATCCTTACAAAAGTGAAAGGACAAAGAAAGAAAAGCAGGTATGGTTAGTCATAAGATGCCGTGTTGGTATGACCAATTGGAAATTTGGAACAAGGCGTGATTGAAAAAGTTACTTCTCTTGCAGTGATTTAAATAAAATTGTAATTTTTTTTCGAAAGAAATGGGTGTGAATACTAGAGGACCAAATTGGCGTAAATTTATGGTGTTAATTGAACCCCCACCCACCTCCTAGTCTTACTATTCGTTGTTGGTGGCGGATTTTCAGAAAAAAATAAAAATATGGTTTTTGTAGACATAATAAATACTAAATGTTCAGCCCACCAGCACTATTAAGGCGGCTGGGGTGCGAAATAGGTACATAACCAGCTATTTAACCAAACAGCCAGTTGCTTAAAAAGTGAAGAAACCTAGGTTGACAGTTTTTACGGCCTTTGAAATCAGCTGTACAAATAGCTCGAATGCAGCCATAAAATACATAAGAATCAAACCAGAGCTTTGAGAAAAAAAAAAATTATTGTGAGGTTTCTCATATCAAAGGAAACTTTGCATTCGAAAATATTCAAAAAAGTATTATGACTAATGATATGTGCTATTATCTCATCGCTGTAGACTGACGGTCTTAGGTATTGCGATGAAAAGCAACTAAAATCAAGTTACATCATCGCAGTAATGACAGAACAACTGTAGTGTCAATATGTAAAGTCATGTGAAAAAAATTCCATCAAAAAAATGAATATGGTCAGAAATAATTCTTTTCAGTACATCTCTAGCGTTTTCAACTGGAAAACATCTAAGATAGAGTTTTAAAAAATAATCAAAAAATATCTAGATTCACCAGAATCTAGATGTTATCAATATGCTTTACCAGTCAGAATAATGTCCACAAGATCTAAAAAGCATTTTTTTCTAAAAATAAAACAGCATTTTTAGAAGAGGTGTAGCGGAATACTGATGCCAATTTTCAAATCTGTAGACAAAATAGTAGGATCCACACGCATATAAAAAAAAATGAACCCTAGGGTGGTCCAATAAAATAGATATTTGTCAGGAAGTAACGCTTAAAAGACGATTAAATTGAGTAGTGGCAATGGATGAGCCTCATCGTTGAAATGGTGATTAGAATAAATTAGGACATTGAATGGCGATTTTCTCAGCAGGCAGACAAATTCTCCCCACTTGAAGATCAGTGAAATATAATTTTTCTAATCTTTCCACTTCTATCACACTTTGTGCCTGACTTAGCTAATCCTAATATAGCTAATCCTAATATAAATCATATCTCTGAATTCGTTAAAGATTTTCGACATGTGGTTCAAATGGATTCCCCTATTAAACGCTGACCCGATTAAGCGGAATCTACTGTATAATGTAATTATTACCGTTGAGATAATTAACATTGTATGGTGTCAATTGTGAGAATTGCAGATAAACATAAAGTAAGCTGGGTAACTTGTAGAACAAGATTCTCTTCATTATTCATTATTCCCCAAGACCGTTCTTTGTAAGTGCTTCGATTACTACAGCACAAAAATACATGTAAAACTCATAGATAGACTGAAAAAAGACCAACAGAAATGTTAGTAAGGGAAAAATGCCCTACTTTCTACTAATATTTATTGCTCTCCGAAACAAGTGTTGTATAAATATAACTATCGAACATTTTTCTCAGTTGAACAAACGATTCTTTTTATTTCAGTTATAGATTTATGTTTTATTTTTCCAACCACACACAGCTTCCGTTTCCTGCATCGATTGGGAGCGACAGATTTCTATTCTTGATAATTACTATTCTTTTCTGCCTTTCTGTATAATATATATATATATATATATATATATATATATATATATATATATATATATATATATATATATATATATATATATATTCTCGGCAAACGTGGTAGGTTGTTAGTTCAGATCAATTTGATCACAGGCTTTTAAACGCCAAACACTTACACGCAAGCTTAAATAAAAAAACACACATCCATGCTCTCTCTCTCTCTTTGTCTCTGTCTCTCTCTCACACACACACACGTGCGTATATATATATATATATATATATATATATATATATATATATATATATATATATATATATATATATATACATATATGTATGTATATATATATATATATAACGTTTCGTAGGACTAATTCCCCATCTTGAGAGTGATCGGGGGAAATGAAACGGGATGATTTCTTGTTAGTGGAGTTATAGTTATCGTGCGTTGGGCAGGACTGTGTCTGGAGTCATTATCTGATAGCCTGGTCAAAATTGTGCAAGAAAACATTTGAGTGAGCTTAATCGTATATCTGTCATTAGCTATCTATGTTAAGCGATAGTTATCTATGTAAAGGGGCGCTATTATTATCTTATGTCAGATAATACTTATCCATCCATTGATGGATAGATAGATAGTTACGCTCTATTTTTTCTGCCCAATTTGTATATATATATATATATATATATATATATATATATATATATATATATATATAAAATATTTCAATTTCAGCCAAGTCGTTCAACCATACATGAACCTTTCCGATTATTATCTTAGTAATTGCAATAAATTGTTATATTACTTTTGACAATGGTATTGTTATTGTGAGACCATTTCTAGGTAGTTACCATTATTGTTATTAGTTTCAGCTGGAGAACAGATTATTCCCATGGATACGTCCTGTGCAGCCAACATTTAGCCGAGTCACTTGGGTTATTTTGGGATCATAATTAATACTCTATTTTATAAGATATTATTTAGGGAAAATATTTAAGGTTATCAGAAAACGTTGCTACATTTAGAAATATAGTCTACATTTTCATCAAAACCCCTATATAGTGACACAACAGTCATGCAAAAGCAGATTTGAAATGTAAACAAAAGCCTAAATTTCCATAACACTTGCTATCGTGTAAACAGATTGAGTTCATACACACACAAACACACACTCATATATACATACACACACACACACACATATATATATATATATATATATACACACACACGCACACACTCATATATGTGTGTGTGTGTGTGATGTATCTTTTTGTTCATGTGTATGACTGCATGGTGTACACACACACACATACATACATATATATATATATATGTGTGCACATAGAGAGAAAGAGATGTACACATATATAAGTGTATGTGTATTCATTCTTTTTCTCCCTCTTCTCTATCGCTCTTTCTCACCCTCTCTGTCAATACACACACACACACACACACACACACACACATATATATATATATAGTGAAAAAGTTCATTTTTACATTTTCATACATCTTTAAATTTGGCAGAATTTCAATCAAATGTTTAAAAAATAATTTTTGTAGAAAGTTCGAACACTGAAAAGTTATGTACAAAGATCAGCAATCTTTGGTCCAAACTCTGTCAATTCTGAAAGTTTTTGGTTTGTTTAAATAAACTTTGTGAAATATATCGGGTACCTTTTGAACTCTCTAATGTATCATTGTGCGAGGAATTAATATTTTTGTTGATAAAACTCCTCGTGGAAGGAGCACGCATCCAAAAATGAGCGCTCCACCTCTCCTAGAGGCCATGCTATCAGCAAGAAGCCAATGTTGGGCCGTTAGTGGGGGACTGTAATATTTCGAATCAATCACTGACAAAGTCGTGCTTCCGCTCAGCTATTCGGGGTTAGATGAACAGTTGTGTAGACAAGTGCTCTCTAATTGGCTGGTATTAATCTTCATTAACCCTATGTGTTTCTAACTACACTTTGATTCACTTCCTTCCTTTTTGACAGTGTTTGTTTTCGGTCTCTCCTCTTTTTACGTCTATCTTCATTAATTTGTAATTTTTATTATAGCTGCAGCCTTTTCTGTTTTGTTTTGTTTTTATGTCTGCAGTCAGGAAAGGAGAGTTCTACACCGTCTGATGTAATTGAATATGGAATAAAAATGGAAATATATTTAAAACACACAAAGGAAAAGACAGAAGGAGAGATGACCTCGCAGAAATACTCATGATGGAAAGAAATATGTTTGTTATTATGTCAAGTAAACGAGTTAGGATAGCATACCATACAGTATGAGATACTCGTCCCACCCCCTGTAAGGGCTGAAGTTGACACTGAGGCAAGTTTAAAGACCCTCACGCGTACATTAGGCGATTCCAGAAATTGTCCATTTCCGTCGGTACTACTCTTCTGAATTGACCTAGGCATCAGGCAAGGGATCTGACCCTACTTCTTATGTGCAATGGGGAGGTGCCACCAAGGGGAACAGCTCCCAATTACTGGATACTTTATATATTTTTTAGGTTACAGAACGAGGGTTGGACCGGTAAATGAGAATACTTTTTTGTAACTCTTTGTATCACCCATGATATGATAGCTGGGAGTTGTCAAACAGATAAGTTAAAGCATTTATACATTGTACTATTTTGATATATATTCTGAAATACTAATTATTACAAGGTTCAAAAAGAACAAAAAAACAGCTGGATGAATTTCCCTTGTAAATCTAGTTTATGAACCGATAGCGAATATAATTGAACGACCATAGCCACCGGAGATGGCGAAAGGTTCAATCCCCTTCTATAAGTGTGTGCGTTTGTCAGTTCCAGTGTTCCTGGCCATACCGTTTTGTGTACAGACTTGAAAAAACGTATGTACAAAATACTAATTTTCAGAACACACTCATGTTACATATATTTAGCCACCTCAAAGAAAATGTTTTTATTGCGTGATCTTGGTATGTGTTGGTGTTGATGCAAAAGGGTGAAGCTCATTCACAGTTTATAGATGAATTAAACAACGATCGTAAAAGTGCATAAAAAGGTATTTACTGAATCAACCACTAGAGTATAATTTTTGACCGGAAGTTTGCAAGGCACATTTTGGCGCCAAAGCTGTAGCTTGAGCATAAGTATCAAGTATAAATTCTCATCGAGTAAGTGTAATAAAAGAGTTAAGATTGAAAATATTGAGAGAGAGAGAAAGGGAGAGAGAAAGAGAAATGAATAAAGAATAGTATTGAGAGAGTCAGAGAGAAAGATAGAGAGAGAGAGTGTGTATGTGTGTGTGAGAAAAAAGAGATTGGAAGAGAAAGTGGATGGAAGAGAGAAAGGGAGACTAACAGGTAGAAGGGGGAACAAACATAAATAAATGAATTCAACAAAAATTCATTAATTTAAAAAAAAAAAAAATTATCTCAAACTTGGGCTGATATTTGTCCGTGCAGGAGGCAAGTGTCGATTTGCGAAAACAATCAATCTCTTAAAACACTCTACGGTTTCGAACCCCTAATGTTATCCGGATACTCCACGTAATAGAATCGACAGCAAACTTTGTGTTAAGCAACGAATTTTATAACCATCCATAGAACTAGTATTTTCTTTTTAGAAATAACGTTTTTTAATTGATCATATAGTCAAAATGTTTTGAATTATGTATGCTTCATTGTCATAATGTCTGCTGTTAGCGGTTACAATTACGGAAACAGAAAAAAGAAGATATTCATGCCACGTGAATGCTGTCGAATTGATGAGTGTGGTGTCACTTTGGGAGTATGGAAGCCATGAGGCGTAAATCATCTCTGTCAAGAGTGCCCGCCTGTTTTGGAATAATCGTGGCCCGAGAAAATATGTTACACTAATAACTAAATGAAAAAGAAAAAAAAAAAATTAAATTGACAATGAAAATAGATTGTAAAAAATAAAACAGTGTCGAAAATGAGGAAAATATAAATTACAATGAAATGGTGGAATTTTACAAGTTATGACAAAACAACATTTATATTCATAAGAGTTCAGACTATTCATCACGATGAAAAAAGTAAACGTTTATTTATACGATTAACAACACAGAATGAATAATTGCCATTGTAACCAGAAGTAAGAAGTTCAAACATTGGGAAAGCGAAACATGTCATCACTACGGCGTCATTAACATGAATAATAATAATAATAATAAGAATAATAATAATGATAATAATAATAATAATAATAATAATAATAATAATAATAATAATAATAATAATAATAATAATAATAATAATAATGACGACGACTAGGCTACCCCTACTTCGGCTCCATGTTGCTGTGGTAATATCGCAGCTTGCGTAATCAATGAACAAGCTATAAATTCAATTTCCGACATCTTTAAAACATTTTAGCGTTCGTAGCGCCGGTTTAGACTGTTCTAGAGTCTCTGTACCTAAAATGGTGGACGATCAGTTTTCTCAGCAGTAACAGCTGAATCCTTTGTCAGTGTAAGGGGCAAACGTTGCATCATGGTCCAAAAGTCTCCAGTACCAAATTTTATCTCAATCCGACTATGTACAAGGCATTTTCGTGGGGGTAAATTGAAAATGGTGCAGAGCTCCTTGCCGATAGGGGTTATATGAGTTAACTTTCGTTTCTCTTTAATAATAATATCAATAATAATAATGATGATAATAATAGTAATAATAATTATATATATATATATATATATATATATATATATATATATATATTGGCTGAAGACCCGAGGAGACTTATTGTCACTCAGCCTTCAGCAATGACCACTGGTCAACCTGTGTGAAACTGTAAACTGCAGTATCACTGTGGCCAATAAGGACTAGGAAAGAAGGACTGGGGACTTGAGGAGACTTGCTGTCACTCAAACTCCAGCGGTAACCACCAGGCAACTGGTGTGAAATTGCAAATAATAATGATAAAAGCAGCGAGAAGAAGGCTATATTTTGTCAGGGTAAATTTATCGGATATATTATCTTGAATTTTCATTTTCTACTATTTCTAATTTAACACTAGTTTATTTCATCTTAATTTCAGTTCCTTTTCATTGCAACTACCCAGACTGTCATTTTACAGCCATTTAGAACAAAAGAAATGTGAGAAACGGACTCGGATCCCAATTACGTCGTGAAGCCAATTCTACCATAAAAGTTGCTCTACCGATTGAGCTACGAGTATTTACAGTTAGCAGAAGATAAGAAGGGAAATTGAGAAATCAAGGAAAGGAATGAAGAATGTGAAAAATCTACCCAAAATTAATTCATTAAATTATCTGGAACAGACGAGGATTAAAAAAATATAACTGGAATGATTTAAAGCAAGGAGAAGAAACAATAAGGTTCTTGACAAGGGATTTATTAATGATCTCACCCGCCGAGATGGAATTTAATGCACGCCAAAAAGAAATCCAACACTCTATTAGGAAGCATATTTTTATGGTGATGAAAACGTGTCTCCGTCTGTTATTTGTGGGGCGCGTAAGATTTTGTATGACAGAAAGATTAAGTGAATTTTTAGTGAGAGAAATGTCTCTGCAATCGTATAAGTACGTTTTTAATTGTTTATAGATAACAAATAGACTCCATGTTCAGCTCTTGGCATTTCCAAATGCAGCTTCATGGTTATTTACTAATCGTTATTTAGTCTGGCATAAGGCAACAATAGTGGGTAGCCCGTGAGAACCGAACTGACTAAACTCACGGGTTGGTTCACGAGACGCTGAACCATTTCGATATTTGGAAGAAAATATCTTTTTTTATTGCAACGCCTGCTATTTAATTAGAATCAAATCCGTGGACTTGACATCTAATCACACAGAGTGAAATGATTACAAATGGTTGTTTCAGCATGATTATTAAGACTTTATTTGAAATCTGCAACGTCGTTTACACAATTTTCGAATGCATTTTGCATCAGCTGGTTCCAGTTGATAAGAGAAGAATAATGTATAGCTATTAAGAGATTCAAAATAAAACTGTCTGAAAAAGGACAGTGGCTGTGTTTTCACGAGCCTTCCTGCAATTACATTTATATCCAAAAAGCGTGTATTTATTTGTGTTACCTCTGAGTTATTGGTCATAAACATACGATTACAACATGACACGTTGAAAATGCTTCATCTTTTAAAATTAAGCACTCCTTTTGCTTGTCACATTTTTTTAATTCGAGAATTCAAAAAAAAAAAAAAGAATTATACAACGTAGTTGACGTAAAAAAAATCCCCTTTCTTTGCCCTTCCTGTCCCTCATTTCTTATGGATGCTATGATCCTATTCGAATTTAATCTGAGTGAAAAACGTTTTGGCATTCATAGAACTATCAACATTCATAGAACTATCGACTTTCATCAAAATTGAAAACAGAATGCGTTTTTATTCGCCCTGTATCCGCCCAACACATTTGCATTCTATCCACCTAACACATTTGCATAAAAAAATGTTTCACGTATTAAATGTCCTCTTTAATTAATTAAAGTCATGAAATGAGATGCATCAATTCAAATGAAGTGTAATGTCAAAAAAAACATATTCAATTTCGTAAAAAAGAATTATCCAACACCATTCATGAGTTTAACGTCCAAGACGGATCGATGGACTTTCCAGAAGCGACAATTGTTGTTCTAAGAGTGTAGACAATGCTTTGCTTAGTATATCTCTGAGTTTTTATTATTGAGGTATTATTATTATTTCTATTATTATTCGGATCATCCTCATCTTGGTTGTTTTTCATACAACGTTTCGGCCATTGTACTCTACGGCCTTCATCAGGTATCATCTGGTAGGTGTGGGGAAGTAACGAACCGAACCCTTTATTTAACCGACGGGGGTATATTGACCGCATTCCCCTCTTAGCATTAGTATTATTATTATTATTATTATTGTCTCACACACTGGGATTGAACCTAGAACCATCAGATTACTTGCAGTAATTTTGTCTGATTCTGTAACCACTACGCTATGTGACACCTTCCCCACACCTACCAGATGATACCTGATGAAGGCCATTGAGTACAACGGCCGAAATGTCGTATAAAAACAACCAGGATGAGGATGGTCCGAATAATAATAGAAATAGCGACAATTGTTATTCTAAGAGTGAAGACGATGCTTTGCTTTTACGAGAGAGATTAAAGTTAAATGATCGAAACCGTCGACAGACGAATCTAATTACGTATTTAGTTCGATAATTGATGCTTTTGAATGCTCGGTGCAGTGTGCCTTCTTTCATTGTCTCTTGATATGTATATAACATTTAGTAATGAACGTTTTGACCAATAACCGATATCGTGTTGCTCATGTGCGAAATGAATCCTCGTCTTGTAATGTCACCTGAAGATAACATCAGTAGAATTAATCAGGCAGGATGCAAAACAGAAAAGGTTGAAAGTAGCGTAAACAAGAAAAAAAGAGGTAAAAAAAATGATGAATAGATTGAAATAAACATCTGCACCTATGGGATTTGAAAGGGCATTTTAATACACATGATTGCATAAATTCTCACTTATCACACAAGAAAAGTCATATCTGTCTAACGATCTAAATTTTCCATTTTCAAGTCAAAAATGTTTCTCCTAACCAAGCAGTGTAGGATTGAGTGGATAATATAAAATGAATTACAATGTGAAAAAGTATATAATATGATAGGCTTACAATCTATTCATTTCTAAACGGGATGCATTAATCTTTCTCCATGATGTGTTCGGATCATTTCCAACGAATATATCTTTATTTGTTCATAAGAATTCGGCCATGGACCTCCAACTTGCGTCGAGTGTTTCTGGTTCAGTTCGTAGAATGCATACCCGAATAGGATTAGGTATGTCACACACACGCACACACACACACATGCACAAACATATATATATATATATATATATATATATATATATATATATATATATATATATATGTTGGTTTCTGTATCAAATTCCGATACAAATCATTTTCATTTGGTGACTTGTTTGCTTATCTAGAGGTGTTTTTTTTAATAATCTGGGAACCTCTCATCAAAAAGGCAATTTCAAACTGGTCACTTAATAAAAGGGAACCTACTTAGAGTTTGACACTGAAGCACAATACTGGTGTATCTAGTCCAATATGAGTATACGCTCTAGGCAGTGATTCCATGTCTTAGAACCAGGAACATTCGACTAAAGCCGGAGAACACATGGCCGGAGGATGCGTGGCTGAAACGTCAGAAAATAGTCCTACTATATCATATAAAATGACTATCTTTCCATTAATCTACGAAGATACAACAATAAGTCTGCAGCATAATGATGAAAATGTATTATTCTAGACAGCAGACACTCATTTCCAATATCAAATCCTTTATTGTAAATGAACGTTTCTCCGTTGGTCACCTAAATCGATAGTATACAGTGACAATTTCAGATCAAAGTTTTACTAATAACTGAAAGCTAACTGAAACCTGTTGATCCATCCTCGTATAGAATGACGGACTGATTGATCTTGTAAACGCTGCAGAGCTCGTAACTTAACCGGATGGTCTCAGTAAACTCCACAGTAGGTTCAATTTTCACTGGAAATGTCATAATTTTATCTCCTATCTACAGGGACATTTGATAAAGTAATCTTACCCATGAAATCGGAGGTTACATAAACAGTTAGTCTTTATATATATATATATATATATATATATATATATATATATATATATATATATATATATATATGAAATAATTGAATCATCCACAGACCACTGTTTCGTTGTATTATAACACTTCAATATAAATATAAATCCCCCCCACACACATACACACACATACATACATACATATATATATATATA
>OY735232.1:5388127-5395627 GCA_963457665.1 Thysanoteuthis rhombus | reverse complement strand
AAGTCAAGAGCTCTGTACACAGCTTCACTCTGGTACGTGTAGCTAAAAAACAATCAACGTAGCTTTTTTTTTCTCGCGAAGAACTACTACATAAAATCCCAGTCAGAAACAAGCTAAAACGTCTCCTTTATTTCAATCATTCGGTTTATTCATTGATATACCTCGTATATGAATGTATGCACGCACACACACACACACACATACACACACACACACACTCATTCACAAACACACACACACACACACACATATATATATATATATATATATATATATATATATATATTATATTGATAAGTACAATTTTATTACTCTGAAGACCACAATAAAGTAGGTGAACGTCTTCTCAAAAATAAGATAAAAAATTCAAGATTTCCGTTTTATATTCAATTAGGCCCAAGGGTGATATTATGTTAGGTTTAGTGATATTATCTCAAGTTTGAGTAAGCTTCTCTGGCAAATACGATCTCTAAAAGTCAGTTACGAAAAAAAATCTTAAATATGGTATCGATAAAGACTGTAAAAATCATTTGGACATCAATATATCTAATTTGATATATGAGTGCGTACACACACATACACACAAACGTGCAAACATGAATATGTGTATCTATCTATCTATATCTATCTATCTATGTATCTCTCTCTATATATATTTATCTCCAAATTTTCACCTATATACTAATAATGCCCCTGTTTCGTGCCACTCAAAAAGCAACGACGATTAGCAACTGGCGATTAGAGACAGAAAACACCCGGCACGTGTTTCATACTAGATGCATTTTTCAAGGATGGTGAATAAAATTTAGTTTTAATCTCACTCTGTTGAACATTTCCACCTGGACGCAGTATATCTATCTATCTATCTATCTATCTGTATAATGTGTGTAAATGTGTGTTTCTCTGTGTGTGTGTGTGTGTGTATGTGCACGTGCACGTATACTGGAATACCTTGAGTACTACGGTTCTGATTCTTGCCGGTTTAGGTGTAATACGATTAAGGTATTTCTGTACAAATTAGAGCAACTAAGTATAAAATAATAATGAGACCTTGAACAGTGAGGTTTCGAACAGTGCAGACAATAAAGTGCACTGAGCAAGGTATACCTGAATATGTTTATGAATGATTAAGCAATACACAATGATGTAAAATAACTGTACCGGTGACTCTCCATCACAATCGATAAGTCGAATTCCATCGAAGAATAGATATGGTCAGAATGAAATCTATCTATGACATCACTGGCGTTTTCCACGGGAGATAATTTCAAATAGAGTAAAATATATCTTGAAGCATCTAGATTCAGGAGAATTTTGACGTTATCGATAAACCCATGAAAATAAGGCCTCCAGAAGATTTAAAGAAAAACGTTTTTTCTTCGAAAACGCAAAAATATCAAGTTTGTAGACAAAACGGTATGACCAGGAGTACTGGAACGCATAAAGACATAAACAATCACAAAATCGCATAAACAAACTCACAAACACGTAAACATCTGCACATAAAAAAAAAACCCCAAAAAACAACAAAAAAAACGATAGGACGCTATGCCATCTTTGATGTTTACGGTGGACCAATATTATATTAATGTCAATGTCATTCTCTTCGTGAAACCGTATTCTTAAAAAAAAAACAAAAAAACCCCAAAATCTTCGTTTTAAAATCTTTATAAGAAGCTATGTTTTAGATATATCATTTTCCGGTATTTGCACCTGCAATTCCTTTTTCTCGTCTACGTTTCATGGGAATTCCTTTCGAAGCGGTTCATTATTTACGTCTTATCACTTAAATTTATTACCCGGCGTCATCGCCCTCGATTCACTATCTCTGCTTATCACTCTTGCCCACAACTGTCGACTATTCCACTGACGTAAATCGCTACAAGTCGTTAGAAATCGGTCATGTATAACGCATTTCCTCAACATTTTTCCGGTTTTTTTTTTTTCACGCAAAGGGAAGGAGATGAAATCCTTATGCAGTATCGGGGCTGCACCACCATACCAGCGCAAGCATCCAAATGCACATCACTCTCTCTCTCTATCTCTATCTCTCTATCTCTATCTCTCTCTCCCTCTTCTAACTCGTGCGCCAATGCACGCGTACATACGCACACACACACAAACACGCGTGTTCATAGGCACGTGTAATTCACTAGCTTATGAGAACTTCGATAGTATACAAACACTCCCAGACAGTTTTAGAATGAAGAATATACTGGACAATGAGACAGAGTGTTCATTATTTTGATTAAAAATGAAAGATTTGCATCAGAGTGTTCAGCAACTAAAAAGATTAAATAAATCACAGATTCATACACATATATACATTAGTGCATAGTCTGATATTTTGACTTTTTAATGTCTGATCGGTCTGATTAATATTCATTAATGAAAAGACAAGGGAGAACATTATCCTGTTAAAATATTTGCAGCCCAAAATACATGCTTTTTTCCAGGACTTGAAATTCCACTTCCGAAGATTCCTTGATCCGCGTCTGCTTATAAGAACTTCCTATTTCAGCAAGGGATATTAAGGAGAAGATGCATTTCTCTGATTTGAACCATTTTGCTGGAAAAAAGAGTCTTATATGCTGTCAAATACAGTGTTTTATTCATTCTCTCCGAGTGATATTTTCGTTTTTATCTGTCCCTCAGTTTCAATCTTTGGTACATGAAATATGTGTCGTCCATTTATGCTTTAACTCCCAGGAAGCTTTGGCCAAATTCTCCTTTCCCATTTTTTTTTCTTTTTCGAAAGCCTGTGTTTCATTTTCGTTTTTCTCAACCCTTACTCGCAGCTATATTTTATTGCAATTTTATCTTTCCGCTTCTGCGGCTAGCTGCTTGTAATTCTCCTACTATTGGATCCTCATACACTGAAAGTTCTTCTTCTTTCTTTCCTTTTTACATTATCTAGTCCTTTTTCAGCATTTTAGTCATTCACTCCTTTTATTCTTCCTTTTGTATTTCTTTCAGTAAATCTCTTTGATATCAGTCAATTCATTCTTACACTTCATTCGATGCAGAATTTACTCGGAAGAAAGGAGACGATATTGCATCCTTTTTAACGTGTCATTTCCGTTGAGGTCCAGTTTGATTTCCAGCTTTTTATTGGAAATCTCTGTCTCGGGCAAACTTTCCTTTCCTTGTAAAATATACAAAAGCCTTTTCGGAAAGTATCCAGCCATTTTGAATATCTCCTGAACCGGTTGCGCGACCTTTCAACCTATCAGAGGGAATTTTATTGCAAATCTGTAAACAGGCACTGTCTTTTTTTCTCAGTCGTCAGTGAGATGCCAAAAAGTGACCTTGTGTATAATGTGACCGCCACATTTAAAATAACTGAACAGGTGATGTGTATGCGAGGGGGCTCTTAGAAAACATAGCATCATCCAGGTCTGTCAACCCCATACCCAAAGGACTCAGCTTCTCACGACCCTGCTCCCCTTCCCCAGAAAAGGTTTCTAACCATGAACGATATTAAGGTGTAAGTGACAAGGCAATTTGGTGGTGATCCTCGAAAGAAGGCTCTGCAAATTGTTCTGAAAAAAATGGATGGTGTGTATAGAGCCCTAAAGGTACTTTTAAGGGCATTAAGGCGCCACTGCTCTCGGTAGAAAATTTTAGGTTTATAAATGGCTATATATTTGTGGACTGGTGTCCCACAGAACGTAAACACTATGAGTCACAGCAAAGCAGCTTACGGATATAAACCTACAATTATTTGTTTTTCATTCTTCGATCTGTCTTCCGCTTCTCGCCACCCCCGTGCTCCTCCATGACTCACCTTCCAAACGAGGGGGAACTACGAGCTCCCTCTAAAACCCTCCACAAATCAAATGTACCTTGCAGCGATTCCAAAACATTACCTAGACATTTTGTTTCGCTCTGCTACGCTTTATTTTTGAGCTGCTTAAGGGGTTACTCAGAAAGGTCGATAAAGAAAAACAAAAAAAGGTGATCTTTACCTAGATAAGAAAAAAAAATACATTGTTTTCATTTCGTGACCCCGACTGACACAGCTTATCCTCACCAATATAAAAGTCAATGTAGCCAGTGAAAATTGCAAATGACTGTCGACACATGAGGGGTCCAACTGGAACCTAGGATCTCACTTTGATTAAATCAGTTTGTCCTAGTAGCTTTTTGTTAGTTTTTGTTTTTTACGTCCATTTTTGTCCAATTGACCTGATGGGAAAATGGTTGAAATCATCTGCAATCTGTTCTTATTATCTCTAGCCTGTTCTCAAAGTTCGTCAGATTTCACTTCACACTGCTCGATTCTTTCAAGAATGCATTGACTCTAACGGTTCTGATTCGGCTTGTTTTACATAGTGGGAGAAAATGCTTTGAAAACTGTCGAAATCTCATTCACACGAGATTTGTCCAAACGAAATCGATCAATGCAGATATGGCAGACACCAAGGATGCTGCACTCTTACTCCCAAATCCGCGGTATTCTCTCTTTTTTTTTCTCTATCGTCCTTCTCGTATTCTTCTTTTTGTCAGTTCTTCCGACATTTCTAAACATCGAAATCTTTCTTTAAAGCTACCACTTACCCACTCTACAGTCACTTTCCTTATTTTTCAAATACAGGTATCCCCTGCTTTACAGCCTTCTAGCGCCCCACGTTGGTCGTAGACCTTCCCTACAATCTGCCAAACCCCTATATCGTGGGCGTTGCAAAGTCAATATTTTCTGAACCTGTCTATTTCGTCACAGCATCTTGAATTTGCCAGCCTTAGTTTTCCATATGATCTCTGGGGATCCACGTTGTGAGTCGTAATGTCTAGTTGTCTGACATTCTTGCAACGTGACGAGCCCATTGCCATTTGAGTTTTCTGATTGTTTCTGTGATATCCCTGACTCCAGTTCGCTTTAAAACTTTGCTTTAACGGAAGTCATAGTATCGGATTGTGTCTGTGAGCATTGATGCTTTATTTCGATTTATTCTGTGCGCCGTTTGCAAGTTGTGTCGTAACGTATCAGACAAGTCTGCAAGAGCTCGTAAGGGATTCACGCTCCACGTAAAAACTGGATAGAGTCCGGGAATTAATGATTGCTGTTTGTTCGCTTTACACTTTTTCGGCTTGCAAAATGTTTCATTTTTTGAAAGAAAGGGAAAACCCTTCTCTTTCTTATCTCACTTTCTTCTCATGTTAGTTCTCACTTTTTTCATATTTCTATTTTCCTTTTGGTTCTGTCTGTTATTTGCGAGTGTCTTTCTTCTCTATGAATCTCTCTTGAGTATCTTAAATAACAACTTTCTTTTCTTGAAACCTACCCCAATTCTCGTCTTATTTTTTCCTATTTTACCTAATACATTTTTCTTCACATTCTTCTAATTTACTACGTTTCCCTTCAACCTCTCTTCTCAACGCTTATCTCTTAGGGTTCCCCTAACTACAACGGTCCTTTTATATATCTATCCTTGCTTCAACCTGTATGAAAGTACGTATACATCTATATACGTATCTATTTATATTTCGAACGACATGTAAATATTCTATCAGATAAAACAGTGACAGTGTTTTCCTCCTGAGTAAGTCTTGTCTTAGGCGCACAGACAGTTTTATTCTTATTTTCACTGGCACTCGTAAGTAACGGAAAGTTCTGGAAAACCAATAAAAAATCACTCAAGAGCAGAATGTCGGTCACCATGTTGGATTAGAAGGAAAGTCCAATCCCTGAAACAGTGAAGACTCTAAAAATCAAAAAGGCGCCTTGTGCTTCACTCAGGTGCACACGAAAAGCATTTCTCATAAAGTGTTTTTTATTATTATTATTATCATCATCAGCTAATTTTTGTGGGCTCTAACTGATTCCAGGTGACATATTCCATCAACAAATTCCAGCAGGAATGTAAACAAGTGGATTATAATTATTTTTAAATTAAAAAAACAAAACAAAAGAAACTTACAATAATTGTTTATTCTATTCATGTTGTCTGCACCAAATTGTACATTCAATGTGTAATAACGGAAGATCATTTCAAATTAGAGTTTCTACGTAATACAACATAGTTTATAAGCATTCAGTCAGATCATATATATATATCCATTTCTTAGTAACATAATTGTCCAAAACGATATCCCATCATTAAACGGTTGACGTTTCACTAGGCGTAGCCAACATAGATAGAATAAACAATGAAAAAAAAAAGGCCGCTGAAAGAATCGAACCTGCCATTGATAAAGGGCAGCTGCTATATATATATATATATATATATATATATATATATATATATACACACAACTCTTCAATGCAGTGTGGCAATATAGGTGATAATTTTATATATTAATTTATAGTAATAAATACATAAATTTGTATGAATTTGTATATATATATATATATATATATATATATATATATATATATATATATATATATATATATATATATATGCAAATAGATTTGTTCCAATATATGTATATGATAATTATGAATAAATTTGTATACATACATATAAATATATGTATATAAATTTGTTTATAAATATATATATTTATATAATGGGTTTTAAACAAGTGTATATATTTATGTCGGTTATTTTTCCTTAATCTTCGGGTGTCATCATTGCCTATTGTCATAAGCATCTCTGACGTCATTACGTTCAAAGATCAAAACCGTTGCAACTGTACAGAATATAATTAACACAGAAAATGTCAACGGAAATACCAAGGAGAGGAAAAGTTTGACGAGCCAAACTATTTCTTTTCCCATTCTTCTCCCGGTTCTCGCTCCCTCTTCATAGTCTCAATCATACTGCAGTAAGCAGACTTCTCATTTCTCACGATCTGATTTTCATTCTCTCTCTCTATATATATGTCCTTTCCCTCCTTCGCTTCACACTAATTTCTCTCCCTCTCTCTCTCTCTCTTTATATATATATATATATATATATATATATATATATATATATAAACATATATTCAAATTCATACATCTCTATGCACACACACACACACACACACACACACACACATATATATATGTATATATATATATATATATAATGTGATATGTATTTGTGAAAGCCTATGTGTCATTCAGTGATCTTTGGCACAGTGCCATCTAGACAGTAAATTAAAACCTAAACGATATGGGTGGATACGACACTAAAAATTGCATTGCTGCACGTATTAGGCACAAAGACACACACACGCACAGCCACACACTCACACAGCCACACACACACATACGCACATATATACATGGCTTGACTTTGCAAATGAAGATTTTTGGAAGGGCTATCCACAGCAGTGGGGCAATAAGCGGCTGAATAACTTTTCTACCTGTGCAATGAAGTTTTTTGATGAATTATGATTTGAATAAATATGTTTTATACTTACTATATACAATCAATCAGTATACACACACATGTCCACTTGTCAACCATATGATTGACAATAATGAAATACTTTTAATTAATGTTTGATATTTACTTTTCTCTTCACACACACACACACACATATATATATACATATATATGTATATAT
>OY735232.1:5370627-5383127 GCA_963457665.1 Thysanoteuthis rhombus | reverse complement strand
AGAAATCGGTGAAAGCAGCAATACACCAGTGTTTAGAAACTTGGTTAACACAGCCGGTGAACCAAGTTCAAAACCTGACGGAGAAAATTTGAATGTTTTTCCTTTCGATTTTTTTCTGATCAAATATCATCTGTTTCAGTCTATTAGACCCTCAGTCCTTCTAGAAAATTGTCAGTTTTAAGAAAATGTTCGGAGATTTTATGAGGGGGTTCTATTTACAAAGTAGCTATACTGCTGAATTGCCCCCGTACTTTCCATTTGTCATAGGTAACCATGCATGTGGATTTTTTTCAGTGCTTAAGCTGGAATATATATATATATATATATATATATATATATATATATATATATATATATATATATAATGAATGTGTTTCTGTATAATGGCAACTGAATATATATATATATATAAATATAATGGCAACTGAATATATATATATATATATATATATATATATATATATATATATATATATATATATATATATATATATATATATATATATATATGTATATATATACTGATATTAAGCTTAATGCAGTAGAACAGAGTTGGGGAAAATGTGCCACAAGCTACTTAAAGAAGAGAAAATATTCACGCAGTAGAAGATTTATACCCTTATTCCTATACCCGTAAGCCTTTCAGTGTGGTAAGAAGGAACAGGAGAATGAAGCAAAAAAATCTCATATGCACGCCTACCTATTCGGAGAATGCAGAATGGCTTCTGATTATTCAAACGTAAGAAGCACAAGATTCTGATATATAAACAGTGTTTGTGTGGATTAATGCATCAGTGCATGTATCCTAAAAGGTTCCAAATAAATTTGCTATAAAAATGCTAGCCTGGCTTTAATAAGGGAATTTCATCAAAACGAGGCTGCTTTTAAATGCAGTTTCTTATGAAATGTTGCAATTTGACAGGCGTGAAAAGTTCAAGTGAGGACATAATTTCGTACAGCAAAGAATATATATTTCGCCAAAAATACGCTGATCTGTGCTTCGTACACACACACACACACACAAATACACACACAAACACATACACAAACAAACACATACACACACAAACACATACACACATACGTATATATATTATAATTAAAGATATATTCACATGTACGTATTATTACGTACTTACGCATCTGGTGATGAGATTCGTGCACGTAGACTTATTATATCTATGTACACACACCGTGATTTCACGAAAAGGGAGAGTATAGCAGTCTTCCTAACAGAAAAGATGGGTTTGATAAAAGATGATTGCCTATATATATAGATATATATATATATATCAGCAGCGATTGGTGTGTCTCTTTGATTTGATGTGTATGGACAAATTATTCTTTCTTGGTTATTAACTGAATTCCGATAAGTAATTTTATATATATATATATATATATATATATATATATATATATATATATATATATATAGAGAGAGAGAGAGAGAGAGAGAGAGAGAGAGAGGGGGTAGATTTGAGGCATGTTTTTGAATTCACTGAGTGCACTCTAAAGAGAAATTGATGGATGTATGTTAGTAAATGAGGTGAAAATTTTGAAATCTTATCTAAACGTATAAATGTTGGAAAGAAAAACAAATTCTCAATGTTGCAAAATATTTCTTATGTAGAAAAACAAATTTTTGCAGCATCTTTAGAACAACCTTCATAGAAGTCGTCTCTATTCTATCAGGAAGTTTTTGACGAAGTATCGTAGATAAGGGTGAATAAATAAATAAAAATATTAATCGAAATATCAACTCACCTCTGTATCATCCTCGCCATGGAACCATACAAAAGGAAAATATCTACAAAAAAGATCCTTCATAAATTTATCACAATAAAAGACTCTATAGATGTGCCCAGGCTCTATCAATAAAAGAAATACAATATTTTTCAAAAGAAAAAAAATGCATCGAAAGGAAGTGGTTTAAAAAAAAAAGTAAAATTGATTTGGGAATGTTTAATAACATTTTTTCCGAGTTGCGTTTTCCACGTATTTACTTCTTGGGGACAAGAAAACAGAGGATCCATCTAAAAATATCTTATGAGGATAAATATCTATGATTGTGGGATTGGCAAAAGAAATACGTGAATGTTGGAGAGTAAGTTGAAGAGAAAGGGAGAAACAAATATGAATATGAATTCCTGAGGTCACCTATATTTTATCACCCAACTTCTTTCTCTTCATTCGGAACACTATTTTCAAGAATATACAATAACAATGAAACACTGAATTGTCTTCTCCATGGTGCTAGCTTGGGTGAATTTTATAAACATTCTGGTATGCCTTGTCGACAAAATGCGTTTGGAATAATCTCAGAGGCAGGAGTTGTTGGAAGAAAGTCAAAACTGTCTGTTCCCTAGACTAGTTGTCAACCATGGCTAAATAGCCTAGCATCTCTGCTAGTTTGAACTAGGTTCATCCATCCAATTATTTGTTCTGCTAACCGTAACGCAACCTACACCGATAAAAGTGTACTCCGTTTACCTACATATCTTAATGGAGACACAATAATTGATAAACGTATGGAGAAATCCTGCACTCACTTTCCGCTTTAAACGTCAAGATCATCATGTAACCGCTAAATCGGGAGAGTTGAAATCTTTCTCTGACATTCAATTAATTACTGAATACATCAAAGAAATAATAGGCAAACCATTTCTTCTTTCTTAGGGTTTCTTAAATAATACCCAGGCATTGGTAGTATTATTAAAACCAACATAAATAAGGATCATTATGAGGATTCGAGTAATGAAACGATAAAAAACGTTGATCCAATCGAAATGAAAACACGAAGCCACATAAAGAAAGGGAAGAAACAATTTATATTTTCCTCATAAATTGTTTTTCATTGAATCTTTTCGCTGTGTTATTGAAACAGACGTTTTGTCATGGCGAACATCTCACGAGATTATTGTCCACGAGTTCTCGGTCGGTTTGTCTCCAGGCGAATCCGTTGAACACAGAAGACGAAGTTTTAAGCTTTGTCCAATTTAAAAGCGCCATTGCCTGTAGAGATGTCTGCTTCCTAATTCAAAATCGAAATGCCTGCTGGGGGCTTATGTACAAATGCATGTGGCTCTGTGTTGTTTTCGGGGAAAAGGTGGGTACGGGGGGTGCATTTTTATATCAACGTACATTCTTCAATTGCAGCTTATATTCATTTTGAATGACACTAGATGAGATAAGATTAAAACGAGATAGATAGATAGACAATTAAGCAGAGACACAAACGGATAGATAGACAGACATTTTCAGACAGGTAGATAGATTTTGTCAGATAGATGGTTATTGTTAGATAGATAGATAAGTAAACACACACTGGCAGATAGAATGATTGATATATAGACAGCCAGACAGAGTGATAGATTGATTGATAGATAAAGATAGTCAGACAGACAGATTGATAGATAAATATATTGATTGATGCAGACATTGACAGAGAGATAGATTGATTGACAGACAGACAGAGTCAAACAGTCAGACACATAGATTGATAAACAGACCGTCAGATTGATTGATAGACTGTCAGATAGATAGATTGATAGACATGGATTGGTTGATTGACAGACATAGTCTGATGGGTAGATTGACAGACAAGCAGATAGGCAAGCAGATAGATAGATAGATAGATAGGCAGACAGGTAGATAGATCTACAGGCAGGTAGATTGATAGGTAGAAATATATGTCTATCTCGATAGAGGGAATGTATGCTACTGACACGAGAATTTTTTCTCTCTCACTCAATACATTAGCAGACATTGAACGCATAAAAATTAGATGTATTCGGAAGATGAATAGATGTACTCTCAAGATAAATGCATGAAAATACACACCTATACGACGGAGAGAGCTCATGTTATACGCACCATGTTCCATTGATCGACATTCATTTAATCTAGAACCATATATAGGCATGCATGCCTCCGTACGCATGCGTAAGATAGCGCAGTCAAAATACATCTATACAAAACCTATATCCTTGCTACGAGTCAGTATTCATGAAAGGAATTGACAAGCGTTGAATGCCCGCCATGTCTTTTTCATTGCTAACAATCACGTGAGACCAGCGCCTTCTAAATTCCAATGACAGTGGAAGGATTTTGATTGGTCGATATAACTCTCAAGCATTGAAATATGAACCCTGTACGCTTGGATCTATGATTTCCATAACACCAGAATCCACTCAGCACAAGATGCTTCGCCGGTTCAGAACTCTGTGCGGATGATAGGTGGTCTGCTGAGATGTGGATCTTAGGGTCAAGCTGGGGATATTGCCGTGCTTAGAAATTCTCTGTCGAAAATTGTTTTGAAGTATGTCTGTCTTCAAGCAGCTGGCGTCTCCTTTTATATTTTGCTCTCTACTGACGACCAAAGGCTCTGTGGTTAAAGAGCTACTTTGGGTGAGCCTAAATTTACGGTTCGATTATGATTGGGATGACTCACCAGCATCCACCCCGATACTTATATACACTTAGAAATATACGCGTGCATGTGTATGCGTGTGCATGTAATCGCAAGTATTAAAGACTCAGTGTACATATTTTGGTTGATGTTGGTGTGTTTGTATAGATATAAGTACAATTTTTTTCTGAGTTGATGAAAACGGCACCACCAATACATCGAATGCTGATTTTCAAGAAGGCAAGTCATATCTACTTGAACGTGAACAAATAAAACAAAAAAAAAATGATGATGCAACATTGTGTCAATGAACGGGGGTCTAGGGTCGTGTGTGCTGGCACGAAGAAAACCCTATCTAATCGTACTGGTTAGTATATCAAAATGAAATATGAGAGAGCTAAAGGAAAAATGGATGAAAATTGAAGGCTGGTAGGACAAGAGGGTAGGGGGTAGAGAGAGAGAGAGAGAGAGAGGGGGCGATAAGGTTAGAAGAGAGTCAGGAAAATGAACGGATGATCAAACTAGCTGTGTCAACTTGTGTTAATACGTCGGATATTTTACGCGATTTGCTTTGACACACAGGGCTGTAAAGATGGCAGCCAAAACACACACACACATTCACACAAAACAATTGACAAATTGAAAAAGTATATTTTAATGGTCCTGACATTTCAACATCATCCGGCACATGATAGCAGGTCGTTATTTCCTTTCAGCAAAAATATTCGCCCCAGTAACGCGATATGGTAGACTTTTTGCAAAATGGCGTTCAAGAGGACAAAAATAATATAATCGTTTAACGTTCTGACTCCAAATAAATCTATTCAACATAGTAGTTGAACAACCGGAGCCGCCAAAGAGGGCTGAGAGTTCTATCCATTTTTTAAAAGATATTTGCGTTTGTTTGTGTGTTCCAGCACTCCTAGTCATGTCATTTTGCCAGACTTGGACATTGTCACCAATATTCTACTAGTCTCCTCCAAATTGTATTTTTTTTTCGTTTTTGGTAAAAATGCTTTTTATTTTTCGAGGCCTTATTTTAAAAAATTACTAATAACATCTAGATTCTCCAGAATCTGGATATTACTATATGTTTTTATACGTTGTTTCAGATGTTTTTCGCTAGGAAACGTCTGTGACGTCATAAACAGAATTTATTTGGAGCATATCTATTCCAAGATGAATTGACGCTACGGCTGTTCAATCTTTGATTGTAACGATGAGTCTTTTTTCAATGACTTCTGAAGTTGATTCAGTGGAAGAGTTCATTGTTTCAAATGGTGGCTTAGGAGATATTTCTAGCAGAAAAATGTCCGAGTGGACGAATCCATTGTTAAGGAGAGAGAAACAGAAATCATACTTTTCATTACATAACAAAGAGTTTCAGAATTTTATTTTGAGATACTTGGGCTTGTCTCACCTTGAATATGTGAGCTGTTTATTTTCGAGGATCCTCAAAGAAAGAAATGAACAAAAATAAACGATGTATTTATATAGCTTGGGTGTGTGTAATTGTAAATCGGTTGGTACCGGATGGTTGATTCGATTGAAGAAGGCTGGTGAATACATTGGCCGAAAACAAATGAAAGGATAACAAAACAATGAGGACAGGCCTTCAAATCATTCAATATTCAAAAGGAATTCTCTGAAAATATCAGACAAAGACTGTTTTGTAATAAACTTGATGGTATATTAACGCCTTTGTCTGCCGATGAATAACAGACTGGTCGGCGCCTTTCCCGCGTTTATTCTTTATACACTCGATATCTAATTCGTTGGTCAAACCATTTATAGGCGTATTTAGATATTGATTTCTGTGTTTGAACATTACACACACACAAACACATATATGTGTGTGTGTTTTGTGTGTTAATGTGAGTGTGTGTTCATGTGTGCATGAGAAAGTGAAAAAGAAAGAAAGGAAAATAAATATCCTGTATTTTCTATACCATGCCTATCCATGTAATTTCTTTTAAAAGAGATTTATACATATTTCTGGTATTCATCTATTGCTATTGACGTATAAATATATTTTCAAAGGTTTTTAATATATATATATATATATATATATATATATATATATATATATATATATATATATATATATATATATATATATATATAGTGTGTGTATTCGATATCGGATGTGTGATGAGTGTTCTGTACATTCAACATTTAGTCAGAGTAGTGCTTTGAATATGTTGAAATAATGAATTTGCTACACAAACACGTTTATGCTTTTGCCTTTCTGGGCTTCTTCAGGCGAATAATTCGATTCGTCTGGATCTAAGTGTAAGAAATCATTTTTATTCTATCTATATTTCTTTTTTCCCTTTTCTACTGTTTTTTTCTTCTCGTTTACTTGTTGATCTGTTGGTAATTTACTTTTTTTGATCCTCCGGAAGGGAAGTGAATTCATGGCCAGTTGTTATGAATAACGAGTTGACAATATTTCAGACACTTTTTATGTTTTATTTTTATTGCCATGTTGGATATATATATATATGTATGTATATATATATATATATATATATATATATATATATATATATATATATATATATATATATATATATATATATATATATATATGTATATATGTATATATATATGTATATATATATGTATATATATATATCTATATATATGTATATGTATATATATATACGAGTATACATATATATATGTATATATATGTGTATATATATATGTATATATATATATATGTATATATATATATATATATATATATATCCAACAAACCTATTTCAGAAGTTGATATTTTCGTTATTTATAGAACTACAATGTTTCGTAGCTGCATTATGTTTCATAGTCCTGATAGCGTTATAGCTATCGGTAAGTCTTCAACGTGATATCAAGTCATTGAACCTAAATATGTTAGGGGCTTAATTTCTTTAGTCACCAGTCATTTAACAGTGCACTTATAAACTATTCATCCAATCCGATACAACAGAAGGTCAAGTGGAGGTACAGAGAAGAAGGTGGGCTTGCTTGTCCTGGGAATTAGTTTTTAAAATGATGCCTTTCAACTGTGATTGAACACCAATCAATTGCATCGGTTTAAAATATGCTACTCTTTCATTCAATAATCAGGTGTGCACTTTTTGCTGCATTTTTATCCTCAAACTTCATTGCTGAAAAGAGATTGAGGTCTAGGAAAAATGCGTCCATAATTTCACAGTCTTGTGTCAAATGACATCTTTGAAATGAAATCTACATGTGTCCAAGTGTTTTTTTTTCCCGATATATATATATATATATATATATATATATATATATATATATATATATATATATATATATATATATATATATATATTACACGTATGCATCTGGAATCGTATACACTTGAAATGTCATTATATTCATGAACATATATGTAAATATATCATCATGAGTACATTTGCATATATATATATATATATATATATATATATATATATATATATATATATATATATATATATATATATATATATACACACACGTGCGTGTGTGTAGCGATGTTCTTATCATCGAGCTAAACAGCCGCCGGTAATGCAAAAGCCAAAATACCTGATTTCACGCCAAATTCTCAACTCATTCATTTTTGGTCTGTTCGCTTCTTTCAATGATATAATTATGTATAAAGAAATGGATAGATATGATCCGACAGAATGATCATAAATTACGTTATATCATATTGAAACTTATTTCACATGATATCCTGTCATGACACGCTTAATGTATCACTTAACCCAGACAACGTAAATAAGGCAAAAAGAAAAAAAAAGGTGACTGCTGCAGGAATCGATCCTGTCACCTATAGGATAGCTGCTTCAATGTAGCAGTTGGTAATATCCATTTGCACACCAAATTTTCATCTCGTTTATTCTCAGTCCATTTGCTCCTTTTCAAAGCGACAGTTACGTATAACATATGAATGTGTAGTTAACAAATACGAAATAGATGTAAAAGCATTTACTTATATGTATCAGATATATTCATGTGTATGTGTGTATGCATGATATAGATACATGTGGTCCCTTTATAGCACGTCTATCTTTCTTTCATTCCCTTTGAAAACGGAGGAACACATTCAATTATTATAGGATTTCATCTCTGAAATGACCTCCTTATATCAGTTTTTTTTTCTCTGCATAACCTTCTTACTTCGAGTCGCATTGATTTTAACCGATGCCCAACACCGAGCGCCAATCTTTACCGCTTCAAGACTGCAAGGCGTGCATTATGACGCGAAAGGTTTACCGGAACTCAGATGGTGGCGGAAGTAGCAGGAAGCAGCAAGCGGGGTCGAAAGGGATTGAATGGTAGAATATTTCAAAGGAAAAAGAAAAGAAAGAGAAGAGGCCTAGAAAATGAAAGCCAAGAAAGGAAAGGGACAGACATGAGTACGGGTGGATTTAATAGGGAGGGATATGAGAGAAAATGTTTAGAGAAAAAAAAACAGAAAAGAAGATATAAAGAGATATAATCTATTAAGAAAGTCAAAAAGAAAGGAAAACAACGTGTGTGAAGGCAAATAAAATTGGTGAAGAAAGGAAAGTAAATGACATTGGAACGTGTATAGAAAGAAAGACTAATAGATATAAAGAGAGATAGAATCTTTGTATGTGTGTGAAAATGGTATTGGGTAAGAGAAAAGGACAAGAAAAACAGACCTGGTAAGTGGTTTAGTAGAAACCGTCATATGGTCAACGTCTTTTGTCAAAATGCTGAGCTGGGGTGATCAATTAAAATGGTTGGAAAAAGGGGTGATCAAAGGATAAGTTACTTTTCTCGCCTTTGTTGTGTAGTGATCATTTAAGAAAGTATGATTTAAAATACATACAAACGTGAATGCTGCTGGCCACACGCCGCATCAATATTTTCCTAGAAATAATTAATTGTAAATGGATCCGCCGAGATCCCATGTGCAACCGAGGCCGACAGAATTTTAGATGGAGAGACGAGCTAGACAAGTTCAGGAAGTACTGGCTCTGCGACGCCCATGATAGAGAAGTGTGGCAAATCCTAGGGAAGATCTATGTCCAACGACGGACGTTAAAAGACTGATGATGATGATGATGATGATGATGATGATGATGATGATGATGAAATGTTGAAAACATCAGCTCATTGGCTCTACCGGTGCAGTATGTATCTATGATACATACAAAACCAGCCAGCCAGACCTATTTGAAAACTGAAGAAACCTATTTTGATAGTTTTGGTGACAGTTTTGGTTGACGTTTTCTAAAAGAGATTTTATAGGAAGCTTTGAATCTTGTGAAGAAAAACGTTGAGGAATATTTCGCGAAATCGAGATTGCTACACGAATGGATAGGTATTAAACGAAAAGGGAAAAGAAAGTTCGAATGTTCGCCGCTTGGTAATGCTAAAAGATTGTGCAAAGGATCAAGAGATTGAAAGATAAAAAAAAATAACTAGATATGAAAGGGTCTGTTCGCAAGGAAGAGAATTGGTGACACGTACGGTTTTAGATTTAAGAATGAGATATTTGAAAAGGTCCTGAAAGCAGGAAATTGAAGAAAAGTAGATGTACATGGCAAAACTAGGGGCACAAACAATCTCTCTCTTTCTCTCTCTTTCTCTCTCTCTCTCTCTATATATATATATATATATATAGATATGATGTAATAATACGTAAGCACATTGGCTGCATTAAGCAAAGGCTTACATACACGCATACATGCATACACACACACACACACACACACACATATATATATATGTGTAATGCCATCCTTTGAAACTTTAGAAAAGTTTCACTGTAAACTGCCAAATTTCTGGAAGATCTAATTGGTTGAGAGCGCGTAAAATACAAACAAATTTTATAAACAGATTTGCAACCCTTAGGGTTCAGCCGTTCGCGAGACTATAAGTCACGTTCACACAAGATAAATATTTGCTGTCTTTGGGGTATATGCGCGTGTGTGTGTGTGTGTGTGTGTGTGTGTATATATATATATATATATATATATATATATATATATATATATATATATATAAACACTGTATCGGATCGCAGCATTACATGTACAATTACAAACACACACAGACATGCAGACATATATATATATATATATATATGTATATATATATATATATATGTATATATATATATATATATATATATATATATATATATATATATATATATATATATATATATATATACGTAGCTTCATCAATACTTCTCTATCCATATGCACTGTTCAAGAGTATCAGTATATACGCATGGAATCATAAATAAAATAGCATATTACTTATATGAACTCTGATTAAGTCAAGTAGCACTTGCGTGTCTGCCAAGGCTGGAGATACTGGTGCGCTTTACTTTATACATGAGGTTAGGAAGGGTGTTGAAAGGAAGATCTCCGTCCACTTCCATCGATCGTGGCCGTAGATAGAATTACAATTAGAAAGAATCCCGCTTCTCTCTTGACCCTGCAATTTTCTCGCCAAAATGTTCTTTTTCAGTGAAGCAATGGCGTGCATTATGTCAAGGCTTTCACCACAAGGCAACATTTGGCCAAGATTAAGAGCGATAGACACCACTGGAAGCTTTCAACATCTTTGTGTCTGTTCTCCTATAAATGGTGCTTGTGGAGGAGCAGTTGACGGCATGGGGAATGGGATAATACCCTTGGAAGAAGCATTTATTGGTTTCTCCGCCCCTGCCTTTGCAGTCTTGCGTGGTAGGGTAAAGCCCACCCCCACCATGACTGCTTTAGAAAGACCTATGCCTGATTAACGATATTGAAAATTGGTGATAAAAAAAATAATAAAATAATCTGATTATTCGCGTGTAAATAGCAATGGGCTGGTCATGTTGAAAGAATATCAAACAACGGCTGGATATATCTATATATCTATATATATATATATATATATATATATATATACTCTCAACATGGATCCCCGGATATCATATGCGAAATTATGGCCGGCAATAGTTAAGATAGCTTTAATAACAAGTTATTGGCTCCGTTACGCTTGTTAAAGAGAGGTCTTGCATATCTTGGGGATGTCTGTGTCCAACCACGGACGCTAAAAAGTTGATGTTGATGATGATGATGATGATGATGATAATGATGATTATGTTGGCCTTGATTTTAATTTCAAATTGTTTTTCCCTCCTATTCAAACTTGAATTACGAGTGTACTTAACCTCTCTTCGCCCCCCTTTTCTTATTTTTTTCTTTTTTTTAGCAAAAAATTCCCCTTTTAATTGATGCAGATCGAATTCTAATCAATGATTCTATTTCGTTTCATATACTTCATTCCAATTCTATTTTCTCTCTCTTATTGTCAGACTCCTTACTATTGAGTTCTGGATTAATTTTCGTATGTAACAACAATCACGGATGACAATGACTATGAAACCAGTGACGTCATGAAACAAATAACAGTGACACTGTAACATATGCAAAAATTGGGGTCGAATTCACTCCCATTTCTAAATCTGACCTCAAGTCGACTTGTTTGGCTGAAGTGTGCAAACCTCATTTATAGGTACTTCTAATAAACGAGTTGAAACGGTACGTGTAGTTTGGGAAAAAATATAGTATGCAAGAATGAATTATGTTTCGCTTGCTTTTTAGATTTTGATGACGCTGGGGAATCTGAACCCAGCGCCGTCTAGCTTGCTTTTTCCTTCGTATGTCTTCACTCCTTATAAACCTTTAAGTATTATAGACATAGTCTTGCCCAGTGCCATAAGTGAGTAATAGTACCTGAAATGTATGTCCATGAAGAGTTAAAAGGATATGAATTAATGGCAATTAAGTAATAGACAGTGCTGGAATGTTTCAACATCTTTGAGTCAGACTTTCTCTTATCAAATTCTTTTTGAGAACTTTTAATTTCGACTTCTTCCCTCTCGATTCGCACTTAAATGCACTTAACCTCGTTTCTCTCCTTTTCTCTCTATCCTCCTCTTTTTTTCTTCTTCTTTTCTCTCTTCCTTTTTTTCTCTTTGATTTTCTCTTTTTATTCCTTTAGATCAATTTTTTTTCATTCTGTCTCATATTCCCGATTTCTGTTTTCTAATTTTCTTCTTTTTATT
>OY735232.1:5330627-5365627 GCA_963457665.1 Thysanoteuthis rhombus | reverse complement strand
CTTGCCATATACTTGCTGACGTGAATTACAGGGAGAAAGTTGTTTATTATAATCATAGATAATGTTATCAAATCGTCATAGCAATCAGTCAGTCAATCTCAAACACGTTGTTTGATTTGAAGAAGAAAATTAATCAAATATTTTTGTTAACTGTATTGATTTCCTACAACGTTAAAGTATACATAATGATTTTAACGCAATTTACGATCATTCTGTCGGATCGTATATCCATTTCTTGATAACATAATTGTTACGTTGAAAGAAACAAACAGAGCAGATATAGACCATTGACAAACAAGAAAGAGAATTCGGAGTTTAAACATAATTTTGGCCTTTGCACTTTGACATACACACGCACGCGCATATATTTGAGAGATTCAGTTACGTATACAATTAAACTGAAATTAATTGAAAAATATAGACGAAAGTAGAAGGATGTACATATAGATGTGAGCAAAGAGATAGATACCGAGATATGAACAGATTTAGATAAGTATATTGTTATGAACTGTGATAGCAAGGTCGATATGAATAGAATGGGATCGAAATGGACAGAAACATGTTGTCTGAGACAGGTACAAACGAGGAGAGATAGAGATAAACATATGAAAAGATTTCGGAATATATATATATATATATATATATATATATATATATATATATATATATATATATATATATATATATATATATATATATATATATATATATATATGAGAAAACTATCTTGATCTCAATAAATAGATATATTGATCGATCAGTTGGAGAGATTGTGCTCAAAAATAAAGAAACGAAGTGTCGCTTCTGAAGAAAATATCACAATTATACGAGAACATTTAACCCTGACTGTATCTCCGACATCATATTAAACGCTCAGAAAGCAGAATCACGCGGTCTTGTTACAAACGATGAAAGACGAGAGATTGAAGAAATCCAAGACGCAAATATGAGAAAAGGAAAGGTGGTTGTCCTGATGAAATGGAATACGATTTCAGAAATCGTAGTTAATCTTCATCAAGTGAAAATGAAGAACGATTTCTTCATACAACACTTCCCGCGTAGATATAATCAGCTTGCAATATCTAAATAGATAAACCACACAGATATAACACTTGGACTTGCTGTTTAAATGAGATATTATTAACCACTAGCCGAAACTGTCAACACAGATCTCCTCAGTTTTATAGTTGGTCTATCTGTCTGTCTGACAATGTATGTATAAACGTGTACAGGCAGCAATAATGGAGCTACAGGGCTGGAAATTCGAGCAATTATCCCTTATTATGCCCGGAAATTTTTTTTTTCTAAAATTCCCCAAATACGTTTTCATTTGGGTGAGGGTTGGAGGGTCAATTTATAATACACATTCATGCTAAATTGGTCCCTAGTTTGTGCTCTGCTGTGATTTTAGTAACCAAATAAAGGGAAGTGATTTACTCACTAATCACACCTTTTCCCAGTTTTTTAATTGATCCCCCCCCCGTTTGGAATTCTTTCGTAATGGTTTCTATTGAGTAACCAACCAGACCCGTTTTTGTCATTATCATTGTTACCATTTAGGAATTCTGCCTTGAATAGATATTAGTCTAAATTATCCTCTAAGTAACTTATATCATTCTATATTTTCGTTACATCTTAGTCTGAAGTCATGTGAAGTTAACCATTGTCTGGTGTTTCAGAAGAAAAACTCAAACAGCGGCTATATCACGTCATCTCAAAGCAATAGAAAAGGTTAAGATGTGGTTAAATGGACCCCACATGAATTGAATGAAATGTTCCCTGACAGTGGCAGACACCACACCTATCAGCTGACTGTGTCTATCCTTAGAGAATTCGGATACGATATCTTGAAGCAACCTCTATTTTCCCCTGACATTTCTCCTTACATCTTTTCAAGCATTTCAATAACTTCAATAAAATGTTCAATGATAAGGAAAACATAATTTTTGTTTATACTAAATTTGTGATAACGAAACTTCCAAAATGTTATAAAGATGATCCATTATCAAGAGATAATCGTTGGGAAATATTTGTTGCTTCAAATGGGCCATATTCTGATTATATAAATATTTACCGTTTTCGGTTGATTAAATCATCTCTAATCTTACGATACAAAATTGACTTTCCATATGGAACAACTTGATAAAGACTGACACTTTGAAAAATATGTCAGATATCGATGGAACGTGTGCGAATAAGCCTAATCATTAAGTATTTCAGTTTTGTTGGAGTGGCTAATCTCTCCCACTTGGAATGTATGTAAACAAGTGATTTTGGACGCGGGGCACACGTCCTAGAATTCCGACAATTTGTATACATTGGGGAGAAATTTCGAATATTTAAGTGAACATGGAGAAGCGCTCTGCGGCTCAAAACTGAGTCGTGTCAAGACTCAATTGATTATTCCCTGATTATACAATACTGTTAATTCGTAATTATCCAGTACCATGGTACTAATTATTCAGTATTATTAGTTACAAATACTACTATAGATTACAAAGAAATTAGTAATCGTTAAATTTTTGCAATAAAAACATTACAAAAAAGCGGACTAAACCTCATATATCAGTATATTTCAGGGGTTCCACCTATGTATTGTACCTCCAGAGCTCAGGCCGTTCTGTGGCTCAAAACTGAATCGTGTTAAGAATCAATCGATTATTTCCTAATTACACAATATTGTTGATTCATAATTATCCAGTACCATGATGCAAATTACTCAGTTCTATTAATTACTAATACTACTATAGATTCTAAAGAAATTAATAATCGCTAAACTTACACAATAAAGAAATTACAAAAAAGCGGCCTAAAGTTCATATATCAGTATTTTCACAAAGAATTTGCGGTATGATGTATAATTGATTTTCTCAGAGAGGGTGGGAGCATTAGTTTTTTTCATAATTGTCGATGGGGGCATTGAGAAAAAAGGTTAAGTACCCCTGATGTAAACAGACGTTTTTGGAACTTTGCCATCGCCAGTTCTTTCAGAAAAATACACCATCTTATTGTTTGTTTGTTTTTAAATTTTGAGATGAAAGACGGCACATCAGAGCGACCCCCATTTAAAAGGAGAACAGCGAAAAAATGTAGGTTTCTAAACATGGAAATGAATTTAAAAAAAATATGGAAAATTTAACGATGTGAAAGGAATGTGAGTCATAGATAATTGATGAGGACGAAGAAGAGGAGAGTCAGAAGGTGGTACCACACAACATTACCGCACAGAAGAACTTAATCATAAGTAATATTTCAGTTGACATTTTTAGAACAATCTTAAGTGCTTTTAAAAGCCGACGGGCATTCTTTCTTTCGTTCTTTCAAACTTTTCTTTGACTCTTTCGTTCCCTTTAGTAGTTCCTGTATTCTTTTACTCTTTCGTTTTGTTTAGTATTCCGCGTTTTCTTTCACTCTTTCGTTTCGTTTAGTATTTCCTGTTTTCTTTCACTCTTTCGTTTTGTTTAGTATTCCGCCTTTTCTTTCACTCTTTCGTTTCGTTTAGTATTTCACATTTTCTCTCGTCTGTTACTCTTTTCTTCTTACGGCCTCTGCTTCTGTTTGGTCTTGTTTCTTTCATTCAGTCATCATTTCATTCCTTTCCATTCAATGGACTATTATTTCTTCTTTTTGGTTTTTGGTTTTCATTTGTTCTTTCAAACCTTACTTTCACTCTGTCGGTTCGTTTGGTATTTTGCGTTTCCTTCCCTCTGTTACTTCTCCATTCTTTCATATGCACCGTCTTTACCTTCGTTAATATTGTTAGTTTTTTTATCAATTCATTTTTTTTTCTTTTTCGTGATATTTCCCTACATTTTCTCTCCAAGATTTTACTTCATTTCTTTATTCTTCTTTATTTTTTCGATGCTAGTTAATTCACTCATTAATCCATTCCCATATTTCTTTTTTTATTCCTTCTCATACATGCATACCCCGTTTTTCGAAAGTTCGCTTTACGCCACTTCTCCGCTTTTACGAAAAAACGACAAAAAGCTAAAATAGCGTTCAGCATTTGTCTGATAGCATGCTGCTTTCCAGACAGCACACAACCTCTTCTGTCTCTCTCTTACATCCAGTTTTCTGTACCTCTTACCAACCCAATCCCCAATGACTCACTCCAGCATACCAAAATTACCATTTTGTGGTCCAGCGTATCCCGAGACCACAAATGGTAATTTCGGTAAAAAAAAATCCCATGTGAATTAATGGTAAGTGTTTCTTCTCTTTACGCCATTTCGGCTTACGTTTTTTTTCTTTTTTCAATAAAAACGGCTTACTTTCGAATAGTGAAGGAAATCTGAATCTTTAAACGTTTTTTTTCATGATTTCAGTCGTTTTCAATGGTTCTTGTTTTTCCCCTTCGTTTACGATTTCTTTTTATTCCTTAATTTTAGTTTTGATCCCCAAATACTTTCGTTCGTCACACTCATTCATAATTTATTTTCTCTTTTCATCCTTGCATTATTCCTTTCATCAACATTTTCCTTCAGTCTTTACCTATTCATTCAATTCTTATCTCGCTCATTTTTTTTGACATTCCTTTTTCTCTCTTGCCGTTTTCTCTTCTTTCAGTTCTATTTCACAGATCTATTTCACAAATTTTCCCTTGTCGAATCCCCATTTTCATTGTTACATTCATACCTTTATTTACCTCTACTAACGTAGTTGGAAGAGGGATATGTATTCAATCATGTCTGTCTGTCTGCCTGTTTGTCTCTCTGTTCACCTTATATCTCTAAAGGTTTTCAGTGAGTTCCAACATGTTCTTGGAGGGCTTGCAATGGAGTAAGGGGGAATTGATTATTTTTAGGTGAATCCAGTTCACAGTTACTTCCCCTGTACCGTAGCTACATATGAACTGATTTCTTTCATCATTTCTCACAATGACATTGGTAGAGGTATCCGCTCTCTGAGTGCTTCGCAGTTCTTTTATGTACGAAGCACTCTTTCCTTTTCCCTTTCTTTTTTCTTTCTCTCTTTGACAGTCTCTCTCTTATACAGCACCTCTTTTTCGTTCTCTGTCTTTAATCTTTTGCTTCTTCACAACCCGGTTTCGTTCAAAAGTTCTCTTTTATTCTACTCAATTTTCATTTCCCTATTTTAATCTTTTATTCAAAACAAGAGACATTTGCTCTCCAAAGCGACCTGCGTTACCTGGTTGCTTACAATGACGGTTTTCCTATTTGATTTAATACTTCACTATTTTTAAACTTTTCAAAATCGACAGAGACGACAGAAACAATTTAGCAGTTCAGATCATGTGAATAAAGGTACGGGCATGTACACTGAGAGATGACAACAAATGTATGAATGCAGATGCTGATATATGTATATATATGACGACAAATGTGTAAACACAAATATATATATATATATTTATATATATATATATATATATATATATATATATATATATATATATATATATATATATATATATATACGACAGTGGATCAATAGGCACATATTCTGACGCGTACGTATCTGACGAATATTGCTCCTACATTTTTACAGTATAATGTTAGATCAATGTGATTAGTATTCATCGCAGAATTGAGTACATTGACAATGAAGGAGATTGCATTGAAAAAAATATTTGTTGTGTGTAATATATGTTTTTTACCTCTATAAGCTTCGGATGTATTGGCATACATACATACATTCATACATATATACATACATGCATATACACACACACACACACACATATATATATATATATATAGATATAAATGTATGTATATGATCAGACAGAATGATAATGAATTGCATTAAATCATATAGACACTTATTTGAAATGATCTCCCATTATTACTCAGTTTATGCATTTCTCACCCAAGGCAACTTGATTAGAATGAACAACTTGAGAAAATGGGGCTGCTGCAGGAATTGAACCTGTAACCGATAGGGTAGGATATATATATATATATATATATATATATATATATATATATATATATATATATATATATATATATATATATATATATGGATATATATATATATATATATATATATATATGGGTGCATGTGTTTGAGAGAGAGAGATAGAGATTTCAGCATAGGTCTGTAGACTACTATGCGTTATTTCACGTAATTGTGGTGTAATATAAACTATTCTAGAAAGATCCCGAATTTGCTGACAACCTTCACGATTTCCAAATAATGCTAAACGAACTGAATGAAACAAGTTGACCTCCAATAACAAAAGTAAAAGTCATGTAAAACAAACGCCCTAGGGACAAAGATGCAACGATGAAAATCAAAATGCTTAACTGTAGAATTAGACCACTCCATGTACCTCGAACAGCGAATCTGCTTGGAATCCTCGAAAGAAGAATAAATCGAGGAAAGAATCAAACTTGGTTGGGAAACTTCCGGTCGACATTCGAGAACATGAAAATCCCACTAGTCTTGGAGAGAAAGGCACACAATCAATGCATCATCACGATAGTCACCTATGGAGCAGGAACAAACTGAGAACCATGTAATGTGCACATGAGAGAATTAGGCTCAACATAGCATGAAGAGATCATAAGACAGCACAGTCTGTTGAAGAAAAGACAGGAGTACGAGATATCATAGAAACAGTAAAAAAAAATAACAAAAAAACTAATGGCAATAGGCTGGACATGTTGGAAAAATTTCAGTCAACCGCTGGCCATCAAAACTATCAACGTGGATCCCCGGAGATCATATGCTAAATTTTGGCCTATAGAAAGTGAGACAGCATGACGAGCGAGATAAATTCAGAAAGTACTGGTTCTGTGATGCCAATGATAGGAGAAGGTTTATGTTCCACGACGGACGCTAAAAGGCTGACAGTGATGATGATTTCTTATTTAATTAGTAAGCAAATATTATGAATGGATCTATAAACTGGGAATGCCTGTTCGAAAGCCAGCTCCCCAAATCCTGGGACTGACTTGTGCTCTAGAAAAATCAAGGATTATATGCCCTCTTGTCTACCAACTCTTATGTAGATTGATGAGTAAAAATGAATTTTGTTTCTCTTCGTCACATGCTGTGATGATGAATACTGACTTATCTAAAGAAGAAAAAACAAAACTGTGACTTGATTTTTCTTTCGTTCTCCATTAATATGCTTTTTTGTGTGCATTTCATAATATTTTTGGTTTGAAAATATTTGCGGCGTTTATTCCGTAGCTGATTTAGTTCTTAAAAAATGTTTTGTTACGCATTTTCATCTCTGAATCTAACAAAAATCGATTTCTAGATAACTAAATAACACTCCAATACAATTGTATTGCTTACGTATGGGATCCACAAATGTTGATAATTGGATATCTTGATAGAATTTGGTTTTCCTTCCAAAATCTAATTCTAATTTATTCCTACTCTAACACACATACACACACATATATATGTATATACATTCATATATATATATATATATATATATATATATATATATATATATATATATATATATGCATACATATATATATATATATATATATATATATATATATATATATATATATATATATATATATATATATATATATACATATATATAAAGTTTAGACAGATTTACGGTTTTAAACACTAAACACACTATAAAAGACTTTTCCAAAATCTTTTTTTTGTGTAATTTCAGTCGCTTATTTCCCAATATCTGTAAATATAATTTGAGTAATTTTTCCAGTGTTTTTTTTTTAATCATTTTCTTTTTATGTTTTACACATAATTTGATATTATTATATAATGTGTAAATTTTCTCTTGTTGGGATCATCAGTTGTTTATCATGTAACTGTTTCGGAGATTTAAAAACAATATAGCTGTATGAACATGGCACCCAAGATGTGTTGATCGAACACCTCCCCTCAATCTTGATATATAGCTAATGTCATTCATGTAGTTTGTGGCTTGTTATGTAAATGTATTTATATATGTTTTTTGTGTTTCTCTTTCTTTTCATTCTTTTTTTTGTTTTCCCTATTTCTACCATTTTTCTTCTTTCACCCCCTTCTTCCCTGTTTCATTTCATCGGTGTTTCCCTCTCTGTCTCTGTCTCTCTCTCGTCAGTCACCAATCAGTGTATTTCTTCTTTTTTATAAAAACATAATCAAATCAATGTATGTGAGAAAATATCCATCACACCATCGACAATCAATGGAAGTCCATTTAGGATAACCAATGGATCTAGAAAATGCTTTGGTCACGTCACTTTACTCAGCTGTCTCTTATTTTCCCGGTCCCTCTCAGCCAAAAGGGTCAGAGAAATATATTTAAATGATTTATGCTCAAAATACTGAGAGAATGTCCATGGAGAGTCACACATCGAAGAGATAGATGTATATCAATAAAAAAAAATGTGTCTTATGAGCGCGAAGCTGGATTTTATGAGAATTACAGTGTACTGATTTGAATAAAACTGGTTTATTTTACTCTCCTTCTCTTTTTTTTTTCTTTTGATTTTTCACTCTTTCTTTTTGTCCTCTTTTTTTCTTTCTGTTCATCTTTCACCTTCTCATTCTTTTGTATCCATCTTTCTTCTCCCCCCCCTTTAAAGACTTTTTACTGCTTATCTTCATTTTTTTGCTCATCTTCTTTCATGTCTCTCTATTTCAATAGTTTTCTCTCTTTATGTCTCTCTCCCTTTTTTCCATGTCGTTCATATTTTTCTCTACGTTCGTCTTTTTTCGTCAATTTTTTTTCATTTCCATCTTGCTTTCTCTCTTCTTTCTTTCCTTCCAATTTACTTCGTTGCCTTCTCGCTCAGTCTCTTTCTTTTCTCAGCTATCAACTCAAAACTTCGTTCTTCTACACAATTCAATTGTCTTTCCTCTTCTGCGATACTCTTTTACCAATACCAATACTTCTCGATTTCCTTCCTACCCTCTTTCAATCCAGTAAATCTTTTGCACAACCATTTGGCCATTTTTCAAATCGAATAAAACAAAGAGAGAAAAAAAAAATAATTACAATAGTAAAACCTCGACTACCACAAAAATGTCCATTATCCAATCTCACTGAAATGATATATTTATGCATCTAATAAAATATCTGTAACGAAGGTTTGGGGATAGGATTGAGGCCTGCTTGTGGATTTTCCCCTGACATAATTTATTTATTTTGTCGCTACCTTCTGCCCGACTCTTAACCTTAGATGCTCTCAAAACTCACTTCCCGCTGAGGCTTTCTTTGCAAACAGAGTGAAAAATAAGTTCCTACCGATGATGGTGATTTATTTCTTTATCGAGTGAATATTTCGAGACTCTCTCTTGAACAAAACAAGAGAGCAATAATTCATTCAAATTGATCAAATCAGGGTTAGGTAAATTTGTCTGTAGAATCAGCGAAATCTTGCTGCTGTGGGGGAATGTAACCTAGCAAGTATTTGTTATTGGAATATGCAATTTAATATTAATGACAGTCACCGTTTGTCACGACTGTAATTGGTTATAGTAGTCTTTCTTTTGTTTCTATACTGACAGATAACTGTCGAATTCCCGTGAATTCAGTCTCTCATTTGCAGTAATAAGCTGCTCTATGAATAATCATCTAATTTTGAGAGATACATTTAGATTAAAGTGATGCGACTGGTTTACCAGGGAAAAAAACCTCTTCCGTCACCCACCGCAGGGTCGTTGGGGCTCGATAGATGATTTCATCATAGATGAGTAGAAGGGCGGAATAGCCTAACGGAGCCCATCTATCTTTCACCAGGTTTGGAATAAGAGTAGCCCAGCTCCTAGACTGGTTGCCAACTATAGCTGGAGAGCCTATTCTGCCCTGATATTTACCCATAGCCGGGAGCAGAAAAGATAGATTCATGCCTTTCCCAATGGTTTTAGCTAGAAGTGAAAAAAAACCTGTCGAAACAGCAGTTTGAACCATTCGTCATATTGTAAATCGTTCTACCACTCTGTTCCAAAACACCATCCTGCAAAACCCGACTTCTATTTTAGATTGTGATATTTTTTAGTAATTACCGCCCAACATATTGTTTGTACCCTTATTTTACCTTATTGTGTGGACCACAATTCATCAATTTAATTATTAGGAAGCATTGTTTATACGGCATTCGGGTGGTGTCGGGCGTTGATTCTGATCACCATAATTCAAAAGAGGTTGATAGTAATTTTGACGGTTATAGGTTTCAGGTTTTACCCAAAAAAAGCGCATTTTTATCAATAAAAAAAAAACCTTTCGTAAGCCAAAATGGCGAAAAGTGAAGAAGCGATAACCATTGATTTATATATGTTTGTACGTTTGCACGTGTTTCTGCATGTGTGTGTATTTTCGCATGTGTAAATGTATGTGTGTGTTTATGCGTGAAGACCTTCACAATAGTTGGGCAGCCAATGAAGATTTCATTTCATTCACATGCGCAATGGTTCCAAAACTCCTCCGGATCACGGCGCCCTTAGTATGTTTGTTTTTTCATTCACGGCACCCCTAAGTCAAATTATACTAAATAACTGCATTTATGTTCATGTGCTTCTGCCACTGGTTTGTGTCGTATCATCTCTCTGGCGATACTAATGTTCAATAGAAACTTCACATTTTCATGAAAGCAAGGGATACAACTTTAAAAAAAAAACAAACAAACCTTAATTCAATTAAACTATCATTTTCTTTTCAAACCTAATAGTATCATTTACATTTTTGAATACTTAGCGGCGCTCTTGGGGCCTGATCGCGGCGCCCACGTTGGAAGTCACTGCAGTAGCGAATAGTCTGTGAGACGAACTTGATAACTATCATTTTATGCTGGGCCTCCAGATGCGTGCGCGCGCGCACACACATACGTATGTAAATACTGACAAACATTTACGCACAGACACACACTCACAGACACAAGCAGACCCACACGCACACACACATATATATATATATATATATATATATATATATATATAGAGAGAGAGAGAGAGAGAGAGAGAGACACACACACACACACATACACACACACTCAGGGTGCAGATTCCCCTAATATAGAAAACCAACAGAAACATACACTTCTCGAGTGTCTTTCATACCTTTCTTATACATCGCAGATAGCCGATGATAGCTATACAAACAGAGTCATCCCAAGTTTTGGTCAGACCATCCACTAACGACTTCAAATACGGTCTCATCCCACCCATTCGCAACAAAAATAACACCAACGCTCGGAGATCTCCCAATCTTTATTTTTTGATTGCACTGAAAATGTAGGATAATTCTTACAAAACATTTGTGAATAAACACCCATTCACCAAACTTGTAGTTTTTCTTTTGTTGTCCTTAAATTTTCATGATATACTTATACACACACACACACACACACACACACATATATATATATATATACTTATGTATATGTATATATATGTATATACTTATGTGTATATATATATATATATATATATACATATGAATATATATATATATATGTTGATGATCAATTTACATCAACAATAAAATCGATTATACATATACATATGTTTATATAAGATTGTATTGTTGATGTGAAATGATCATCTACACACACACTGAGACATATACATATATATGTATATATATATATATATATATATTCATATATATATATATATATATATATATATATGATTGTATTGTTGATGCAAAGTGGTCATCAACACACACACACACACACACACACACACACACATATATATATATATATATATATATATATATATATATATATATATATATATATATATATCGAATCTTATGTAAGAGAGCGTCGTTAAGAGGACGTGACAAATGGTTCAAATTGCAACAATTTTCCGAAAGTTTCTACGTGAAACATTCAAGTATCGTTAAAAATCTTGAACGTAAACGGGCTGACTCGAAGTGGCTAGACATGAAGTCGTTGAGACATATTCGAGCAACGTCTGTTCAAAACTTTCATTTTATGGCGTCCAGCGGTAATTAAAGCCAATGGTCCGACAAGATTAACAGATAAGGGGACATAAAGAAGTCGTTTAACAGAAAGATTTTACGATCGCGAAATAAGATGTTTGCGTGAATAATATTAGCAAGAAAGAGAAAAGCGAGAAAGGAAAGGTGGACGTTTTTGCATCTCCTCCCGTGACTGTGTGCGTGAACAAAGACGCAATTTTTCACAGAGATCGTGTAAAAGGAAAAGGTGTTTGTGTAGAGAACTTATGAGTATAAACCCGTGTGTAAATCTTCAGGTGTGTCAGACTGTCCCTACATGTTGTATGCTACGACAAAAACGTGTAGTTCTGCGTTATCGTTGATAGGTGTTTGAACTATGGTTCTTAAACAGAGTTGCCTTATGCCAGACTGAGGAATATATTTTACTTTCGCGGCACACTGACAGTTGAAATAAAATAAACACGTCGAGTTAATCACTCAATAGGAACCGTCACGTGAGTGTATTGATTGAGATCAACTCAAAAATTGGAAAAAAGTGGTTGCTTCTCTTGACTTTTTTGGCAATGATCATTAAAAAGATTGAATTGAATTAAAAAGAAAACTAATGTGATCAATTTAGCATAAATCTACGTTGCATTTTGAAACCCTTAAAAACCTAATCGAATTTTTTTTTTGGACATAATATCGAGTGAATGCTCACCTTTTCAGCCCTCTGCCTACATTGATGATGTCTGTGCGTGCAGTACGCACATAGCCGGCCAGACTAGCAAAAAAATCGAAAGAAACTTTTGAAACAAACTTTTTAAAATATCTAAACCGATATCCAATATCTGAAAACCATTTTATATTGTCTTCATATTCTCATTGCCTTTTTTGGGGGCCGGGGATAGGATTTTGTATTTGCGTCATTTATTTTATGTAATTGTATTATTCTGAATATATTACGAGATATCCATATATTTTTGTTTTTGCCCCCTTTGAATTGTTGTCGTATTTGTTAGTTGGGTTATTTCCCCTGGTTTATCTTGAAAGAAATATCTCCTTCGAAAAAGCCATCCCTCTAAGTTGCTCCGATTGACAATTATTCCCAATTTTTTTCCATTGTATAATCATCATTTCTCTTGTCATTGTAAATATGTAAACTTTTACAACTGCGTATCAACAGAATTATCATCAGACTGCTTCCTCCGACAACATAAGAGCAAGTATGTTATTCTGTTTATAGAACCACTAGGAGCCGTCAGTAATATCTGTTTTTAACGACACGACATTTCCATCATATATATTCGAAATCGATTTTCTTTGCATTTTATTTCAACAATTGCGCTGAATATGTCCAAAATGCTTTTGTCCCGATCAGATTTGAAAGTCATTAGTGCTGTCATAACAGGCATGCTAGATAAACATGGGAAATTCTGTTGCAATATTTTTAGAAACTTGGTCAGACAACAAAGCATGAAATTGTGGTGCTGAAATAGATGGCGTTTGCTTGATTATAATTGATTGAAAGTAAAAAAAAAAAAAAAAAAAAGGAAAAAGAAAAAGAAATTAAAAACAGAAACAAAACAACTTTATATTGATTTTCGAGAGCGTCATATTTTAGGCTGACAGCATGACACTGTCGGAACCAGAAGTGTGAACTGTGTAACAGTGAAATAATTACTGCGTCTCATACGTTTCGAAGAGAAGCAAATAAAGACAGATTTGAAGCCGGAACGCTAGACAGGGTTGCAATGATGCTGTATTTTGCTCTGCCATTACGTTACATTATTCTTTGTTATCATATTCAACATCTTTTGTTTGTTTATTCACCATTCTGCTTGATTTCTTTCACTTTACACGAACAGACAGACAGACAGACAGACTCTCGCTCTCTTTCTCACACTCATATACAATCGCGTGCACATATACTCACGCACATATCCACAAAAATGATATTTGGGGTATGCAACCCATGGGCCAATTCGCTAGTGCACAGGGTTCAATCCTCTCGGGGGCCCCTTCTATTGTGGATAGATTAATCACCGTCTAATAAATGACCACAATAACTCACATGTATATATAGTCCACACACACACACACACACACACATACAGAGTCTAGAAAGTTTTACAGCTTAAAACACTAAACACATTAAAAAAAACGAATTCAAGGTTTTTCTGTGCCACTCTAGTCAATTATTTCCCAATATCTGTTAATGTCATTTACTTCTTTGCTTTTTCATGTTTTACATATACTTTCTTACAGTGGTACGACGTATAAATTCATTTTTGTTGGTATCATCAGTTTTTTATATGTACACACACACACATATATATATACAATATGAACTGTTAATAGCATTATATTGTATAGAAACTTATTTGGGATGATCTGTCAATACTCACGCAATGTATCTCTCACCGTAGACAGCATAAATATATAAACAGATAAAGAAAACGGGGCTGCTGCAGGAATCGAACCAAACACCATTAGGGTAGCTGCTTCAACGTAGTGATACTCTTACCATTGAGCTAAACAGCCGCTGGTAATGCAAAGGCCCGAAGTGATGCATTAACCGTGTTATGAGGGGAGATCTTTTCAGATACGTTTCTTTTTAATATAATGCTGGATCATATAAGTCCATTTCTCAACACACAGACACACACACACATATATATATATATATATATATTGATGCAAGTAGAGGTTATATGCACTCACAGAAACACAGGTTCACCCCTGACGGCAACATTCAAGTGACCGATTCTGATAGTCCATTGATAATGAGTTTTATATATCTACCTATCTATCCATTGATCTATCTGTTCCACAGTTAGATGGTATGCCCTTTGGCTATATGTAATAGTACTTTACCAAAAAGTGAGCAATTTATGAAATTATCAGGTACTCATGGGTCGTTTTTCAATATTCCCCCCACCAACCTTCGGTTAGAAAAATCTATTCCCTTAATGTGCAAGGTTTTTATCCCAATTTAGAGCCACGTGTCCGTGTATGTCTTTGCTCACGGGCCAGCCTCTTTGAATTTCTGGCTCAGTCTCGCTGCGGACCTCCTTCTTATCTGGCCTATTTCCGGGTGTCTAGCGTCTAAGTGCCTGGCATTTCTCCTGCCAGTCTTTCAAAGTCATCCAATTCCAAAAGCCACGTTATTGTGTGCATCGTATTGCTGAGGAGCAAATCGATCAACGACCTGTACTGCGGACGAATAAGCGTGAATGCACTTCCGTCTCGTTTGTAAGTGTTCAGTTAATAGTTTTAAGCGCGGTTTAACGACGATTTCTTGTCAGTTTTTTTGTCAGTCGATAAGGAGCAGTCATATACATGAGGAAACGTGCCTGAATATAGTGATAAACTACTACTACTACTAGAAATAATAATAATAATAATAATAATAATAATAATAATAATAATAATAATAATAATAATAATAATAATAATCATAATAATAATAAACGAATTGTAGCTCTGTCATGATATGCGAAAGAGAGGAGACGTTAGCTGAAGACCTGAGGAGACTTATTGTCACTCAGCCTTCAGCGATAACCACTGGGCAACCGGTGTGAAACTGTAAACCACAGTATTACTGTGGCCTATCAGAACGAGGATAGGAGGGCTGGAGACTTGAGGAGACTTGCTGTCACTCAAACTCCAGCGGTTACCACCAGGCAACTGGTGTGAGATTCCAAATAATAATAATAATAGACTGCAACACTAATTGTTAATAGTGACCTAACAAAAGATGGGAAATGAAAACGGGAATGTGAACCACAGCACGGCATGATAGGTGAAGGAGAGAAGAGATATTGGCTGATGACCCGAGGAGACGTATTGTTACTCAGCCTTCAGCAATGACCACTGGGCAACCGGTGTGAAACTGTAAACCCCAGTATTACTGTGGCCTATCAGAACGAGGATAGGAGGGCTGGAGACTTGAGGATACTTGCTGTCACTCAAACTCCAGCGGTTACCACAAGGCAACTGGTGTGAGATTGCAAATAATAATAATAATAACAACAATAATAATAATAACAACAACAATAATAATAATAATCCACATATACAAAGCACAATACGTATTCACATATATTTTTGTTCATAACTCTTTTCAAGCACACATATACTACTACTACTACTTCTACCAATGATAATGATGATAATAACGATAATGATGGTAATAACCGAAAGAAAGAATTAAATTGGAAAATTATCACGGAAAAAAAGTGAAAAAAAATGCTGTGTTTTCTGTTGTACCCATCATTATTGAAGCACTTACAACAGTCTTGAAGAGCCTTGTAAAATAAGACTTGCAGAATTGGAAATTAGAGGAAGAATCAAAATAGCCCAGTCGACAGCAAGACTTGAATCAGTTCAAATTCTGAAGAGACCGATGAAAAACCAAGAAGTCTTGTAATTAAACGTCCAGTGAAAGTCAGCATTCACTACAGTTATGAAAACTCAACTAGTACCATCGATTAACTATGTAAAACTGAAGAAAAAAATTTTCAGTAGGATTTTGAAATTTGAATGGGAATCTAGGCCAGGTGGAGTCATCGTGAACAGAGGTAGGGGAATGTTTTAGGCGATACATATATCTGCTCCAACAGACGTCAGATTGAAGCTGAAAGGGGGTAAAAAATTGAGTAGAAAACTTATAGACTCAATTATCTTTGGAAAATTTCATGTTAGTTATAACTTCATGAACATTTTATTAAGTCGTGCAGTATTTGTATACGTAAAGAGTGTTGTTAGTAAATTATAGTTGAAATATCTTTCTATTGAACTTTGTCAGCTTCTTTTTGCATTAAAGGTTTTCGCATGATCACTAGAATATTCCATAACTGGATTCAACCTCTAATTATATCAAAATATATGTTGTTTCATTTCCACTGCTGTTTCTTTGAACATCTTCTAATTCAAAATTCCAAGAAAATATATGATAAAGAGAAACTGTTTATATTCATCTAAAACACATTAATTTCATCTGGCTCAGCCAAATATTAACGACGTTGTAAATAATTGAAATTTAGTGGATGTGAATCGGCCAACCGGTATATTGCATACACGCGTTTACTAAACTATGCGTCGGTAGACAGAAAGACATAAATGTTGGATGCCCAGTAAGGGTCAAACTCACTGCAGTAATAGTCTGCAGTGTAAGCTTGTTGATCATTAAACTGAGAAGTGCATGCCTCTTCTTATATATCAATATATAATAAGTATCTATATAGCTTGTTGGTATATGTATACTTAAGATTTTAAAATGCATGTATCATTGATATGCTTGTTTTATTAGTCGTTATATGCTTATATTGTTTTCTCTTCTCTTTCCAGGGCAAGAAACTGCCACACATGTATGGTCTTTACCAATCAGACAACAAATCTTATTCAGTACAAAGAAAGTAAGTAATGTCCTTTCTAAATTCTTATTTGATTTTTGATTCATCTTTACTATAATAGTTTGATGATTGTAATATTTTTAATATTTGGTTATTAGGAAGAGTTATCATAATTGACACCGGTGATAATTGTGGAAGCCTGGGAAAATCCAATAAATACAGATTGAAACAATGGACTGCTTGAAAGGGTTTAAAAGTTGATCAACACGGGAGAGGAACTCATGATATATGTTAGCAATTGGAGGAGAGTTTATGTGGGATTGAATTATCTATATTTCTTTCGAAAGTTTTCGATGCATTTTTTAGAGAGTGCCAGTCGTCAAGAGCAGAAGGATGTTCTTTCAGAAAGCTTATTTCGATCAAATTATCTTTCCTTCTTAAACTATACCGCTTTGTCCTATAGATTGAGCTATGTGACTGCTGAGGCCGCCCATACGTCAAAATGGATTCAAAATTGGCTCAGAGGTGAAGCAGAGTACAACTAGCGGGTAACTTCAATCCTCGAAATTCCATCCCCTCACACACATGTACACATCCATGTATCACTAAAAAGCCTGAAATCTCAAGTCTAAATGCTGTTAGTATGAAATAATGTGAAGGAAATCGTTGCTTTTTCTAATTTACGTTAATCTCTATCAACTTTTGAGGGGCTTGAATCCATTTAATGTCCTCCTGTAAAACTGTCGGTGGCCTCAGCTTCATAACTCCTGATCTATTAAATTCCTTGTGTCACTAATAAATTAGACGGATGCACGAAAGAACTACATCGCGTGTAGTAATGAACATGGCATGAGTTTTCCCTCGGAAACTTTCAAATTTTTGCCGCATGAGAGGTTTTGCGTCTGATACATTTGCGAAATATGAACCTCTTGATCACAGAGAAAGGGGATGTAGGGCGAAGGGGGGGGGGAGCTGCATTACAGGGGGACGATGTGGGTGCAAATTGTGCTGCAAGGAATGCACAGCTGCCTTTAGGGGGGAGGAAACAGTTGCAGGATTGGCAATGAGTGCGAGATGCAATTTAAGCAGAAGTAATAAAGTGGCTTGCAATGCATACGGGAGCAAATTAATACAAAAAACGGCCAACAGCTATTATCTCCTCCACCAGGCAGCAGAAAATGATTGTACGTCTAAATGGAAAAATGACTCTAGTCATGTTGTAGGAAAATACAACTGGATTGTTCATATATATATATATATATATATATATATATATATATATATATATATATATATATATATATGTGTGTGTGTGTTAAATTTTTTTGTGTCACTTCAGTCACGCATTTCTCAATATCTGTCAATGCAATTTAAGTAATTTTCCTTAGTTTTTTTCCCGTTTCCCCTATACTTTATTATTATACAATGTATAAATTGTCTTTTGTTGTGATCATCAGTTGTTTATTACGAAACTGTTTCGGGTATTTTGAAAACAAGACAGTTATATTAACATGGCGCCCAACAATATTGATCAAACAAACCACCCTTTCTTATTACATAGTTTATGCCATGAATGCAGTTTGTCATTTTATAATAGGTTATATATATATATATATATATATATATATATATATATATATATGCATGTGTGTATGTGTGTGTATTATCAAGAAATTGATACATGATCTGACAGAATGATTATAAATTGCGTCATATCATATTGAAACTCTATTTGCAATGGTCTTCCATCATGACACGGACAATGCGTGATTTGGCCTAGACAACATAAATAAACAATTAAAGAAATGGCATTGCTATAGGAATCGAACCTGTGACCAATAAGGTAACGCTTACCACTGACGTTAACAGTCACTAGTAATGCAAAGGTCGAGATAACTGTTTCAAACCCAAAAGCAATTAAAGAAATGGCACTGCTTTAGGAATCGAACCTGCGACCAATACGGTAGCACTTACCACTCACGTTAACAGTCACTAGTAATGCAAAGGTCGAGATAACTGTTTCAAACCCAAAAGCAATTAAAGAAATGGCACTGCTTTAGGAATCGAACCTGCGACCAATACGGTAGCACTTACCACTCACGTTAACAGTCACTAGTAATGCAAAGGTCGAGATAACTGTTTCAAACCCAAAAGCAATTAAAGAAATGGCACTGCTTTAGGAATCGAACCTGCGACCAATACGGTAGCACTTACCACTCACGTTAACAGTCACTAGTAATGCAAAGGTCGAGATAACTGTTTCAAACCCAAATCCTGACATTGCTTATTCACGGTCTATTTATTTCTTTTCATCGTGACAGTAATGGTATCGCATCATAAATCCATTTCCTAATAACATAATAGGAAATCTAATATAACGTAATATATATATATATATATATATATATATATATATATATATATATATATATATATATATATATATATATATATATATATATATATATATATATATATATATATATATTGACTGCTCTTTTGTATGGTTAAAAATAAATTTATTTTTACTCTTCGAGTGAGATTAAAATTACTGCTCGCCTGTAAATAATGTTTAATTAATGCATGCGCATCAGACATTAAGCTTTTGATATAGAATCCCTGGGGTCCCCCGTTGCTTTATGTAGCCAGTAGACTGAAACAAAATGGAGAATTACAGTGCTTGAGCTGCTGGTCGAGGAATGACATGAAATATACAACAATGTTAATACTAAGATGGTAATGTTGGTTGTCATGGATTTCTTTTGAAATCAAGACCGAACATGAATTTTTAAGCCTTTTTATTGAGCAAAGAACGCAACGATCTAGGCGTAGTCAAAAATTGAAAAGAACATACGTTCAGTGCAAGTAAAATATGACTTCGTTCCGTTTTGATAACATTTACGTACCTGTAATGGTGGAAACCACTCTGAGGTACCTTCCCTCTCCCTGAAGCTATCAGATAGACATGATGATAAGTTGAACTTAGCGGAGAGTGTGGTCTAATGTAGGTTAATGAGGAGAAAGAAGATTTTGTTGCGCCAGCTTCCCAAGTAGAGTAGGTATGTCTATTTACAAAATTAACATTCGAAATTCTAATATCTGTCTGTCCTGGAACTATAACAGCTGTTGGAAGCAGATACACAATTATATCAACCACAAAACAGATCAATGAGATATACAGAAATGCTGAGAATCATCCCACCTTATTGATTTCTCCTTATCGTCGTAATGTATAGAACTGTAATGCAGATCTTTGCAACATATATTATTATTCATTAGAACTGTAAGTTTTACTCATCGGTTGAGGAGAATTTATTTCAGCCAACAACGAATCAAGTCTCATCATATCTGATCATGATTACGGTGGCAAATGCCTGTTCTCGTCCTGGAATTGGGGGGATACTCAACAGGAATTAGCTAACAAAAAAAGGTTTCCCCCGCCAACCGAAAATGGCTGCTTCCACTCCAATATTTTGTGAGCCAAGGTGACAAAAAACAAAGATGCAACTATCAGTATTTCATATTGAAGAACTATTAAACGTTCCTGGTCCCCAGAATTTTGCTGATTGTATGTTAGGTTCAGACGGTGGGAAGTATAAGGAGGCTGAGGTATAGAAAAATCGAAAAATGAGCGTGCTGTCTCTATAACGCAACCAGGTAAATGCTGATTGCTATTTTTACTTTTTTGACTTTTTTCTCGCAAAAGTGAACAAGCAGGGAAAGGCGAACTTCCGAATGGCGGGGAATACATGTTAAGTGGAAATCAAAAGAAGAAGCAATATCATAAACCTTCTGGTGAGAGTGGGGAAACTCAGGTGGGAAAAAAGAAACAAAAAAAGCCCCAACGAAATGAGGAAAAAAAAAAGGAAAATAAGAATCTCTGAATAATTTAGCTTTCAGTTTATTCAACATATAAGTGTCTAAAGGTAATATCGACAGAGGTAGGAGGAATTACAGGGAAAAGGAAAAAACATACAAGCCTGGAAATGTGAATAGTTGCTGAACGAAAAGACTTCGACAGGGATAATTATACGGGTGAGAACAAGAGAAAATTAAAACGAACAAGTGTTAAGAAAAAATGATATGTAATGAATAGGTATGGGAGATGCGAATGGAAACTAAAGATAATAAACTCATAGAATTGGAATGGTTATTTGGCGTGCGCAATTAAAGGGGGAAAGGAAACAGAAAAGGAAGGAAAGGAAAGAAATAAAGGAAGGAAAGTAAAGAAATAAATGAAGGAATGAACAATATGAAGGAACAGAGTGTTAAAGTTATTCATCGAGCAAGAACAACAGATGGAACGAATAGGTCTGGATTTATACAATGTTGATCAGAACAAATAAGTTATTAATGCAACTCAACATTAGAGTCAATATTTGAACAGCCGTAGCGTTAAAAATTTGTTTTTTTTTTAAATCTATCGTTGAATAAATATGGTCGGAATAAATTCTTTTTATGACATCACTGGCGTTTTTCATTGGAAAAGATCTAAAATAGAGCTAAAAAAAAAATAGCTTTGAATCTCACGAAGCTTGGCATTGCGAATATCAGTGTTTTGACTCAATCTCTAGGACAGAAATCAGAGTAAAGATCATGGGGTTTTTAGAAGTGATAAGGCAGCGATGAGAATTAACACTTTGAATTGTTTCATTTCAGTTCATTGCTTACTCCTTCGTTGATTTCCTCTAGGCGAGAGAGAGAGAGAGAGAGAGAGAGAGAGAGAGAGAGAGAGAGAGAGAGAGAGAGAGAGAGAGAGAGAGAGAGAGAAGGGGGGTATAGACAGACAGACAGACGGACAGAGACCGAAAGTGAAAGAGGGACAGAGACCGAAATGGAAAAAGAGACGGACAAAAAGTGGAAGATAGACAGAAAGAGAGACAGAGACATGGAGTGAAAGAAAGTCAGAGACAGGAAATGAAAGAGAGACAGCAGCAGAAAGCGATAGAGAGACATAAACAGAAAGTGAAAGAGAGAAAGAGAGAGGGGAAAATAGATATGTCTGCTGAAAGACTTATTTCTGTTGTTTCCCCTTTTTCTTAAAAGCTCTGAAATATGTGTTGGACAGGGAGGGGAAGAGAGAATGAAAAGAAAAGATAGAGTGAGAGATGAAGTTTTTCTTATACAGTGACCTGTTTTTTCCTTTTTTTGTTTTTATTTCTATCTTGTTGATTTTCTCTTTAATATGCATTGATAGGATGAAAACGATATATATGTATATATATATATATATATGTATCGATAGATGGTACCTAGGTAGATAGATTCAGAGAAAGAGAGAGAGAGTGGGTAGATTGTATGCTAGAATAGTGTCTTCGTTTTTTTTTTTAATTCTTTTTTTTTTCCAAAGACAACCAGGAAATTACGAAACGGTGTGGTCTCTTGGGAAATCACGCCGTTGGATGATGAGAAAGACTGTTAAGTTAAATGCCGGAATCGTCGCAGAATCCGAACACAGATAAAGACGAGAGCAGAAGTTTCCAAAATATGGACAAAACAAAACCCCACCCCGATGTGCCAGCCCACTACTTTCTTCTTCTTGACGATTGGCATCTTTTCACACATCCACACAAAATGTATGCACTCACTGATTATAAATACATACATACACACACACACACACACACACACACATATATATATATATATATATATATATATATATATATATATATATATATATATATATAATTTGCATATTGATGCCACTTTCCACTAACTACTGCCCACGTAGTAATAACTGTCAAAAGTTAGCTCACTCATTGTCAAGCTCGACATGGGCCAGGATATTGATAGACGTTTTTATTTTTGTGTGTACAGTTTAGAGTGTTTTATATCTTGGTGTATAAAAATCTGAACAGACGTATACGAATCAGAACAAATGTGTGTTTGGAAAGGAATCCTTAAACGGGTATGCGGACTGGAGGTAAACCCAAGCGGCATTTCGATAAGATTATTTGAAACCAGAGACCAGAACTGCCATCAAAAGTTTCCTCAGTTTCATGCTGATCTGGTTGGCTATGTATGTATGTATGTATGTATGTATGTATGTATGCATGTATGTATGTATCGCGCATACGGGCTACACAAATGGAATTAGAGGGCTGAAAATTCAAGTAAACACTCTTTATGTTTAGAAAAAAGTGTGTTTTCTTCTCTTAAATCCTCATCTAAATATTTTCCGGGGGAGAGGAGGGAGTGATTTGCCGTATAAGTTTATGCTAAATTGTCACCTTAATTTGTGTTTGGCAGCATTCACGCTTGTTTTTTGTTCTTTTGTTTTTGTTTTTTTGTTTTTTTAAAAATTTGGACATTTTTTAGTGATCACTACCCAATAAAATTTATGGCAAATAACTTATTCATTGATCACCTCTTTTTTCGAATGAAATTAATCACACCCAACGTAGCATAATGTCAAAAGTCATCGGTTGTCTGACAGTATCTATTTAGGGACTAACCAGACCTGTTCCGTTTCTACGCTTATTTTCTTATCTGAGTTTTCAGTCCTACCATTCGTATATAGAGGTATCCCCTGTTTTCCAAAATTTCCTTTTATGCCACCTTTTTCGAGTATACGAAAGAATTCAAAAAACGGCTATAGCACCCAACATTTGATTAGCAGTGCACCATTATAGAGGTAGCACGCAACTTGTAACTCTTTTTTCTATATCTCAGTTTTTTGTGCTTACCACTGTCACCTTAACTCTCAGCGACTCTGCCTAACGTACCATAATCACATAATTTGGGTCTCAAAACGCCCAATAACATTCTCTCACATAGATTAATGATAATTGGTTCTCAATAGTATGCTATTTCGGCGTACAGAATGTTTTATAGCAACGCTCTAATGTTGGATACCATGGGAAGCATATATATATATATATATATATATATATATATATATATATATATATATATATATATATATATATATATATATATATATATATATATATATTGATAAAAGTGACAGGCAAACTCTTTCTATTTGATTTTTGTTAACTTTTCTTGTCTCCGAAAAACCTTCTATGAATGCCATCGAAACTTTTTTTCTAATCGTTCCAAAGTTAGCTGCTCAAGAACTTTCGACCATCGTAGGTCATTATAAAGAAAATATGATTGTGATAGTTAAAAAGTAATCAGCATTATTTGTCATTATGATTATATATTCATATTTCAAGTGTTGAATTTTCTTTCTCATACGGTGTAATCATTAATAGATCTGTTTAAATGAAGGTTGCTGCCTCCACATAGAATATATATATATATATATATATATATATATATATATATATATATATATATATATATATATATATATATATATATATATATATATATATGGGCAATTTTTAAGACTATCATGTCTTATCGATCATCGGAAACTCTGGTTGCGTTCATCATTCCCTCAATGATCAATTTTATTGATTTGAAGGGGACTTCTAGGAAATCCAAAGTCATAACACATTTTTCAAAAAGTTGGCATGTCGTCACAGATGAAGCCTTCTATTCATTACAATTGCTTTCTCATTTTTCTTCTCACCAGAAGCCCCTTTCATACTTCTCTTCAATCATAGATTATTAGAAATATAATGAAATAAAAAATTAAATATCATGATTTGTGTGCAGCGCAATTCACTCAGCACCAGTGTATACCTCTCTGCCCAGCCCGTATATCTACAGGTTCAGTCATGTCTGCTTTCTCCCTGAGAGCAAACACATTCTTTTCTCCAACGAAATGACTTTTTATTACTTTATTGTGAGTTTATGAGTGGACACTTCGAATCACATGTTCCACCCACTGGACAGAATTGACCACGCCAGTACCACTGGCATGGCTTTAATTTAACTCAGCTCACAACCAAAGGGAACTTTACTGTGTATGCGTGAACAGAAACTCTCTTGTAGAGAAATTCAAGCATCAGTGAGACGCCATTGACTGAGGTCAACTGTGGAAGGTCGCATTCAAAATTACAGAATGAGTTATTTTTAGTGTTTCATGCAGTGTTATTTGACAAAATATCGCACCTCCATGTCTGTTGGTCAAACTACTGACAAATTCCCGTTCCTTGAGACTCCTGAAGTTTACCAAAGATATTTCAAACGGTAGTTAATGTAAAGGAAAACAATGTGAGCCAACTGATGGAGATATCGAAGGAGGACTTTGCAGACTCCTCTGAAAAGATGCAGGGACACTGTGATAAGTGTGTGAGGGCGATTACTTTGATGGGGAGTTGAGTGCCAATCTTTCACTAGATTATGTTGTTTTTAGTGTTAAATGTTCAGATACTTCCCAGACGGACTCATTATGTATCTTACTGTTTCGTTTTCACCGCCTTTTTTTTCATTATTTTCTTTGATCATTTACGCCCCTTTGGTCGACATGGTGTTCGTTTTCACAAGTTTCATCGGCTTTTCTTCGTCCACGCTCTCATTTCGTGCCATTTTCAGTATTTATTATTATTTTCTCTGACCCTTCCCAACTCGCTTTTGGTCGAGGGTGAGATCTGCAGTGCTTAAAAGAAAGAAGGAATTAGCAGGTACAGTGGGGTGGTGGGACCGGATTCGGATTTGAACAATCCGAAAAGAAGGACCGAATATTTTTTTTTCTTTTACTGATGAAGGAGAATTGGAAATTGGAGCAGAGGACAATGGCATTTTCCGTTCTACTCAAGCTATTGTCAAACGACCAGTTTCCTGGGAAGCGGATTTTTTCTCCCTCGTTCTGTTCCACTTTGACAGGAAACAAAGAATTCGTGTTTCATTGGCCAAGAGCCGATTCCGCCTTACTCAAACCGCCTCAAGTCATGTGACTTCCGCTTCCGGTCTCCTATTCGGCTTGTTGGTATAACTTCACCGTTGCTGTTTTTCTTTCGACTGAAAACATTGGCCACGGGTTGTCTTGCTTTCTTTAAGAGATATTCGATCAAGAATCGAAAGGAAACCAACAAAAGAAAATAAAACGAACTTCTGAATGAATGAATGTATGAATGAAAAAGAAAAGAGACGAAGTTTTTCCTTTTATATTTTTTAAAGCCATGCAGTAAATAGAGAATCCTTCCGTCATTATTTCTCGAATACTGGATGCTTTAAGCGCTGGGTGGATTTCTATGTATACTTGTTTGAATTATTGCCCCTGGGAATAATTCTGCATGCGTGTCGATTTATTTTCTATACTTTTATATTACAGTACAAGCTCTTGCAGCTTTGTTTATACGTATATATGTGTCTGCATGTATTCGCTTCCTCATAATTCTGGATGCAATTCTTTCGTTATATGTTTATAGAATATTACCAACCGCCTATTGCATATCTTTATTGATATTTTCCCATTTGATCCTAGCCTGGTACAAAACCAAATAGAGGAAATCGGAGACAGAGAGACTTTGCTGCGCCAATCTCCCAAGCGGGAAAGGCTTTGAAAATCTGCATTTGACATTTGGATTCTCACAGCGTCTCCTAGTCATAGACATGCGTGAATGTCTTAGTCAAACCATTATCCAATGTGTCCCCTCATGTTCATTGAATATCTGCATTTTAAAGATATTCTTTGATACTTTTATGAGTTTCTTCGTATCAATGTAAAAACATACTTTGCGTATGTGCTATTAACTCTGAAAGCCGTGAAAGGAAGCAAAATATTGTTTGACAGGAAGCTGTGTTCAACTTGGCAGTTTTACTTCATAATCGCACACAAATTTGATCGGTGGTTTCCATACACATTTCTCATTTGAATGTGTTTTTTTCATCCCTGATACTTGAAACAATTGTTAGAGTATAACATCATGATTTGAAGTGTTTTGTTATTCTGTTACTGTGTAATCAGAATGTTTGATCTTTTGACTATCGGTATTTAATAATCTGTCCAAAAAAAAGTCCAAACTACGATATACACCATATATATATATATATATATATATATATATATATATATATATATATATATATATATATCAGTCATGTATTTGTCTAAGGGGAGAGAAGGGGAGAGAGTGATTGATTTAAAAAAAACAATCGCTATTTAACGAAGAATTATTGAAAGAAACATAAAAAAAATATCTTTTTTAAAACAAAACGGCGATTTCCCTTTTGGATCAAAGTCAAAACGAGATAAAAAATGTCCATAAATCACGAATAGAAAAAAAAAGATATTAGAAAACAAATTAAAGTATACAGAGAAGATCCACCCACTCATAGAGGATGAATTTTGGCAGACGTAGGAGCAAAATGGCGATAATAAAAGTGGCTAAGCGAATCGGTTTCACTTTGGCTAAGTTTCGTTGCTTTGCTAACGCTAGGTTCATGTTTGAATACATCTTTCTCTTCTTCTTCTCGACTCTCCAAGGTTCGGCCATTGCGTTTGATACTTCGTTTTTCATTAGTTTTTAAATCTAACCATCTATCATTTGATCCCTGTTTTACATTTATTACTTTCGATATCAAGACAGCTTAGCATCGAATTGAACATAGCTAAATGGGGAAACAGAGGAGCAAGACTCTATAACATCACTCGTCCGAAATGAACTAAACAAATTCAGGAAAATACCGGCTCTGCGATGTCCATGATAGAGAAAAGTAGCAGATAATGGAGAAGGTCTATGTCCAACGACAGACATTAAAAGACTGATGATGATGGTGAGAAGATCAGGATTAGAAATATTTACCTGAAGTCGAACTGTAACCACTGCCCTCAGTGGGAATATGCAAATATTTCAGCCACGTCACAAGCTCATATTTTTCATTCCCTTTCAATCACTAAAAATAAGACTGTTTCTCTCTTTTCCAATTCCGTTTTCTTTTTTTTTTACTTTCCCCCTTCTCCCTCTTAAGTCCATTTTCTTTCTTTCTTTTTCTTCCCCTTTCCCTCCTTTCTTTTTTCTTACTTCGATTATTTCACTCATTCACCCATTTGAGTATCATCCCTGTCTAAAGATCCTCTTATCATTTTAAAACCAGTATTTTCTCAATCTCATTCGTTAACCTTTACACTATGACTTGGTCCATTATGGCAATAGGATAATTTCAGAGAGATTGAGATATACAAATCACATTTCACTAATTTCACCAATTGGAGAGTAACCATTTGGCTATCGGGGAAACGACGTTCGAAATCTAGTTTTTTTTTTACCAGTTATCAAACAGGGCTTGGTAGAGCTGGTAATAGGCCCCAGCCATATGTGAAACGTTGGTCCCACTTCAAACTACCCATTGAATATTTTTTTGTAATCAGTGCTAAATACATATGGTTTGTGTATGGACGAACGTGTAGAGTTTATGGTGTACTTAGAAATAACAGAATAGAGAAAGAGAACAAGAAAGATGAAAAAGCCCCCTTGAAATTGTTCACCTGATCCCCACTCTGCCTGGGGCAGGTCTCGAACATTAACCCCAACGTTTCTTATTCTTTCCCTCATTTTATTATTCTAATTGTTTACGCTTTATTTTCCTGCTTCGATGTTTTTCTTTTTTTCTTTTGACGCTAATATGGCACCGTAAAACCGAGAAAGGATGAGAGATTACTATGGGTTAGAGTTGGTCCCCTATCGGCCGTGAGAGCTCTCGTAGCTCAGTAAGTAGGCCAGTGTCGTCCATAGACAGCTTCCGGAGATTTGAGTCTTGCCTCGACCTATTTCTTTATTTCCGACTTGAGCTTTACTCACTGCTGTAGATTGTCGGTCAAAGTAAGTTGCGATAAAAAGGAAATGAAAAAAATCGTAATAAAGAAAATACTTGTCAAAATTAATAATGATCCCTTTTACTTTGAATTTTTCCATCTTTCTAAATTTTCGTCTTGTTTTTTTTTCCTTCTCTTAGTCATCGGCTTCCCTTTGCACTTTTTTTCTCCATAAAGCCCTCCATTCTTCGTAATTTATTTCTTCATAGAATTTTTTCTTCGCGTTCTCCACATCTTTCTTTTCTCCGATATCTTTGGACATCCGATATTGACCAGCGTTTGTCTTCAGCTAAAATTTCCCGTTCCTTTTGCCTCTAAAATCAGTTTAGTTTTTCTGTCACATTCGTCTGACAAAAAACATCAGCCCAAGTGAAGAAGGAGAAAGAAGAAGGAAATCAATCCCACCCTCACCACGGATGAAAAAATGACGAAGAAAAGAGAGAAACGAGAAAAAACACAGAACACAGAAAAAAAAAAAAAAAACGGTGAAAGAGAAGAAAAGTGATGAAAGAAAGAAAAAACGGCAAAAATGCAAAAAGAAGGAATAAATGAAAGAAAGGAAGAAAGGAATAAAGAGATAAAAAAGATAAAAAAGAATGTTAGAAAGTAAAGACAAAACAAAGAAACAAGGAAGAAAGAGGAAAAGGAATGGAAGAATGGAAGAGATACAAGAAGGATAAACATGAAGGGGAAAGTAAGAGAGGAAAAAGACGGAAAATGGTTCGAGAAACAAAGAAAGAAAAATATAGAGAAAAAAAGAAAGATGAATTAAGAATGTTAGAAAGGAAGGAAGTTGAAAAAAAGTAAGAAAAATAAAGAAAAATATAAGAAAGAAAGAAAATAGAAAGAAAGAGAATGGTGAGAAAGAAAAACAATGAATACAAGGATTCAAAAAAAGAAAGAAGGAAAGAAAGAGATAAAGAAATCAAAAGAAGAGTGTAAGGACAAAAAGAGAAAGAAACAAGCAAAAAAAAAACAAAAAAAAAAACGAATGAAAAGAACAAATATGAAAACCAGAAAAGAAACTAAAAAAAAGGATTGAATAATAAAAAAGGTAGACTGAAAAAAGGGTCTCTAGATTAAAATTTCTAATTGGAAGTAACAAGTAACTCGGCTTGTTTTACGTGTTCAATCCAAACTCAAACCTAATCTGGTCTTTCATTTGATTTATATACACAAATGGACCAAATGAGCATTCTTTACTTTCCCCACTTTTTTTTATACGTATCTTTTTGTTTCCTAGTTTTCCTTTTTGGCAACGCCACTTCTAATACAACTGAATATACGCCAGAGATATCGACTCCAAATTAGGAAGTGGGAATATATTCTAAAAAAAAAAAACCCATAAAATAACAAAGGAACAAAAAGTGATTTGATTAAAAAATAAGCAAACTAATGATAAGGTATATAAGTGTAGAGAGATAAGGAAAGCCAGGAGAGAAAGATGGGGAACGAGGAAGACACAGTATAAATAACGAGGAAAAGAAAAAGGGGGGCACTTTGAGAGAGATGAAGAAGAATGGATTCACACAAAACTTTTTGTCAAAAATCTAAAAGAATAAAGCATGAATTCTAATATCCACTGGAAGATATTATTGAAGAATGAAAGGTGTGCTAGATCATTGATATTTCATATTTCTTTCCTCAAAACACTCACGCACACACATACAAACACACGCACACACACGCACATTTATATGTATATACAATTACAGATTGCTTTATATTACTTTGAAACTCAGTTTGAAATGATCTCCCGTTATTACACAATGACTATATCATCTGGCCTTGACAGCATAAATAGAATGAACAAATAAATAATTGGCGAATGATAGGGTAGCCGCTTCAACGCCGTGTCGCTCTCATTTTATTCATTCATTGTTCTGTTTTTTTTTTCTTCCAATGCAAAAAAATATATTATTTACAAATGGATTTATGATCCGACAGGAATGATTATAAATTGCGTTATATTATTTTGAAACTCTTTTCGGAATGATCTCCTGTTATTACTCAGTAAATGTATCATTTGGCCAAGACGAAGTAGAAAAGAAACGAAATGATACATTCACCGTGTATTAGCAGTTGATCATTTCAAATAGAGTTTCAAAATAATATAAAGCAGTTCATAGTTATTTTCATAGGATTATGTATGCATTTCTTCATATATATATATATATATATATATATATATATATATATATATATCACGAAACAAATGTTTCCTTTTTTTCACATATTTTCATTCCTTCTCAATGTCCATAACCCACTACCAGTACAACTAATAATCCCAACTAAAAAAAAAAAAAAATCACCTATAGTATCATAATATCTAATTCGCTGTAAAATATAAAAACTGAAAAGTTCATATGAATTGCATTGACAGATAATTAGAAATAATTCACTGAAAAGTTATGAATTTGAAAATTAAAAAAAAATACATATATTCAATGTTTGAATTAGTTTTCTTTCTTGAAAGAAAACTTGATATGAGCGGACTTGTGTGTGTGTATATATATGTATATATATATATATATATATATATATATATATATATATATATATATATATTTATATATATATATATATGCATATACATATATATATATATATATATACATACACACACACACATATATATACATATTCATATATATATATATATATATATATATATATATATATATATATATATATATATATATATATATATGCAAGCCTCTTGTACAAATCAAAATATGTGTGCATATGTATACATTCATATTTCTACATCTATTAATTTGTATCCAGATTAATCCATACGTCTCTATATACTCTGCGAATGTGTTTGATGTAAATGTATCTCCGAAAATATATATGTATTAGTATGTTCGCTTCTGCGAAATGAAGTTGGAACGTTTCCATACCGAGGGACAAGCAAAGCCTGTAATTCTTCCAGAATAGTAAACAGTCTGCCTTGGCCTGATTATGTTTCTTCTTAAATAATATTGGATTTCATTCTACCTCCCTTGTAGAGGCCAATGTCAGAATTGATAAAGTATTACCGGAAGGACGCTCTACAAAAAATAGTTGTCGAAACTAAATATATTACAGAAAATAAATTAATGGATAAATAGATATCCGTATCTTGTATAAATGAATTGCCATATCCTGTGCGTATTCCTGAACTAATGATCTAAAAAAATATCTAAATTGAAAAAAACAAAAAACAGATCTTTTATCTAAAATTATCTTTGATAAATAGAATTTTCATGTGAAAGTATCTGAAAAAAATACCAGTACAAAATTGATGGTCAAAAGGAAATATAGAAGCTCTAAGAAAGAGATGTTATTTTTTAGATTGTGTTTTGTGGTTCACTCGTATGAGTTTTCTAGGTAGTAGCTCCAAAAACTCTCACAGGTAGCACCCTGAGACACGTCCCCCAATAAACACAGATAGGCAGAAAAACTTTGAGAGGAGAGTGTGTAGCTCACTTGGCTGGTTTGCAGAGCCATTTCTGGACCTGCAGTGATCCGATGTTTTTGTAAAAATAAACCATGTCCTGTTGACAGATTTCAATCATCGAATGAATTCACGATAGCTTTTTTATGACTTAGTTTTTCATTTCGTTTCTTTTTTTCTTTTTTTTGGGTGGGGTCGCAGTTGATAACGTTTGAAGACTTAAAAATGGTATGACACATAGTAACAGAAGGGCTGGCTCTGCGCCAGTGTCTAAGTAGCGACATAAAACTATTAGGTTACTGTCTGTAGTTTTGAGAAGGGTCATTAACATTCAAGGAGTTTTTCTTCTCTGGGAAGAAGTTCGCATTATAGACAGGGGACGCTGTTGGGAACAGAGGAAATCAACATGCCGACTGAATGTATAATTCAGACAAATACAGAGTTCAACCCGATGTGGCTTCCACCATTCAACAGGGACGAGGTATGGAAATCCGGGCCTAACAAGGAAACTAAAGAAATCGACATTACCTGAATGAGTAATATATTTTGGGGAGAAGTTACAAAGTCAGGTAGAAAACAACGATAGTTTACAGAGTTTTGAAAATAATTTACATGAGTTTAGCAATTATAAAAAGAGCTAGAGCTTACAAAGACATTTTTCGAAACTGTCTGAAGAGATTTTCAAGAGAGTCAGATCTGTGAATAGTGCTAAGTTGTAGAAGTTGTTTGTATTTATATACGTAGGAATATGTTTTTATGAATTAAGTATTTGTTTTGAAGATGGTGTGTAAATATTATGTGTAGTTAGAGATACTCAAAGAGGCATAATAAAATAATGAATATATAAATAAATAAATGGCACAGGTAAGAAATTTGAAACTAAGCACTAAGCCACCACTGAGTGCAAGGGGAGGGGCATGTTTTGAGGCAGTAGACAGGAAAATGAATCGTGTTTGGACTGGTGGATGGTGGGCTCTTTCCAAGTTTTCTTGGTATTACTCCCGGAAACAAGCAGAGAATAAATCCGTGAGATTTAATGATTCTAGAGCATTTATTCAAGTTCACCAGGTCTTACCGTAACTTTTATATACCTCTTCAGAGCTTTGTGGAGCTGGACACATTGGTGTAACCTTATTTCAAATCAAAACTCTCAGTCAAACAAAAAGCTGATACTTCAACGCTGATTTTTTCTAATTCTAGGATATCAATGGGTGGAGCATATCTCAAAGAAATAAATAAACGAATTGGTTAATAAAACACAATTTTACTGGTATTAATTTCTCAATGTATTACTGTAATCAATAATTACAAACCAAAGTATATTCTTCCCTTTGTCTATTCTTTATATACACATATGATGAATTATTAAAAAATAAATACTGATTCGTGTAAAGGAACAATTTCACTTTACATATCCTTAAATGTATCGCACAAGGATGAAACAGTGGCCTTGACCTGTTCGTTGCCAATTATGATTTTCAGTGTTGTAGCTCTTTGTTGTTTTTTTAGCGTGAAAAATTTGTGAAAAGAGAAAGCATTCATTGCATTTTTAAAACGTTTTTATGTTCATACAACTCAACTATCATCTGCAGCGAAGTATCTAATGAACACAATATATTCATAAATGTATGTAAGAAAAAAATAATACTCTATCATTATACAAAATATCTTGTTCGTGGCCCAGGACTGGAGACTTGCTAAGACAAGCTATCTCATCTGTGGTACTAGATTGACAACTTGTTCAGACCTGTTATCTCATCAGTGACAGCGGGCAAGTATAAAAATGAAAGGGGGAATTAGATTAGTAAAGAAACATTGTAAGCAAAGGATTATCGATTCGAAAGAAAGGGGAGAAAGAGGGTGCATTATTTTGTATCTAATGAGTTTGTTTCTCACAGAGTGACTCACTGCAGTCGCCTTGGTCCAAACTCAACTCAGATAATAGCCTTGCCAAGTTGCAATGATTTGCAAACATCTGCACAAATAACTCTTGTCAAACTAAGCTAAGCTTAATGAATAACGGATGGTGATACGAAAAAGATTGAATATGGAATATTGTGAAGAAGCCATGTCATTCGTGATATCACGGAAAGGATTAATCAGACAAATACAGGCACGCTATCTCTCATCCGAAATCCTTGGAATCAGACATTTTCCAGAATTTGGAAATTTCCGGATTTCGAAATATTCAGATCGATAATGACTGGTGCATCTGCTTCTCACCGTAACCCATGACGGAACATGCTGCTCTTTCCAACATTTTCACAGTTTTTGAAATCAAGATTGAAATCAAAAGATAAAAACTTGCCATCGCAGTTAATAATCGAACAACCATAGCGTCGAAAATTGAAGTCATATAAAAAAAAAATCCATGAAAGAATGAATAAGCCCACAAAAGCCATTTTTTAATCGAATTTTTTCAAAGGGTCTTTGCGAAGTACTGATGCCAATTTTCAAGTGTGTCGATAAAACAGTATAGCCATGAGCTCCGGGACTCACAAATGCATAAATTAACACATAGTAACATGCAAATATGTATAAAAAAGATAGAATCCTTCGCCATCTATGATGGCTATGGTTGTTCAATATCCGTGGGCTGCAGAAACACGTCAGTCTAGTTAGAGGAGCCGAGAAAAAATTGCATAGCGTCGATTGAGCCAACACGTATCGAAA
>OY735232.1:5310627-5325627 GCA_963457665.1 Thysanoteuthis rhombus | reverse complement strand
TTCATCATTATAATTGTCATCTTCATCACCTTCTTCTTCGTCAGCATCTGCATCACCTTCACCTTCTTCTTCTTCTTCTTCTTCTTCTTCTTCTTCTTCTTCTTCTTCTTCTTCTTCTTCTTCTTCTTCTTCTTCTTTTTACATACTTCCCTACCATCTCCTCTCTCGCATACCTCAGATTTCTTTTTGCAGTTATTCTCAGCGTTGCCAATTCAGCGCTTTTCGCGCTAAATTTCGTGTATCTCTTGATCTGACAAGTGCAAAAATAGTCGAAATAGCCATTTAGCCATTTTTTGACCGTTTCAAGCATCTTTCTTGGTGTGCTCCAACATTTTCTGTCAAACGATTTAGCCCATTTAGCATTTTTAGTGCTCAATCGCAAAACTATCGCAAAAATATTTTTTAGTTGTCAACACTGTTCATCCTCTTGCCATTCCTTCCTTTCAATTTCATTTTAATCTTTTGAGATTTAATTTCTTGCTGCCATTTCTTTCTCTGTTCACCTACAGTTCTTCATTTTCTGATTTCACATCTTCATTATTCTTTTTCATTACTTCCTCTTTTTCGCCTTTAACATTATATCAATCTGTCATTCTCTTCTTTCTTTTCTTGCTTGAATTAATTCCCCCTTGCTCTTTTCTCTCTTTTTCTATATAACCTCTCCCTTATATGTTATACCCCTATCAAATTCTCCCTCTGTATCTATTGTAAATGCTACCTCTTAAACACTCATACTTTCCTTCTATCTTTGTCTCTTGATTGGCTGCCGGTTTTACTCTTTATGCTCCTCAGTTCTCCTTTTCTAATAGCATTATATAAACTTCCCCTTTCTATCTACTTATCGACCTTCCTCTTTTCTTTCACTTTAATCAATTTCCACTAGTCCTTTCCTGTCTCTCTATTTGCCAAACCTCTCTCTTGTAAGTTATAGACTTTCTCACCCTCCCGTCCATTTTTTCTCGCTCTTAGCTTCCCACCGGTTTACCCTTTACTTCCTATTTCTCCTTGGAATCCTATCTCCCTCCCTCTTTTGCATCTACTTATTACACCCCTCTTACTTTTGCTATAATCAGATGTGCCCATGTCTTTCTCCCTATCTAACCTCTCCCTTGTAAGTTTTACATCTTCTTTCTCCTTTTATCTCCGTCTATGTATCTCTGTTTCTGTCTGTCTGTCTCTCTCTCGATTTCTCGCCATTATGCCTCGTAGTTCTCCTCGACTTTCCATCACCCTTCCCCAGGCTCACCTTTTCGAATCAATGACGAGGCTTGTTCAATATCGAACAATTCCCCCAAGAATGACCGCTTTTGTTAGCGCGTGTTTTCAAATTCCAAGCAATGTGTGGCGTTTCTCAAACGTCCTCATTACACACCATTGATCAGTCAACAGATATTGGAAGAAGTCGCTATAACAACCAACTGCAACAAAAACCACAGCAAAACTAGCAGCAGTAGCAAACACAATAACAATAATAACGATAACAAGACACTGCTATATCCATAATGACAGAACATAACAAAGAACTCTATGGTGCATTGTACCAATAATGACAACAGCATTACTTTATCCAAGATAGACGTGTTTATTGCCAATGGACAAATAGAAGCAGTCATCGATGTCATTGCCATGTCAAGAACCCTATTGAACGTGGGAAAATATATGTATCAGCAAGGTTACTCGATATAACCCGGGATATAATAACTATGCGATCAAATTTACGATTTGATAAATTAGGTGAGGAATTGAATGGAAACCGATTTATTTAGAGTGGTTTATTTCTAAATTGCTACGGAAGTCCTCCCTTGGAAAGTTTTTTTTTTCTGTCGTTCTTTAAATGATTAAATAAGTTACTGGAAGTTCAGCGCGTGCATTTGCTTCTGACATGTATTACTTGAAAAAAGTTTTGTGAAAAGTATCCATTTGAGATAGAGTTGTTATGAAATAAAATGTTACGGAGGCTAAGAGCAAAATGATTTATGAAATTGCGTTCTGGTATTTCAAATTTATTTGTACAACGATACAATGTATCAAATTTGATTTCATAATTCATTGGAAAAGTTGGCGCTTCAAAACAATAGGTCGCCAGAGATGATCTAGCGATGTTTTCTATTCAAAATAAGACTTGTAAACGTTTCGTCTTTCTTTAAAATATTGCTAGTATTCTGCCATATTTCATATTTAGATACTGTAAGAGCCTTCTCTTAAAATAGTTCAAATAATTTATTGTATGAGTCATGCTATGACGATGATGTGAATAAACTTTTTTAAAAATTCCATGTATTATTTGAACGAGTGTCCTGATTTCGTTGTTTTGATCAATTCACGGTCGATATGTTCCCCGACTTTCCACAAATGCATGCAACATCTAATGATCTTTAGAAAGTTCCAAATGAATCTTCCATTTCTTTTCGTTGATACAGTGTTCTGATCTCTTTATCGTCAAAACTAAACACCTTTCTAAGGATTGAACTCCTGACTTTCCGTTTTGATGAAACACGGTCACTCTACCCTGCAGATAGAGCCTTCATACACAAACTTGGCTTATACTAAACAAATCTTAATTCAACAAGTCACTGGTTATTTTTTTTTTTAGAAATAGCACAAGTGCCACTTTTAAAAAATATTTTTGACAATTGCTTTCTATGTTTCGTCTTACATACATAAGCAGAAAATTTAACTTGGTCGGCAAAATTCATTGTTAATTTCTAAAAGGTTTACAAAACAAAAACGGTGAAGATTGAAAAATGAAATAGAAAAAACTTATGTTTTTCAGTGCTTTATTTCTCTTTCAAAAAGTGCGACCTATTTATCCCAATTGTTTAGCAAAGAGCACCTGCTTCCCCAACATTTTTTTCTCCTGATTCACAAGAACAATTCGAATCCTTCGCTCAGGAATTTTGAGCTAATCATCAAGATTCTTCTAAAAACGTCGGTATGTTTAGGTTATTTAATAGGTTTTATTCAGAAGTGAGCCTGTTTTTTCAGGGGTCACCTGTTGTTTATATTTTGTATTTACAACAATTTCACGATTATGAATGGTAAACTTGGGACGACCCCCAAAATGGTTGGAGTATTCTTTTTTCATCTTCATAGTGGTAGGCGTTTTTTTTTTTTTAAATCAGATGACAGAACCCACCCTCCATCCAAAATTTCAGGTTTAAAGCAATAAAATAGGAGAAAAAAACACCAAGGAGTGAATGCTTTTGTAAGGTACTATGTAGTATCTGACTTTAGAGGTGTTGTGGTCTCGATTTCTTTGTTAGTTCATTTGGGACTGTTGTTGTTGTTGTTGTTGTTGTTTTTGTTGTTGTTATTGTTGTTGTTGTTGTTGATGATGATGATGATGATTAATAATAATGATAGTAATGATGATGATGATGATAACAACAACAACAATAACATCAACAACAACAACAACAATAATAATGATAATAAAAATAATAATAATAATAATAATGATATTAATGATAATAATAATAATGATAATAATAATAATGATGATGATGGTAGTAGTGATAGTTATCACAGTGGATCGTTTGACAGCAATTTCCTTGAAATCACAAGCACTCTCCTCAGTAATCTTACCGTCCGAACCGTCTGAACTCTCAATCAAGTCTCTAATTCCTCCGTTACCTCCTCGAGAAAACTTTCAAATAGTTCCCAGGGCGCCTATTATGATTGGCACACCCTCAATCTCAAGTTCCTCGGCTTCAGTTCTCAGGCGATGTCCTGGTAGGCCTTTTGCAACTTTACAACATTTTATCGCTTCCCCTCCCATGTTTCACTTGTTTTGTTTTCCCCTTTGGTGCACTTTGGGGCATTCAATTATATCTTTTAGACCTCGTTTCTTTCTCATTAATTATTTTGCACTCGACAAGTTTTCTCGCTAGTAATATCTATTTGAAACCATCAACCAGAGACACCACAGAAACGATCAACACAGGTTTCTTCAGTTTTTAAGTTTGGTCTGGTTGGTTGGCCAGTTGGCTGGTTGGCTGGCAGGTTGGCAGGCTGGCGGGCTGGTTGGCTGACTGGCTGGCTGGTTGGTTGGCTGGCTGGTTGGCTGGCTGGCTGGCTGGCTGGCTGGTTAACTGGCTATGTATGTATGACGCGTTGAGGCTGCACCAATGGAGCGAGAGGGGTTGACAATCCCGACATTTGCTCCTCATTATATCAAGAAAAAAACATTTTTGTTTTGTTTCAATTCCCCACAAAGAATATCGTTTGTGTATGTGTGTGTGTGTGTGTGTGTGTGTGTGTGTGTGTGTGTGAATTTTCCATGGTGTTCATGCAAGATGGATCCCTTAGTTTGAGTCCGGCACCAGTCGCTCTTTTTTTTATTTCCACATTTAGACGTTCTTAAAGACGTTCTTAATGATCACTGCCCGACAAAATATAGGCGAAATAACTGATCCATTGATCATCCATTCGTCCATTTTTTAATTGATCATCCCTAATACGACATACTGCTAAAAAAAACATTCCACCTTTGACAGTTGAGTGATCAACTAAACCCGTTTTTTATTTCTTATCGTTACATAAACCGGGATCATAGTTTCCATCGCCCTTAGCGTTATTATTACAAAAAAAAGGTTTCCCGATCATCATTAATCATATATATTCATATTCACGCCAGAAGTGTCAAGCGGTTGTCCTTTGAGATGAAATGACGTCTTTTCAAATCTTAAATATTCTTCTCATTACTCTTCGTTATTTTATATATTCTGAGGTTTCCAAATGAGTACCGTTGGTTCTCGTAGGGGATTAAGCGACCACAAGTGTCCTCACTACACTAGAATTCTCTTCAGTAATCTTTCTGATTTCAGCAATCATATTTTTAAATTGTTTTAATTCTCCCTCTGATTTTTGACTTTTCTCAATAATCTATTTCCCAAGGGTCTTCTATCTCAAGGGACAGTTCCAAGTGAACCGATGATGATGGGCAATATTGTCATCTTTAAATTGTATAGCTTTTAAAAACTTTCTTGGTCAGACCGGATATTTCTTTTCAGCCTTTCACCTCCTTTCGATTTTAATGTGAGATCTGCTGAGATAGCGATATCCACAATCTAAAAAAGATTCTCCTTGTTTATAATGACTAAATATATCATTAATATTGTCATGAGTTTAAGTGAGATAGTCTTTCAAGATAAGCAGCCGTTTCTGCAGGTTTGCATTCCTTCAGGTGCAACAATTTTTGCAATTAGCCTTTCGTGACTCTAGCTTGTACAGTTCTTGGTTTTTAGCATAATCGACACAATTTCAATACTGACGAGTCCTCTCCACACTCATTTTTCATATACACACACGCACATATATATATATATATATAGAGAGAGAGAGAGAGAGAGAGAGAGAGGGAGAGAGAGAGAGAGAGAGAGGGAGAGAGAGAGAGTATTTCTTGAGTGTAAGGCGTTACGCATTGACATCAACTTCCTTGTATAATCAAATTTTCCAAGCCCTTCTCTTGTCCAGTTTAAGAAGGTTCCTGAATATCTCTCAGTAGAGACTACCAGTTATTAGTTTATTTTTATTCTGTTTCTGCAGTTGATTCGACTTCCAATATTTCCCTCCATCTTCTAATCTTACTTTTTACTAACCTCCCATTCCATCTTATTCCACGTAATTAAATTCACCTCCTGTATTCCTAGATATTTGTAATCTTCTTTTAAGTTCAATGTCCTGGTAGTTTTAACTTGGGTTATCAAATACCCTCTGTTGTTTCTCCTTTCCACCCCATTGTTATTGTTTAGTATTCCTCTTGCTATCAGAATTTTGAATTATCATCATCACTATTATCATTATTGATATCATTATTATTACTACCAATAACAACAATATCATTACATTTATAACTACTATTACACCATCTAATTTTTTTTCCTCTCTCCCTCATAGCCTTCATCTTCTATATCGGTCAACCGTGAAGTAAGAACACCTAGAAACCAGTTGTCGGGTCCCTCGAGTTTTTCATAAGGGGCCCTCCCAACGTTCTGCTAGATTTAACATTCTCCAGTACTTGGATCCACGTAATTTAGCACACGTTCTTGAATTTCATAACAGCCTGCCACGAGAAAGGGAAATAGCAAGCGCCGTTAATAAGCAAATTGGATGACAGTAACACTGAAAATGATGAGTGCTTGTGACGGGAAATGAAAGAGCAAGAGGAGGAAAGACTGGAGAGGAGAAAAAGGTGTGTAGGGTTCGCGGATGGATTGCAAACGTCGGGCTAGCACGGACGTCATTGATATAAACAACCCTCTTCCTTGGATGTGGGGCAACCGTGTGTGACTAATTGAGCGACGGGTTTCAGATTAGCAGTTTACACTAGGACATTTACAAATGCGTACACTTGCTCAGGCGCGTTTTATGCAACTCAGGATATACTAATGTCTCTTGGGTTCTTACTCAACCCCCGCGCCCTTGTCTGCTCAGACACGAAAGGGGAAGAAAATAACATTCCCCTACAACCCCATTTAACTCCTGTTCTTCTCTAGGGTTTGAACACTCAAAATCTTTGCTTCTCGTTCTTCAAGGCTCTTGCATTGCCATGCTCGGTGGAATGGAAACGTCTTCAATTTGAAATCCTTTGGCCATCCTCTTGTGTAAATTGACTGAATGTTAAACAACTCTTTCTACCAAGCTTGAAATTTATGCTTTTTTTTCTCTATGTTTTCTTTCAAACATTAACCCATCACGGTCATGTACTGTAAATAACACGTTTTCTTTTACTTTATATAACATCAGAAGTAAAATTAAAAAAAAAAACATTAGCGACAAAAAATGTAAGACATCTGCTTTCAGCGGAGTATACATAAGATTGCACAGCGAAAGAGAATCCTTTCAATGGTCTCTAGAGATAATTATCAGCGTACCCATACCACGTAGCTAAAATAGATCCAAAAATATCTTCCATACCAGGGGTCAGCATTTGAACCAAGCTGCAAAAGCAGAATTTTTGAATACTAATTGTTGAGGTACGCAGGCCCTATCTATTAGGAGGTTTGGTGCAGTAAAATCTTCCTGCTTATATTTGCCTATCTGACATGGTAACTTATTGAGTTGGGCTTAGTAAGTTATTTTTTTTTTTAAATTTGGAATTATAACTGGAGAATTTCGTTTATGAAGGATCCATTTAATATGGTCGAAACTGAGCAAAGATATTCATACCTTGCATTAGTGTATCACCAGAACTAATTGAACAAAAATATCATCTAAAATAATCTAAAGAATCGATCTTTTATCTAAAATAATCTAAAAAATTGATCTTTTATCTAAAATTATCATTATAGAGATTGATCTGTTATTTGGAATTGTCATTAAAAAAGAGATCTTTTATCTGAAATTATCTAAAAAATATACCAGCAACGAGATTTGAACATTGCTTGTCCCCAAATTACTGCGGAGACTCAAAAGAGCATTTTTCAAAATATCAAAGAATCATTTTTAATGGTGCCTGGTTGTGTAATCGTGCAATTTTCATGGATATTGGCCATAAATAATAACATTGAATAAAATATATTGCTGGGACTTTCAGACGGATCAGTTTTTAAGTCCAACTGTGTAATCGATGATCTGCTGTGTTTAGAAAATGATATGAGCTGAGTTAGCGAAAGTTTATAGAAACAAATGAAATGAAAGTAAATGCTGCTATATATATATATATATATATATATATATATATATATATATATATATATATATATATATATATACATATATATATATATACATATATATATATATATATATCGAACTTATATTGCAAATAAACTTTACTATTTCCTCTTTTGCTCGAACCACAATTTCTGAACTTCGCACAGAAGACATAGCAAAGCCTTTTTAAAAATCAAAATTTCAACTATTCATACATGCATATATATTCCTGAGACTTGTGATTAAAAAAAGAATTAGAAAAAAACAAAACAGAAAAACATCGACCCGTATTTCTAAGTAATTTCTGCGTTTTCTTCAACTTCAACATAATAGTCCATTAATACAAATCGGTTAATAGTGTAAAATATGTTAACGTTTTATCAATTTCATCTGAGGTTTTATTTTTTTAAAAAAAGCACTGATCTTGTTCAAGGGGACAGTCCATTTATAAATGTTGGGTGGGAGACATTTTTATCGGTAAATTGTTACCTTCACGTTGAAGAGATCATCGTTGCAGACGGAGAAACAGATAAAGTCACACTGTTCATTGTATGGATAATTATATACTGCCTGTAATGCTCACTGATGATTGCAAGAGAACCAGGACTGCACGTCGACTAATCCTAATGACAATCTGTGTAAATTGAATTGTAGTTAGTTGTAGTCATGTTAGTACTAAACTGATTCGTTCGTCTAGCTTCACTTCACACCAATGGCATTCAGCTTTCGTCGGATTGATTTTCATCTTCGAAAAGCGAGACAAAACCAAACAAAAAAAAAAAAATGGAAGGAAAGACGTGTGTTGATTTTAGCATTTCTCTCCGGTAACTTAGTCCTTTACCAACAACTGATGGAGTTCTATGAGACCCGGTCGTATGACCCGGAGGAACTTGTGTTCACGAACTGAGTGAACAAATGGAATGTTAGATGAATGTTAAATGAATTCTTACCGTGTTCAGCGGACAAAAGACAAACAAATCATTGAGACAAAATATGGCGAACATATTGTCCGCCATGTTTACTTAACGCTATTGAATAACGTTAGCCATCAAAGATGGTGAAGGCTTTTAATCCTCTTTTTCATATACTTGTGTGTTCGCGTGTTTGTTTATGTATGTGTGTGCAACCGTCCCTGGCCATACCGTTTTGTCTACAGACTTGAAAATTGATAATAGTACCCAATTACACTTCATTTAAAGATTATTGTTTTAGTCTTTGAAAATAGCTTTTTTGCCTCTTTTAGGGTCTCATTTTGACCGGTCTATTGGAAACATTTATATTTTCATGAATATAGATATGTCTCGGCATTTTTTATTTACCCTATTTACAAGTTGCTCCGTGGAAAATGCCTGTGACATCACGATTATAATTTTTTCTGACCATATCTACTTTTTCGATGGGAATTTTTTTTTACGTGACTTCAAACTTTGATGCTACCGTAGTTCAATTATTGTATGTGTGAGTGTGTGTGTGTGTGTGTGTGTGTGTGTGTGTGTGTGTGTGCATGTGTATGTGTGCGTGTCTGTGCACGCGCTCTAACAAGAGAGAAATAACTTTTTTCGTTTTTTTATAAACCTTTTCGGGCCTCAAGTTCTCCGAACTTTTCTGATAGCATCTCTCACATAGACAGGATCCATCCACCTATCTATACATTTATCTATCTATTCATCTATCTACAGGCATATATCTATCTACATAAGTATACACTCATGTATACATACATGCATGTATGCTTACATATATATGCATCAGAGCATGTTTGATTATTCGTGCGTGTGGAAGAACATTCGTGTCTTGTGTGTTTTGAAACTTAACTGAATTTCATGGTTTGCCAGCCATGGTATGTATTCGTAAGAGTAATTAAGCGGGCGTCTACAATGTCACAGACGTTCGACATGGACACGGAACGAGGTGGCAGGAAGGTGAATCGGTAAGGGAACAGGGTGGAGTATTAATAGGAGTACAAAGAATAACATCTACTAGACTTTGTGAACGCATGGACGAGAGAGAGAGAGGTGATAAACCCAGTGATGATGGAGGAAGCTCTCTAGATTCTACACAAACTTTTGCGTACAAGAGTGCCCATTGGGGCATCTACACCCTTCATCCCCCCCCCTGATCGGTCCTTCTTACCTAGGGTGGAGGTGTTTGAAAGTTGGAACTTTATAGTCTTATCAATAAAGGATAATGGTGTTGTACAATTGTTTTGTGAAACCACAACCTAATGTATCCATATAGAAAGATATTCTTCGCTGGGTTGCTGCTCAGATATATTCCGGTACATCCTTTTGCCCCCCGCCCCGGAAAAGTGGTTGCAGTCGCCTTTGTACATACACACATATATTTGTGTACATCAATGAATTCCTCACGGGGAGGTTCTTGGCACCCCGTGGAGAAATCTCCTTAGGAGACGATTATTAGCCAACGGAAGAATTAGGGACGACTTTCACTCAGGGAAGGAACATATAATGAAAAGTATAACGAGGGAGACATTACAGTATGACATTGAACTTGCGTGTTGGGTAGGGAAAGTGGTCTGGAGCCCTGAGAACCACTAGTGTACATCATTTTATGTATAGTTTGCTACTAATATTTCCTTATCTTTATTCAACTGAATTCATAGTTGCATTTATTCAGACACGTACTATATGCTTATAGAAGCAAGTAATCGGAGCATATGCACGTGCAAAAAAGCCACTTCTTCATTTCTCAGTAGTAAACTACCAAATATTTCTACTGATAAAATGTTTTCGTTTAGTTTATCGTTTATTCCTGATACTGTGGATTGGAAATGAGAGAATTCAACCGTTACTGATGACATATCTATCAATCTATCTATCAATCTCAGCCTTATATATATATATATATATATATATATATATATATATATATATATATATATATATATATATATATATATATTATGAATTTGTATGTGTGTACATATACACTCACATATGTGTGTGTGTCTGTTTGTATATAGATATGAAAGATAAAGGAGTTATGTGATTAATTTTCTAAGGATGTTTTGAATTAAAATTCATGTATTTACAAAATTATCTATCTATCTCAGCCTTCCATATCCATGTATCTATCTAGCCGTTTGCACGGATTCACATTCACACACATACACACACACACACACACACACACACACACATACGTGTGTGCACACATATTTATGTGTGTGTGAGTGTGTCTGCTTGTATATGATTATATAAGATAAACGTGTTTTGTAGTTAATTTTCTGTGGGTGTCTGGGAAAAAACTAATACATCAACATTTGATCGATAATCATGTTTTCATAGATAAATATTCATTGCCTTCAATCTTAGTTTTAACATAGTTCGTAGAACACAACTTATATATGTGTAAGCAAAGAGGGATATCCGTTGAAAAATCAAGCTTACGAACTATGGTATGAAAGTCCCCCTTGCTAAACTTCGCTCTACGGAAAGCGCCCAGCATGGATATATGAATGTATGCCCGTTTGTGAAAGACGTACTCACTGACTCTATTTGTCTAAGAAACCAAAAGGGAAAAAAATGCGAATTATCTGTTAAATTAAGCGGAAGGCATTTACTGACGGAGACCTCCAGAGTGTATGTACTCATAATTGCTGTCTTTTTCTGTTTTGCAGGTTTTTGCTTAGAAGGTGTTGACTTTAAAGGTCTCTGCGAACGAATTACCAGAGAATTCACTCTACACTCTCTCATACGAGGTAAGTGCCAGTTTTCCCCTCCATAGAATGCACGGCATGTCAAATAAACGCGATTCTCGGTCCCTAGATCCTAATCACTTGTGCAACAAAATTTTTAAAAAAGCATCTTTCGGTTTCATGGAATTTCTGTCCCTTGGATATCTACAACTGGACACAATAAGAGCATACTATGATACGATAACACGTAAGAACACGCACGTAAACACTCACGCTAACACTCACACACACACATATATACATATGTACATACATAATCAAGAGAAAAATACAGATAATATTAGTAAACCAAGTTTATTATACTAACATGTTTCGCCATAAGGCCTTGTCAAAGTAGTAATTCTAAATGAATAGTATTCGAAAATTAGTTTTTCCAGATAAATAATGTCATTCAACATCATACTGCGTGAGCACAAACGCCAAGTATTTCAAATTAGTAAGGACTAGCAGAAGGAAAAATCGAAATATTCGGCATATAGGAGGGGTATGAAAATGTCGGTATAAGAAATAAAAATCTTGATATAAATACCCTTATCTTTTGTATAGTTCACTCAATAATATATATATATATATATATATATATATATATATATATATATATATATATATATATATATATATATATATATATTGTAAGAACAACAGTTTATGGAGTCGCTTCTGTTTGTAGACTTTCGATTTATACTGAATTGTAAATTATTGTTTGTTCGTTTTTATCCATTTTGTTGAATTGTTTGATGTTTACTAACCATATACAAAACGAAAATTGATTTCATAGACTCCTACGCCCACTATAATTATAAAATTATACATATATATATATATATATATATATATATATATATATATATATATATATATATATATATGTGTGTGTGTGTGTGTGTGTGTGTGTGTGTCTGTGTGTGTGTTATCAAGAAATGGATGTATGGTCCAACAGAATGATCATAAATTGTGTTATATCATATTGAAACTCTTAATCAAAATGATCTCCCGTAATTAGTTAATGTATCACCTGGCCTAGACAGCGTAAATATGACCAAAAGATAAAGAAAATGGGGCTACTGCAGGAATCGAATCTGTAACTGATAGGGTAGCCGTTTCAACGTAGCGTTGCTCTTACTATTGAGTTAAACAGATGCCGGTTATACAAAATAACTCAAATAACTCTCCTAATTTCCATTTTTTGTTTATTCACGGTCCATATCTGCTGAATTCGTTTCTTTCAACGCGATAACTATATAATTAAGAAATGGTTGTATGATCTGACAGAATGATTATAAATTGTGTTACATTATACTGGAACTCTTATTCGAAATTCAATAAGAAATAATTGAATTTTGAAATTCCGACAGCATTCCTATTTTTATCAAAATTATTTCTCAGCTGATTTTGATCTCTTTTGCCTCAATTTCCGTTCCTAATTATTCACAAGATCTCTCCCGTGGAAATGAGTCGTTATATTTGAGCTTTAGTTGACTTTCGAATAATTCACGGATCAGGTTACCTGAAAGCAAAATAGCTTATTATTTATTGACCTCAAGAAGAGGAGTGAAATATTTTCGGAACGTTAAAGTCTTTTTTGGTGATTGCACTAATCTTGGTTTTTTGGCATATTGAAAAACATAGCTGAATAGATTGACTTGTGGGGTGTAGTCAGTAGATAGGCTGCAGGGAGCGTCCAGGGAAGAGTCACATCGTATGTTGGTTAATGTTTCATTGTAACTGTCATAAATGATTATATGTAGATGATAACCTTCTGGAAATGACATTTGATACATCTTGTCTCGGGAGAAAAAAAAAGATGAAATTGAGAGCCAGACAGAAACATAGAGAGCGACATGAAGGGAGAGGGAGATATGGTAGACAGAGATATAGAGAGGGGTCGAGAGGGGTTTCGGAAGTTAAGCGGGAATAAGAGAGAGAACGAGAGAGGGATATAGAGAAAAAAGAGAGGGGAAAAGAGGGAGAGAGAGAGGAATAAAATGGGAGGGAGAGAGGAGTCAAGATGGAAAGATACAATGGAATTGTTAGCCATCTAGCTCACTTTGTGCAGCATATATGCTAATACCATTGAGCTAAACTGCCACCGGTAATGCCATAGCCCAAATGACTGTTTTAATTCCAAATTCTTATTTTGTTCATTCACAGTCTGTATCTGTTTTATTCGTTTCTTTCAACATAGAAAATTATGTAATTAAGATATATATATAATTTAGAAGATTGAGTGACGAAGAAAAAAATGTGCAACTACATCGAATAAGTGGATGTATTCAGGATAAAACTGACCGAAAAGTCACTGAAAAATGGAATAAGATAGATTTTTTGGCCAAGAGTTCACATTGTAAATTCAGTTAATAAAATTCAACAGTCTCTGCAGATACGATGCTTCTAAGAAACCTTTTTTTCAATTTAAAACTAATTGTAATCTTAATAACACAACATAATTTGCAGATCTTTTGAAAAAAAAATCTAGTTTGGTGACGCCAGACATAAAGGGTGAGCCGGATACAATTTTGCAGTGACCCTCTCATGTTTATTTTTTCAATGAATATGCAGCTCAAAATGGGGATCAAAATTCTTGTTTAATGATTTAGCTTCTCATCTGAGAAAAAAAGAAGACCAAAAGACTGAACTAACAAGGGTTATCAAAGCTTTGAAAATACCTTATTTGTTTCAGTTTAATTTAATCTAAAAAAGGTCAAATGTCTATAAAATCACTTCAATCCTTTACCTTCTGAAAAGATCGAAACTGATTGATAATTTCTCGTGATAATCTGATTCATTTTGGGCTTATAATCAGATTTCCGAACGGTGGAAATTTAAACGCTTTCCTTGAAAGGGATTACGATTGTGCCTTTGTGCAGAATTAACTTCTGCCTTGTTAGCGTAATATAGCCAAGCGTATTTGCCGCTTTTATAAAATTACTTTAAATAACAAAACATGATCGAATTAGCGGGTAATCGGTTCTCTAATGTTTCCTTTGCCTGTGAGGAAATTCGAGGGCTTCTTCACTGAAAAATCAATGAGCTTGATTGTTCATCATTTCATTTTGAAAGGTGCACCCACAAGAATCTCACAAGTTTGTCTTGCACACTAACGTCGACATACATTACAATGCATATTGAATATTCAGATATTCGAAAATCTTTTTGACAAAAAAATGTCTAACTAATAAAATGTCTCAAACTCTACATTCATATGACTATATCTTGTTGTTGTTGTTATTACTATTATTATTATTATCATTATTATTATCATTATTATTATCATTATTATTATTACTATGTTGGTGATTGCAGCTAAGTTTTCCTTTTTAGCATCATGGAATTTCTCTTGATCAGTTACTTGTTAATATTCGTTATCAATAAGTTAATTAATGCACGTCTCGATCATCCTACTGGTGATTGATTGTCCTGATGTAGCCGAGGTAAATAATAGTCATGATGCATATGAAAGTAATGATGTTAATTACCAAGACAATCACTAGCACCCTACCACACATATATATATATATATATATATATATTCTTACTCTTATCATTCAGCTAAACAGCTGCCGCTAATCCAAAAGCTCAAATAACTGTTTCCACTCTAGATTCTCATTTTGTTCATTCTCTGTATC